>CM031997.1:10293-610293 GCA_018804465.1 Populus tomentosa
AGATGAAACAAACAGAAGAAGACTCGAACCTAAGGCCTCAGGCTCAACCGCATTTGATATTTCTTGTATACTGTGTGGAAATAATAAAAACAAAATGTAAGCCAAATGATAGCCCTATTACTGCCAAGTTTACTCACATTATGACCAATTATGAAAAGTCCTCCAATCAAATTTGCCAAGCCAAGAGCTATAATGTTCACTGCAGAAACAGCAGGTCAATAACGTCACAAGTTGCCGTTGCTGATCAAATATTTATTTCTACTGAACTCAAAAGGAGAAATGACAAACGAAATATGAGACATGAAATATAATTTGTTGAAAGGAAGCTTATGTTCACAAACTTCAGAAACAGATTGATTACACAGGTTCCTCATACCATATAAAAACAGAACCACGTTAAAAATGTTGCAAATTAATTCAAAAGGTGATAAAACTAGATTGAATTTGTTCAGAAAACTAATCTGTTCAATTGAGTTGAATTTAGGGATAAAAAAATGACACTTACAATTTGCAGCACCAGCACCAGCAGCAGAAGAAACTACACTTAAACTTGTAATTGATTCTATTAAACCGCCATATACAATGCTTTTTATAATTTCCCATTGCCGGGATTCACCTACTCCAGCACCAGGTTCACCCATATTTGTGTTGTTCATACTGTTCAGCAAACTCGTGGGTTCTACTGAATCAATACAGACAATCTCAGAATCTCCACCTTTTCGTGGCTCTTTTTCAATGGTGACTATGACATCATTTCCTGCATCATATCTTCATGTCAAAACAGTCTCACAAGTAACAATAATAATGAAGAAATTTCTAGCTCGACCAGCTGGCATTGCAACTGTTGATCTCTGGTGTAAGGAAAAAAACACATTCTAGAATAAAATTTGACAGCAGAATCAAGTTACAATTAGGAAAACCTGTCCAGTTCAAATGAGGGAGAATTTCAAGACCCCTGAGTCTTCTGCATACCTATATTTTTGTTTTTCACAGAATTAACTGCATCTTCTCCAATATTCATTCTCTCCTTTTCAGGCCTTGAGGTTCCTTGGCTCAAAGAATTTAGAGCACCTTTTCCCACTTCATAGTATTTCAAAGCAGCATCATTTATAAATCCTTCTTTAGAATACAATTGAGAGGGTAATGAGGTTCCTTGTGTTGATGAGGCCCGACCATTTTGTGAAGGTTTTTCATTCCCTTTTGCCATGTTGAAATTCTCTTCTATGCGTGTCTCTGACTGCTCAAGGATTAAAGATATGGAAGTTGAATACTCTGGAGGATTCACTCCGCCTTGCCAGGGTTGGAGTGATGCATTTTCCTTTAGGCCCTCTATGCTACCTGAAGAGTATGGTAACTGTTGAACAGTATCCACAATAGCATGGTTCACTGAAGACCCACCTGCACAAGATCGCGCAGAAAAAATTTAGTTTGGTGTATTAGTCTCGCTGTAGTAAATTTACTGCTGAAGCAACAAAAAAATAAAACAAATGGTGCGCAGACATTCAGAGCACAAATGTGATGAGAACACACTCATGCATGTGCAGCCACATCAAACAAAGAAAATTGCACTTGCACACAGAAACTCTTAACATGTGGGTGTCAAGACCACAAATCGCTCACATTATATTGGCTCACCCAAATAAGGTGGTAAAGTGAAAGTCCATGGTATGATACTTTTCCCTGGCATTAGACTGGCCAACAATGAATACAGGCATATTCATAACTCAAGAAAAGACAAGACCATAAAGCCTTCCCAATCCCACCAGTACGAAATTCACAAAATGAAATATAACTACGCATTAGGAGGTACAAAAAATTAGATCATATAACCAAAAAGCATCTTTCCAAATCATCATGACTCCTACTCATTCTTTTAACAAGGGAACTTAAAGTTCTGTCATACCTGAGTTTTCAGCTGCATCACCTGATTTCTCTCTTGCACTGTTCAATGTAGTTTCAGCAAATTTTGTTTCCCTTGAAGAAATTACAATCCCCATTCCATCTTTACGAGATGTACCCCCCATATCATCTAATCCTGCAATAGAAGAGGATTCAACTGGAGGCAAATCAATAGAAAGGAGAGGAGAATTTTGATCTGCAAGTATCCCATTCCTAGTTGTCAAATTGGGATTGAGGTTTATTCCTTGTGGTGATTTATCATGCAATAATGGCTCCATTGTTGAAGGATTCAGAGATCCTGTTCCACTTTGGTGAGGCTTAGAATAAGAACCTTCTGGATGTTCTCCAGTTTTGACTGTAGTTCTTTCAGCATGTGGCATTACGGAATGATCGCTTCCATTTGAGGATGAAACATTGTTATGAAAACCTGATGAGGTGTCCTGATTCATTCCACATACTTGAGTGTGGTCCACTGCAGCATTACCTGCAACAGCATATCAACTAAGCATTCCTGTGGTGTGAAAATCCTTGCATTCATATAAGTTTTAACATCTGCACACAACTACCTGATGTACATTGGTATGGTCTCAGCCGGTCTCATTAGGCATGATATGTAATTAACTTTGGCTGGAATCAATTTGTCAATAAATTGCATACTTCTAGTAACATTACATGTGAAAGAAACAAGCATAGCAAATTGATAATGCCAAATGTTCTAAAATAACATTCCTAGAAACAACCTCTTTACGTAGAAATGCAAATTTAAATCTCAATTGTAAAGAACAGCATATTGCAACCATGAGATAATGTGATCTGGCTTGTTCCAATGTTAAGGTCAATTAAATATTATTAAGTATTGCTGGAAATGCCATCTTACTTTAACAGTATCATTGTTGCTAAATCTTGGTAGCAAGACAGCATTTCCAAGTGTAACTAACAATCTCTCTTTCCCCAGTCCCAACTCACAAACGTCAACATGTTAAAGTAACAGCAGTAGGCCAGGCTTAAAGTTAATAAGAAACAAGATGCAGAAAATGTTTCCCATCAAAAAACAAAGAAGCAAGAACTGTAGCCAAACAAGAGTATGAAACCTTTTCCAAACAAGCAGCGTCATGTTTAGAATTTCAGAGCAAGCATTAAAGGCACAGGGAACAATCCTGAACAATATAAAATGTCTCAAGCAAATATCATTGTGCTAATGAGTCAATTGCAGATAAAATAACTTCATTACCTTGCTCAGTGGTTGTTTTCCTCTTATGCGTTGCAAAAATAGATAAGAACCAGTTTGTGTTGGTTGTTGATATCTTCGTTGGAACTTGTTCATTTTCATTCTCAGTGGATGATACCCGAAACAATTTAAAACCATTTCCTGGATAATCCAACAAAAGAGTTAAACTAGCAGAGCAGATATGGCTCTTGATAGTATGCATAAGTCAAGAACGTTGGATTTGGATCCTAAGTCATTGACGAGAGCTTCTTAGTATGATAGCCTTGGTTTAAAAATCCATCCATAAATGAAGACTACCCAAATTGGTGGAATCCTGTGCGCCAATAAAATGGGGGAAGAAAAGGAAAACAAAGAATAAAGATAACTACCCTCAAACACGAACTCATTATCATCAGCCAAATGGCAGAACATTTCATACACTCATCATCATTTTTTTTCCTTCAATCAGAAAAGACATATTCACTAAATGATACTTGATACCGTCATGATAAAATCAACATTAAATTGAATCACTGAGAAAGCAAAGACTGCCTAAAAGCATTACAAAAAGGATACAAATTAGAAGCTACCACGAACGACTTGACTGAGAATCGAAATATCTTAGGATCTGAATCAAGATTTTATCAACCACGTTTCATTTTGAAACAAAGTGAAACAGAAGTTGGAAGCATTAAAAAATAAAGAATTAAAAAAAAATGTGTACATGTTATATGTAGTTAAAAATAACAAACACAACTTCGACATGATAAGAAATCACAACCTGAAGAATAAACTATCAGACTAAGCTTTGGTGATATGTGCACACATCAACTCGCATAATAAGGACTCTTCTATCTCTCATCATGACCAACTAGTGTTTGATAGGTTGCTAATTAATGCTCATTCTAAGCAATAACATCCATATATAGGTATATTAAGACATTTGAAGCAGTAACTTCCTAAAAATCATAAGCAGGAAGCACATTAATCACCGTTCTTACAAGCTACCATGCTTAAGATAATAAAAGATTAACATAATGCATATTTTTCAGTGAGCAGAGATCACTATCATACCTGCAGGAATAAAGAAGCTGAAACATGATAAGCATCTGAATACATCTGGTTGTCTATCACCATTGTATTCATCGACTGCAGGTGTTGGGATATCATTTGAACCAATGTTAGCTATATCATGACTTGGACCATTGGCTGAATCTGCAGAATTGGCATCTGAATAGGTAGAATTGACATCCGACTGAGAGGGAAGAATTGTGTCAGCTTTTGTGTGTTTTGGTTTACGGGGTGCTTTATGAATCTTTCGTGTTCTTCTACGAAGGATAACCCTTCTGGTTATACAAGAATTACAATTAGGGCAATACAAATCATGTGTATTCTGCTTCTCTAACACCTTCTCAACATCTAATTCTGTCACTTCCTGGTCTGTTTCTTCTATCAAGTCCAGATCTCTAACTACTATAGTTTCACTGTCAGAGGGTTTTGATTTAATATTGTGTTCTTCAAATGTAACTTCTAAAGGTGTAAGACTTGAACTAGAAAGCCCTTCATTGTCCAAATTTTCCCTTGATTGAAGGTTGACATCTTTGATTAGACTTTTCTGAATCTCAGAATTCTTTATA
This sequence comes from Populus tomentosa, assembly GCA_018804465.1. NCBI lineage: Eukaryota > Viridiplantae > Streptophyta > Magnoliopsida > Malpighiales > Salicaceae > Populus > Populus tomentosa. The sequence continues at coordinate 15,037 of CM031997.1, forward strand.
AGGACTTCAACATCTCCGGGACTTGTCTCAAAAACAGAACATGTAACACCACCACATTTCACGTCTGAAACTCCATCAATGGAATCAGCACCTGCATTCATGCAGAAGGCGAGCATTTCATTAGCAGGACATGGATCAATAAACTATATGCACAATTACAATTTCGTTACACAAAGATATCTGAAGAATAGCGGAGGATCATGCAAAAGTAGCAAATTCACGATAGTGCAATGGCAAGTGGTAATGTTGGTTATCATCCCGTAATTGATACATCTCATTTATTTATAATAATCTTGAATCTCGTATCTACAGATAGGCAAATTTTGGTAATGAGAAATGATAACATAAAACGAAAATCTCACAAAAGTAGCATCCTGTGAGAACATTACGGAATTGGGATCATGCTGCAAATAGGAGGCTGATTAACTTAATTTTATCCTACAATTGTTGGCATGGACTAGAAAAGGCAGCATGCTGGAATATAGTAGAATAGAACCGATAAATCAGAGGACTGAAGGGCACTGCGAGTATTTAGCAGTTTCACTAACAGTAAGTGGCACTCCCATGCTGAGAAATATTTGGCAGCTACTAACCTTAAGTGTCAAAAACGAAACGCGGTTCCTGTTTATTGAAATTTTCGAAATTTATGAGTGTGTGGGAGCACTGTTTATGATTCTGAACATGACCAATCCACGGGGTTCCAACGTAGGAGGTCCAGTTGCAGTAGCATTCCAATTAGATTATTGAATTAAAAAGAAATGGCAATCGATCCAACAATTGAAATCAACAGAAAGAAATCTTGATTTCTATAACTTATTTGTATGTCCAAGAAGAAGAAGAAGAAGAAGAGGGTTAAGGTATTACTGATTTAAGTAAAATTAAGCGGGAGGGGAGGTCGGATGGATTTATTGGAAAAGTAGAGAAATGGTGACAAGATATAGGAGCAGCATACCTTGGTGTTGGTCAAAGTAAACGCTATCTAGATGGTGGACTCTCTCCTCATCCCCACTGTGTTTATGTGGAGATCCACTGGGAGATGATACTCCTACTTTCGTAGTCTCTAAGTGGTCATTAATGCTGCTATTGCTGCTGCTGCTGCTGCTGCTGCTGCTGCTAATAAGGCTACTAATTTCATTTCCATTTTCATTACCATTGCCATTACCACCATCGTTGATAGAGGAAATATTGACAAGCAGAGTAGTAGTATCTGCAGCAGTGTTGCTGTGCTGAAACTGCCTGGGTTGCAGAGACAGCACTTCCTCCTCCTCCTCCTCCTCCTCCTCCAACACCAATTTGTGTTCCTGGCGTTCCATTGGTATTTTGTTAGCGAGGGAATGAGTAGGTGATGCCCTTCTACAATTTCTACTTGATACTTTGAGAGAGGGAGATGTCTCTAAGGTGAGGCTGAGCTATTTTTTCCTCTGTGTCAAACGAGTGCTTGATAGCCACTCGCTGCTTTTAGGCCTTTGTTCTTACTTGTCCAGCCCACGATAAGGGAGTTGTGCTTAGTGCTGCTATCTTTATTTCCATTTCTACGAGGAATAAAGAAATATTATGATAATTGTGGCTTAATTCATCATGTTTTGATTTTATTTTTTAAATATTATTAATATTATAAATTTTAAAATTATTAGAGATTTATTTAGTTATTAATTTTAAAATTTTAAAAAATTAGTCGAGATATTCATAATAATTTGAACATTTATAATTATCAAAAATAAATAAAAAATAGCTATTATTAATTATGGTCTCTCATTCTCTCAAGCAGAAAAAAAATAATAAAAATGAGATTTTATATTAAAATTGAATTGAAAAAAAAATTGAGGTGCTCAAATTTAAAAATTTATATAATTTTTAAAGTTGGAAAACCAAAATGTATCTTTCTTAAAATTTCTAACATAACAATTGTATTTTACACCTTTTTCATTCTAGTTCCTCTTTTTTCAACTTCACCCTTAACTAAAAAATTAGAAATAATTAATTTTTAATTGGGATTAAATTATATAAAATAAAATTTTGAGAACCAAAATGAAATTGCAAAAATTGCATAATACCATCTATAGTATTTTGTGTATAGGTGAACAAAGGGGGCTTCTACAGTAAAATACCCAAAGGCGCCTTCTACACTAATTCATTCCTTGCATGCAGTCAAGGAATCCTTTTATACAGTATATTTTATCCATGAAACCGTTTAGTGCTATGATTGGCAATGAATAATTGAAGATGCAGTATACTAGAAAAAGTGAATTATAGGACTACAATACTGATAAACCCAATTTAATAAAACTAAAATATCCCATAAAACATCTTTATACGCTAGGGTTAATACGTCTAAGCCTAACTTTTATTAAGATACAATGGGTCAAACATGGTAGCTCAAACTCATGTTGAGTATGGGGTTAATATTGGACGTGCTACTAGCACCCTTAATGGTGGGCGTGCACCTCAATACCTACATGAGCTCAGGTCACCATGTCTGAGCCTAATGTGTTTAGGCTCAACTAGCATACTTGGATTTATTTTTCAATATTAATGAGTTCATTCACATTACAGGGATGAAGTGACTTTTCAACCTCTCATCTTCATTGAAAGACAAAACTCATAAGTTATAAATACTTTATGAATCTTTTAAATTTCAGGTTCACAATCTCTTCATTCTCAATATTTTTTAGCGTATATATTCTCAAAATATATTTATCTAAAATATCATTGTTTTTTCTTTCAAAAAAAAATTCTTAACTTTTAAGAGTCCTAAAATCTAACAAATAGGGTTTTTTGTACGTACTAGACATCTTAGCTAGAGAAAATAAGTTAAATTACTAAAATCAAGCAATTAACTAATTATTTAACACATAATCCTAACTTTTAAGCTACTTGAAATACTTTCTATATATAACTTGATTTATTTAAAAGAATAAATTGAACTCATGATGAATCAATAATATATAACAGTGTGTGTGTGTGTATCAGGTGGAAAAATCAGTCCTTAGCCAGGATGTCGGGGCTTTCGATACAGATTTATCAGGTGGAAAAATCATCACTGGAGTCACTAACCACATGAGCATCATATAAGACGCTATTGGGGAGAAGGTACGTGCATACATATTTCGATCAATTTCACTTTAATTTGCTGTCCGAAAAACAAAGATATGGTCCTAATATAATTTATATATGCAGTTGGGCTATTTTCTATCGAGCTTTGCAACTTTTTTTCTGGAATCTTAATTGCTGCCATATGCTGTTGGGAAGTGGCGCTGCTTTCCTTATTAGTTGTTCCTATGATTCTTGTGATTGGAGCCACTTACACCAAGAAAATGAACACTGTTTCAACAGTTAAAACTGCTTTACCTTTCAGAAGCTACCTCTATGGTAGAGCAGGTACATATATATCCAGCTCACAACATATGTAGGGCAAACTAATTAATTAAGCTGTTAGTAATATATATGATCGTTGTTTAATTGAGTTGTTTCCTTCCTTTCATCATACATACATATCACAGACCGTGTCTCAAATCAGAACAGTTTTTGCATCTGTTGGGGAGAGTTATGCAATCAAAACTTTTTCAGAGAGCATGGCCAAGCAGCTTTCCAAAAGCAAAGTGGAAGCACTGATAAAAGGAGTTGTAATAGGAACGTTTCAAACAGTCACGTTCTGTTCTTGGGCACTCATCATATGGGTTGGTGCCGTTGTAGTCACTGCCAAGAGGGCACATGGCGGTGACGTCTTAGCTGCAATTATGAGCATTCTCTTCGGAGCTATGTAAGTAGTGGCGTCTTCTGAAGGATCCCTCCTTCGATGAAAAATCCTCCAATTCTTTTGCTTGATGAAGCCACAAATGCACTCGATTCAGAATCAGAGAAGCTGGTTCAAGATGCCCTTGAGAAGGCTATGCAGGGAAGAACAGTCATCTTGATTGCACACAGGATGTCAACTATTATTCATGCAGATATGATTGCGATTGTAGAGAATGGACAAGTTATAGAGACAGGAACACACCGCAGCTTACTAGAGACCAGCAAAGTGTATGTAAAACTTTTTAGGATGCAGAACATCAGCACAGCTAACAACTCAAGGTTGGTTAGTCCCTCTTCCTTCATCATAAATTCTGTAACAGAAAGAGTCTAATTGAATACTGTGAACCATATGACAGAACTGCAGAGTCTGAAGAATCAGCAAGTACCAACCAACAGCTTTTATCTGCAGACGTTGATCAACATGAGGAACGTGGAGAACCCAACAAGCACCTTTGCAAACCTCCCTTGCAAGAGGACCAGAAAGGAAGGAAGGAAGCTAGCTAGCCCATTCTTCAGAATATGGTTTGGATTGGAACATAAAGATCTTGTAAAGATTGTCATTGGCTCTGTAGCAGCGGCTTTCTCTGGTATCTCAAAGCCCTTTTTCGGGTACTTCATTATAACGGTTGGAGTGACATACTACAAGGAAGATGCAAATCGCCGTGTTGGTTGGTTTTCAATCATGTTTGCTCTAATTGGACTCCTTTCATTATTCACGCACACCTTGCAGCACTACTTCTTTGGAGCAGTAGGCGAGAAGGCAATGGCAAACCTCAGACAAGCTTTATATTCAGGTATCAGTTCTGTCAACCAGTACCTGCATCATCACTTACATATTTTTGTCATATAACCTCGCATCACCATTAATCAATCTCTGTTCCTGATCAGGCCATAAGTATGCAAATTAAACCTGTTTTTGCAGGTTTTCTACTCAATGAATTAGCATGGTTTGAGAAACCTGAGAACACTACTTCTCGGATTATCCACGACACCTCCAAGGTCAAAATCATAACTTCTGATCGCATGTCAGTAATTGTCCAATGCCTCTCCTCCATTCTGATTGCAACAATTGTTAGCATGGTTGTCCATTGGAGAATGGGTCTGGTAGCTTGGGCAGTGATGCCTTGCCATTTCATAGGTGGACTAATTCAAGCCAAGTCTGCCAAAGGATTTTCAGGTGACTCTGCTGCTGCACATTATGAACTTGTTGAACTTGCTTCCGAGTCCACAGCCAACATAAGAACCATTGCATCATTTTGCCATGAAGAGCAAATTCTCAAGAAAGCCAAGATATGTCTGGAAAATCCAAAAAGGAGGAGCTGGAAAGAAAGTATCAAGTATGGGCTCCTTCAGGGCGTCTTCCTTTGTTTATGGAATATTGCACATGCCGTTGCTCTATGGTACACAACACATTTAGTTTACAAACATCAAGCCACCTTCTTAGATGGCATAAGATCATATCAGATTTTCTCTCTTACAGTACCTTCAATCTCTGCCATTGGTGTACTGGCTCCTGCATTCGAAACCCTTGACCGGGAGACCGAAATTCAACCAGATATTCCAAAGAGTCCAGATCTTGAAACGATCGTGGGGAGAATTGAATTCAGAACATCCAATTTAACTACCCATTACGACCAGAAGTGACGGTTCTCCACAACTTCAGCTTACAAATTGAAGCTGGATTAAAGGTGGCACTTGTTGGGCCAAGAGAATCCGGAAAGTCCTCGGTTTTGGCCCTTTTGCTAAGATTCTATGATCCAAGGGAAGGAAGGCTTTTAATTGATAAGAAGGATATAAGAGAATACAGTCTGAGGAAATTGAGGAGACAAATTGGGTGGGTGCAACAAGAACCAATTCTTTTTAGCTCCTCAATAAGAGACAATATCATCTATGGGAATGAAAGGGCTTCGGAAACTGAAATTGTGAAGGTATCAAGGGAGGCAAATATACACGAGTTTGGAAGTAATTTTCCTGATGGGTATGATACAGTTGTAGGGGAGAAGGGCTGCCAACTTTCAGGTGGACAAAAGCAACGGATAGCAATTGCTAGAACCCTACTAAAAAGGCCTGCAATTATGCTCCTCGATGAAGCAACGAGTGCCCTCGACACTGAGACTGAAAGATCTATAGTGAGTGCTTTGGGATCAGTAAAACTGAACGACAACAGGGGCTCCGGGTACACAACCACACAGATCACAGTTGCACACAGGATTTCTACAGTTAAAAACTCAGATACTATAATCGTAATGGATAAAGGTGAGATTGTTCAGATGGGTAGCCACTCGGCTCTAATAGCGACATCTGATGGATTATATTCGAGATTATACCAGCTCCAGAACTTAATAGAAAAGAGATTCCTCTTCCATCATTGATGTTAGTTTACTGCGTGAACTTTATATATCAACTACAAGTCAAAGCATGATGTAGATGCAAATGTCCTTTTCATCATTAAAAAGAAAGGGATGAGATTTAATTAATTACCAATGGTCAAGGATCAAAGAGAAGCACAGAAATTTGAACTATTCTTCTAAAATGCAATGAAGACGCCATCTATTTTCTTGAGCTGCTGCATCTCCTGTCCATTTGCTATCCCAGGATCAATGGGACACAACTGGAAAGAAGGAAGAAGAAGAAAAATCCGATGTGAAGCTTCCACATGACGTAACAGCATGGAGAGAAAAAACAGGTTAACTAGAGGAGTAGAACCTGGTAATGGGCCTTCCTCAATGTCCATGTTCAACAAAGGTTTCCAAACTGAAAACTTGTCATATGGATTGAATTATTTCAAAAACCACAAATTATGGGATTCATGTCCTTTCCACAAGTTATGTGACAACAATTTCTCAGAAGAAATGTATCAAGATAGAAAGGCTAGAATTTAACTAGCTCAAACCTCTGGATATTTGGGGGATGCAAAGTACAAAGAGCATTATATTTTCTGGATTCATTACTAATATTAAGGCCAAAGAGGAAGAAAGATGGAACCAATAAATTATTCTTGTAAATGGCTGATCCTGATCACTGTTACAGTGAGACATGAATAGGGAAGCATGTTAAGGTTTTGAATATTTTGGTGTCCTTTATTACATGTTCAAGAATCAAGCCGAAAACGCAGGAGGTTTATTGCATACATGAACAGGGTCCAAAATCAAGAGGTTGTACTGCAGCACTTTATTCTCTGGACGTCTGACTTGAATCCCAACAATAGTTATTGAGTGACCATCGTGTTGGTAGTACAAGGGTCTGCTCATTAATGCATCAACAACTTAAATCAATTCAAGAATTACATTTTCTCATACTTGATAAAACTATGTAGCAAATAGTAAGATGCATGGCAAGAATAACTTGCACTCTGTTGGTAATGACAACATGTCGATTTCAGGCAGATTTGGTTAAGCTTTTCTTTGAAAAATAATTCCACATCCCATCGAGAAGAGCCCGATGACCCTCATTCTTTCTTGGAAATTTATTTGCCACAGAATAATCACTTCCACCAGCCTTTTTGTTGGTAGAGGATCGAGACATGTCATTCACAACAGATTCTAGCAGCGAAACATCACAATTTCGACCCAGCAGATAACTATCCATGGGTCCATAAACCTGAGAAGCTTTTCTCTTGCCTCTGGCATTTGTTGTCATGAGAGGTGAGGGAAGACTGGTACTGGGAGCAGAAAGAAAAAAGCTTTGCAATTCCTCAGGACCAAAATCAACAATTCTAGCACGAAAGCCAAAAGAGCCAAAAGGGGAAGCACATTCAGTAGTTTCAATCCAATGTCTAGAACCATAGACAGAATTGTTGAAATGATGAGAGCCAATGGCATCAAAACCTTTTTTCCCAGGCAATCCTTAAGCCATCTATGAAAAAGGGAATTTCGGAGACAAAAACAGAGCCACCAAACAAAACTTCTCTGGCATCTTGTCTATGGGAAAGCAAATGGGAACTAAGCATTTGGGTGTTACGCCAACCACAACCCATCCAACATCTTCAGAACGCAAGCTCTGAAAATGGTCATCACAGCCAGACAGTAAGACAGTGGTGTTGGCATCAGCATGTAATTCGAACAGTTGGACAAGGAGATGAAGCCACCCGGGGGTTGACATGGTAAAAGGAGCTCCTATTCTGCAAAGCAATCAAACAAGAAATCTTTTCAACCATGGTGTTGTTGTCTAGAGCTGTGGGTGTAGAAGATGGAGGTGCAAGAGAAAGTTGTTGGGCCAATTCCAAGTCCCTTGCAAATTGCTCATCCTTTTCAGTATCAACAACAACAACACCATCATCATCCTTGTCAAAGTGGTTGTTGGCATGCAAGCATCCACCATTGAATATTTATAATTCAATACACAGGAAGGGAGGAAAGATTAATTACCTTTGAAGCTGTGACGGAGGAGGGGTTAAGGGACAACTTGCAAGAGAATCCATTTTATTATTTCCTTACTTATATTCTATCCATCCTGCATTGCAAGATATAATTATAGTGCACCAGGCAGAGCGCTCAATGTAAAACTTTTTAAAGGAACCAAAGAAGAATAGGATTATATCATCAGGAAGGCAGACGTGGAGTCAACGCGGCATAAGTAGGAGTAGAATACAAGAAAGCCCTATTATTTTTAATATTAATGCATAAAATCAATAAAAAAATTAAAAATATATATATTAATATAATGTTTTTCAGAAACACGTAGTTAGTAAAAAACAAATACTCAGAAGCACGTAGTTAGTTACTTGAGGCTGTCCTATCCTCATTCCCAACCCAACCGATGCCTGCCGACTGCCTGCCCTCCGTGTTGTCCTTTACGGATAACTAGTTTCTTTGTCTTAATTAATACTCCTAATAATTAAACGATAATAAATCAATTTTCAGGACAAAAAGAGAGGCAAAATATCACTTTTCCAATGGATTGAGATAATGAAGATTTATTCTCCAAAAAAAATAAATTGAAATTAATTATTCAGTAGAGAAGTAACGAAGTTAAATAAGAATTTCTTTATGAAATAATAAATACGCGTGGCCTTTCTCTCTCGCTTATAAATTGTTACCCATAACTGTTGCAAACGTAAGATTTTCACATAAAAGATATTTTAAGCCTCTATGCATCTTAAAAATAATTTATTACTACAGCAGGCAGTTCATCCTACCCTCCAATTCAGAAATTCTTAAAACTAGCAACTACTTGCCATCCTTTCCTTCGGGAACTTGCTTTAGCTGACTCAACAGAACCGAACCAAAAACGGGTCCCGTAATTGCGCCAACGTTCGACATTCATTCCCGTAATATGTTAATCTCTATCTTCACAGAATGGTCTGTCATGTTATAAAATGTATTATGGTGGAGCTTCTGTTGTTCATTATTTTGTTTACAACAGTTCCTTCGTGTACCTTCCCTTCCTAACTCAAAGTCTCCCTAAGATAATGAACCCGCCAGAACCAGCTGCAGTTAAGCTTCTTCTTTGCTGACCGCCCGAGTTCCACTCTTAGAGAGTAGTAGGTCTTTCATTTCTCTGTAACTCCTCAGCTCTTCCAGAGCATCTCCTGTTTTTCTTGGCATAAAAAACCCAGAAGTTGTGCCTATCCCTTCCTCTACATCAGTCCTCATGAATTGGGATGAGTAACAACTTGGATCTTGTCGCAGGGGAGGTGCTGTCCGCAGCATCTGAACAAGGATACCAACAGCAGCATCTTGAGATTTTTTCCCTACTGCTGCAGCATGGGAACTGGACTCAAAATAAAACGCAAAACGAAGGTCATGGTGATTGAAAGAAATAAGAAAAATAACCCAGCAGCAAAAGCATTGAACGTCAAAATCTCAGGATTGAAAAGAAAAGCATCGTAAACAGGTGAACTTGTGCACAAAGAGCAAATGCACAAACAAAATGATGAATCATGGAGCGTCAAAATACCAGGATTGAAAATAAAAGCATCATTGTGTTTTCTCTCAACTTCATCAGTGGGAGATATCATGGAACAGGTTGTGCCAAACTGCAAGCAAGTTAATACTATCTTTCTTCAGACATAAAATCTCTCTTGTTCATTTGAGAGTATCCTTGCATTTAAACTTCGCTTTTCCTACTACCTGTTTTCTCCTTAGGTCTCCCTTGTCAAATTTATTAATTTTCCATACTACTATTAGCTTAGATAACGTAGTATCAAACAAAGCATTCCACATCACCCCCTCGACTTAAAACAAAGAAACAACAATAGAGATGGAACTGATAACAAAACTAATCGAGAAAACTGGAACAAACTGAACTATCCATCTTTCAGGAGAAGTATTTCATGCAATCTAGAGACCAATCACAAGGCTTTACACAATAGATCCAAACTAAACATGCAACCAACATAGAAGAGATGTTCATACTGAAAATATCCACATGAGAATAAAATATTGGAATAAAAACTGACCATACAGATTCATAACCACTTCATATATGGTTACGTAAACACTAATTATGCCTGCCATTTTATCGTAGCTGAAAATTTGAGGTAAATATAGGTACCTGGCATGGGAATCTGATGTGTCAACATCATCAACGTCAAAAGGACATGAGAAATCGTCATCCTCTAAATCATCTTGGAAAGATAATCTACTTGAACTTCTAGAAAAACCAATGCGTGGAGAACCACTAGAAGATAACAATCCTGAGAAGCGCCCTGAATCATCTTTGCTATCTTTGAGCAGCTACAGAACAAATAAATTAGCCTCATTAGTCAGGACACGATTAGATAGATGGAGTTTGCATGCAGGAATGAAAACCGTTAAAAACAGGTCGATGGGAGCAAAGACTACCTTCTGACCAGAATTATGATTTACATTGCCAGAGTTTAACTCGGCAAACCTTATAGCTTCTGATTTCTTGAATGATCGAATCCCAGAAGGAGACTCCTGTGATGATGAATCGTGCTTTGTGCTTCTGGGAGATAAAGGTGGAAGAGAATGCCTACTTGAATCAGAAAAGTTAGGAGAAAGGTATCTAGAACTTGTGCCTGATATAGGAAGTGGAATAGTTACGGGTGCAGTTTCTGAAGTAACGCGAGCTAGCACAGGACTACCATTGTAGAGGTGTGTTGGGGTAGAAGGGGACATTGATGGTGAGAATGGAGGGGAAATCTGGTACTCATCATAACAAGTAGCCTTTTGAGGAGTTGGTGGTCGATAGTTTTGGGCTCTATGACCATAAGTATCAGTAGGAGAAGATGGAAAATCACACGTCATGCGAGATGTGCGATAAGGTGGTGGAGATCCACCAAATGGTTGGTTCATCATATGAGCTGCTCGATGGTAACCGCTTGTCCAGCTATGAGGGCGTTGAAAAGGAGAAAAAACAGGTGGTTGCATTCCTCTCAGGGGAAAGGATGTAGCACCAACTCCCTTCTCTGAAGAGGGGAAAGACCTAAGAGGATCAGTGGTAGGGCTACCAACATAGTCCATTATAATCTTTGGTGGCATAGTTGTGACAGGCTCAAGCTTGAAATCAGATAGTGTTGAACGATAGGTCACAGATACACAAAGGCTGCCAGGCAGGGCCTCAACAGGGACAAAACTGAGCTCCTTCATTACTTCCTCGTCTGCACTGGAAAAGGGTTCGCAAAATGAAGAAACTTTGTAAATGATATCAAAATTGTAAGTTTGCTTGGATGAGCTTAGCTGACGAAAGATCCGGTATGCTGGGAGAAGCCTCATGTGGGAGTAAAGGGAGCGTAAGAGTATGATTGACTTCTTATATGTCTTCTTGTAAGAGGCAGGTCTTTCAGCGGTTTGGGGAGGCATAACCCGCAGGGACTCATAGTGAACAACCCACCTCTCTAAAACTGTCTCGACAGATGTCCCGGGGTCAACATAAAAATGGTGCATGGATGAAGATGGAGGAGACGGTTGGTGAACAAGTATTACATCAATAACCATGGGATCCATGAGATTTCTATGCCAAAAACTCAAGTTATCTAGAGCAGCAGGGCGGTCTCCAAGAGCTAAATTGAACCATTTGTCACACTTTTTAACATGAGAAATGGAACAAAAGTCCCGAGGGTGATTATGGGGATGAAGAGAGGGAATCCTGGAGTCCAAAATGATGTGCAAGCTCTTCAATAGAAAATGGGAAATGATTTGTTCTAGTTTTCCAGAATCATGGTGAGAATGACCATGCATATCCACGGTACTTGAGGAAAATCCCGATGACAATCAATCAATCAATAAGATAAAACCACGATTCTCTGCTCTGCTCTGAGGTTAGGGATAAACAAGAAGATTAATCTTGATTAAAGGGGAAAAATGGAAAGAAAGGAAATATGGAAAAGGTGGAGTAAGAGGAAATGAAGCTAAGAATGGATTGGGCAGCTCTGCTCTTGAGAAGCCAGTTGACCAAATGAATGAAGCTTTTATGTTATATTATGCAAGCATACAACAGATTGTAGAAGAATGAAAAAAATAAACAAAATGAAGATGGATTAGTGAATAGTAAGAAGCATAATAAAGCAATCGAAGAGCAACGGATCAGATCAGATGAGGCCGGGAGTGATAGCTCAATAGACAGATAAATGTTGATCCAAAGTGCAGCAATAATTATCAAGAACAAATTCAATCTGATTCAAGATTTTATGATATTAAAAAAATCTTGATCTAATAACGCAAGGCAAGGCAACAAGCAAAGTGATCTTAATGTAAATAAATAAAATGTTTATAAAAGAGGGGGGGGGGGGTGGAAAACTCACCAGCAAAGGAATAAAAAAACAAAAAGAAGAGGCGTGGGGGAGAAGAGAAGGGAAGGGAAGGGAATGATTAGTAATTAATTTTTTGCCGGCAGAGAGAAAGAGAGAAGTGAAACAATCCAACACACAACAAATAAATTATGCGAGATGGTTTGCTGGCTGGCGTAGGAAGAGGAGGTAAAACACGCACGCACGCGGATAGAGAGAAGGGAGAAACAGAATTCCTCGCAGCAGCAGGAGGTAAAATGGTTAAAGAAAAAAGGTTCACAGAAAAGTGAAGCGAAGCAGTGGTGGAAGTGGAAAGGGTTTAAAAGGAAGATGAGTTCATAGTTTACACTGCTACCTAGAACTTGTCACGATGATCAAACAGATCCAATGATGGAACACTTATTCACCCATCCATCCTAAAACGCTAAACCCATCTCAAAAACCTCCCCCCCCCCCCCTTCTCTCCTCCTCCTCCCCCACCCTCCCTCTCCCCTATTAAAAATACACTACACACTCCTCCGCTCCACCACCCCTTTCATCATGTCCTGGACCCCAGTTATCAATTATTAGCGTTGTTTAATTATCCCATTTGTTTATAAACTCCAGTTAAAATCATCTTGCTGTTGTGTTTTGTTAGTTTATGAATCGTGAACTAAAATTAAAATAGAGATGATTGGTAGCCATGACGCTGATCAAACCACTGAATAGCCCCACCAGCCCACGAGGCTAAAAATCCAATTTCATTTCTTGTTCTGGTTTGCATTTGGGCTGGGCCTCCAAGGGCTGGAAATATTCGTAGTTGCGAGATTGCAATCTCGTTGTCAAATAACTAAATTGGGTCTCAGAGAATGTTTGGAAATATAGTAGCGGTTGCTTTTTAAATAACTTTTCATGCCGAAAAGTATGCCAATAATATTTTTTTATTTTTTAAAAATTAATTTTGATATCAGCACATCAAAACGATTCAGAAAATATAAATTACACTTAATTTTAGTAAAAAAAAAAATTTCAAAAAACAGGTTGTACTGCAGTGCCAAATAAACATTCAGCCTCACATGTAAATGCAGGAGGGTGTCTAAAAAACTACAAGGAATTGTAACAATAACTTCTTCTCTTTCTTTTTTTTCTTTTTTGTTTTGTTTTTCCTCGAACAAGGACAAAAAATTGAATGTTTTGAAACTATTATTAGACGATGAGCTCTTTTTGTAATTTCTTAAAATAAATTCTACAGTAACAAAGATTATTAAATAGTCATTAATTTGTATTGAATATACTCATTTGATAACATATTTTTTTGTAAAATATTTTCTTTTTTTCATTAAAATTAAAATAAATCGAAAAGGACATGAATAGAAAGAAAAAAAGAGTTATAAATAGATTTTAAGAACATGAGGACTGATATTAAAAAATATAAAGATTAAATATATAATTTAAAACCTCGAGAACCAATTAATTTTTCTTACTAAACTATGAGGACTAAGTTACATTGAACCTGGACTAAATAGATTTTAAGAACATGAGGACTAATATTAAAAAAATATAAAGATTAAATATATAATTTAAAACCTCGAGAACCAATTAACTTGAAACAAAAACTTGTTAAAATAAACATAAAAGTAGGTGTATGAATATCAATATATAATAGCAAGCAAAGCGCATACGTAAGCAAAACAAACACGCGGAGACGAAATGGCAAGTGCTAGTCTTTCGGAGATCGGGAGAGAAGATACATTGAACCTGGACACAACTGGTTGAGGCTATAAGAAAACCACAAGGGCAGAGTCTGGTTGCCATCCATAAACCAAACGAGATTAATTGAGTGGCTGATCTTCTCGTAGCAAACCAAGGAAGAAGAGAGAATAGTTGTAGTAGTAGTAATGGGGCTGGCCAAGGATATAGATGATCAGGAGATGATGCTAAGGAAGAGAAATGCGGAGCTGGAGAAAGCCCTCGAAGAAAGCAAACGGAGGGAGGAAAAGATGATTTCAGAGCTACAAAGGACATGGGAGAGGCTCAGAGTGGCAGAGGAGGCTGAGGAGATGCTCTGCTCCCAGCTCGGTGAGCTGGAGGCCGAGGCTGCCAATCAAGCCCGTGCCTACCATTCCCGCATTCTCTCTCTCATGAACGAGCTCTCCCAAGCCCACAATCTTCTCCATCTAACCAATTAATACCATCATCATCGTCAACATCCCCTGTTCTTTTCTTCTTGTCTTCTTGGCTCCTCAACAAGCATATGTGTATCTGGGAGCGGGTAGATATGTTTCTTGCCTGTACCTTTGTATGTTGATTAGGTCTCTCTCCAGATGATTGAAGACTCCCTCCCTTTCCCAATTCCAGGAGAGTCAATAATTTTGTACATTGTTTTCTCTTTTTCCTTTTTTCTTTGTTCTAGAAAGAGTGAATGGAATTTGAGTATTCGCCCTGCCTTGATTAGTTTCTTCTTTTTCTAGTTTTATTTCAGCAGTGTTTTCTCCTGCATCGTTGTAACCTTCTCTGGAAAAAATCGTTGTATGAGATGTACCGAAGCATGCATGGCCATTGGTAACATGTTATACAGGGGTTCTGACAGCAACTCACCTTTTTAGATTGGCAGCAGCAGAACTGTTTAATTAACTGTTTTTACCTGGGCAGCCAGAGTTTGTCTCTGCACATATTCGTTCATAAAAAAATTGGTGATAACAAACTAACAAAGCTCAGTTGAGCAATTTGTATATTGTATTGGTTTAAATTAATTCATTCAATTTATAACCGAGTAATGAAAATAACCATAGTAATTTATCTTCTGTTTTTCCCTCTCTTTTTCTTCCTGGTTAGGCTTTAATTGATATTCGGTTGTCGGGTTGGATAAAATCTAAGTTCAAATTAAAAAAACTGTAAAAAAGCACAGAGGAAATTTTAAAAAAAAATGCCATATATAGTTGTCAGTCACCCGAGGTTATTGTAAAATTTAAAATATAGATCATGAATATGACCACAAAAAGGTAATTCGGTTGGGTAATATGTTTTTGTTTTTTATCGGTTATTTTATCTTCGGATGGGTCTTAATTAGACTCAAAGATATTAAATTGTAGAACTATAAAAAAATTGATGATGAATGCTTTTTTAAAGTTATATTGCATTTACTTGAGTTAAATTAGAAAGCTTAGAACCCGGATCATAAACATGACTTTTTATCTTTCTTTTTTAATCTATGGTTTTTTGCATGGGAAAAAAAATCTCATATTGCAATATTTTTTTTTTGTAATTTTTTATTCTATGTATTTTTTTTCTGAATTTCAAAAGAAATTTAGAATTAAAAAGGATATTATTATTTAATAATTTGATATATGTGTTGCATTCAACTCATGTAGAGTTTAGAGTTTATATAACAATAGAACAAAACATATAAGGAAATAGAATAAAATAAATTATAGAAAATATGTTTGATCATCTCCTTTGATTTAGATGATTGAAATAATTTCTTGATTGCAAAAAATTGTTGAATCCGTTAATCACTTCCTTTTATTGATTAAGAAATAATCAATAATATTTACTTTAATTTTTTTCTTAACATGCTCTCTCAAACTCATGACAAATGTTTTTCATGAGTTTGACATACATAACTTCTATTGTCATTATAGTTTCACCTGCTTATCTTTAACAATTGTATTTTTCTAAATATAAATATTCTTAGCTATTTTTCTTTTTTTATGGCTAATGCTATATTTCTGGTCAAACATCTCTTTTCAAGATTTAGCTTTTCCAGTGATCATTTTATTTTGGCCCAGTCTTCATCATGCTAGTATCTTCTTCTTATCATTACTCCTTGGCCATTTTCTTTTTTCTTCTTTAGGAAGAATTCTTTTTTTTTTTATGGTCTCTTTTTTGTGCCATCTTATATCTTGTGCAAGAACTTATCAACTTGCACAAAGTCTAGCAGGACTAGACTGTAACACGAGGTCTGTTTTTAGGATGAAAAATTTACCCTGTTACAAGTTTCTCTTGATGGGCTTTGTCATCTTGCACCTTCATTTTATTTTATTTTTTGTTTTCTTTGGATGTCATTTGGTCATCCACATGATTTTAAGCTTCTTTTTATCATGAGTTGATTTATCATTAAAAAAGAACACTAAATAAAATATTTGGTAGATAATGAAGAAGATTAAAAACAAAATATTTTGAAGAGGTCAGATAGACAACATAAAGTTGCTTACTGAAAAAGCAAAAGTTAATATTTAGAATAATATATGATCGACTTGCTTTGATACCAAGAAGAAATTTAGAATGTAAGAGGATGTTATAATTCAATAATTTAATATGTGTGTTACACTCATGTGGAGTTTATATAGTCATATAACAAATACAAGGAAATAAAATAAATTATAGAAAATATGCATGATCATCTTCTTTGATTAGATGATTGAAATATTTTTTCATTGCCTAGAGTTGTTGAATTCCTAGATCTCTTCCTTTTATTAATTAGAAAATAAACAATAATATTTATCTTGGTTATTTTCTTAATAATTACATCCTTCAATACTTGGTTTATTAAAAATTTGACTTCACAATTTGTTGTGGTTTACTTTCTTTATAGTTATTTCAATGTTATGATCTATGTTACAAGTTTGATGGATTTACCTAATTGACTACATCGTTGTTGTTTTAACCTCTGCCTAACTTTATCAGGCTCTAGGGATTAAATTGTAAGAAAAAATTTGGGAGTGAAATGAAAATATAAGACATATTGTATTGACCTGAGTTAATCTGTCCAGGTAACGAGAATAACCATAACGAACTAACTCGGTTGGACAATTTATCTCTTTTTTTTTCCTCTCCTTTTCTCCCTGGTTAGGCTTTAATTGGCATCTAGTTGGATGAAATTTGAGAATAAATTAAAGAGATGCAAATGAATTGGGAAGGAATTTTTTTAAAAAAATTCCATATAGCATCGACCTCGGTCACCCTAGGTTAATCTTAAAATTCATGATATAGGTCATGGACATAATCATAAAGAGGTAATTCAATTGGCCAATATATCTTTCTTTTTTTTCATCTCTTTTATTTTACATCCCTTGTTTTCTCTTTTATTAGTCTTTAATTGGGCCTTAATTAGCATATGGTGGGATGAATTTTATGACTAAATTAAAGAGTTATCAAAAGACTAAATTGAAGAGTTATAAAAGATTTAGGGATAAACTTTTAAAAAATATCATATTGTATCGACCTAATCAGCCTAGGTTAACCTATGAAATTCATGATCCAGGTCATGGCCACGACTATAATAAGATAATTTGGTTGGGCATTATATCTTCTTTTTTATCCATAATTTTATCCTTGGTTGGGTTTTAATTAGCCTCGAGTGGGATGAAATTTGAAACCAAATTGAAGAGTTATCAAATAAACAAAATTGAAGAGCTATAAAAGAATTGATAATAAATTAAAAAAATATATCATATTGCATTGACCTTAATCAATCTGAGTAAACTTATGAAATTCATGATAAGGATAATGAACACGACCACAATGAGATAACCAATTTAAGAAATATATCTCTTTCTTTTCCCTTATTAGGCCTTAATTAGCCTTGGGCATGATGAAATCTAACAGCAAGTTCAAGAGTCATCAAAGAATTTGAGACCAAAAAAAAAAATTGTGTGAAATATGGAACTAAATTGAAATGATATAAGAGAATTGGGGGCATTTTCTGACGTGTGCACAAGCTAATGTGTGAGGAGGCCGCCGTGTTGAGACAACACTTGTGACCTTTGAACTCTAATGGTGATCTTTCTTAGTGTCATCGAAATCATCTTGTCGATCTTTTCCTTCTAAGGTGACACATGTCGACGATTAAGTTTTGACAACCTTTTCTTTCCTCTCTTATCTTCTATCTTTCCTTGATTTTTATGCACAAACTAAAAAAAAAAAAAAAAAACCCCTTAGACGATCCATAATGTTTTATGAATATATGTAGTGTTTGCACTCTAGATTTTACCCACTAGTTTTAATTATTTTTTTAATTTAATGTAATTTGTAATTGTAATATTTATTAGAGGGTAAATTGGTAAGGGTAGAGCTCAAGTCGGGTTTTGTGGAACCAAGTTCTTTCTTTTTGTTGCTTTCCCATTATCATTTTCCCGATTTTCTAAATAGGGGTTATTGAAATTTCTTTTTATTCTTATAGACTAAGGTTGTCAATTTCATTTCATTCCACTCAAAATGATTAGTATATCTCACACCATTTCAAAAAATAGAATAATCAGGAATACGTATTATCTCTCTCTGAAACTTGGTCCATTCTGGATTTCTTGACCAAATTTCAACCAAGATGTTCCAATTTCATTATGTTTGTTCTATTTTGTGAATATTGTTTTTTTTTTTCAATTTCATCATATAATATCTTCAACACTTAGTTTATTATAGGTTAAACTTTGTCATTTGTTTTGATTTGTTTTATATGAAGTTATCATAGTCTTATGACTCAGATCACAAGTTTTGCGAGTTAATCCGAGTAGACTTGGGTCGTTTTATTGTATCCTTTTTTTAGTTAGAGATTTTACCAACTTTGTCATTCAACAATAGATTTATTGGGAATTGAATTTCATAATTTATTTTGATTTATTTTATATAAGGCTATTATGATTTGATGACTTGGATCATGAATTTGAAAGGTTAACTCGGGTTAACCCGATTCGATCCAATATGTTGTCATTTTAATATTTTTAAAAAAGAATGATGTTTTTAATTTTTTTAGTCAAATTATACTCTTACTAGTCTTCCAGATTGTCTATGGATTCATCAAGTCGAGCTCATTGCATCAAGTTAAATTCCATATATTTTTTCCTACTAAAAAAATATCAGTTATGCCTAGATTTTTTTTTTACACTAAAATAAATTAATTCAACCCACAATATAACTCAGACCAACAATTTAGTTGTTTAATTTCAAGTTAATTTATCTTTGGATTTCAACTAAAATTATATATATAGGTTTAGCTACCTTGTTGAAAGGCCATAACACTTTAAATCTTGACTTCTATCGGGCACAGGTTTTAGTGAATCCATCTTTTAAAAAAAATCCCTAAACTATTCTCTTAGAATGATTAACTTTCATAAGACATATTTTGGATTCAATTTTTGAAGGAAGAATGGTTTACTTGCCTTGTTGAAAGGAGTCGAGATAAAATAAGAAAGGAAACACCCCATTCAATTTGTGTTTTAACTCTCATTTTTTTTTAAAAAAAGTTGATAAATCCCATGACAAGATTAAGAATCAAGAGTAAAATCATCTCATTTGTTTTTTTGTTTTAAAAAAATATTTTTTTTTAATTTAATTTTTTTTCACTGTTTTGTTATGCTAATGTCAAAATTATTTTTTAAAAAATAAAAAAAATATTTTAATATATTTTTAAATAAAAAATACATTAAAAAACAACCACTTTCGAACACCCCTAAACCCCTGAAGAACGCCGCAAGAGATTGTGACATGTAGTTCCATGCAAAACCTTGCTTCCCAAAAGTTACGCACAATACAAATGCTACCACAGTTGCTTCAACCAAATATAACGCCAGATTAGAGTTTAGACACTACCACTTCATTCACTATACAAGCTAAGCGTATTATCATTAAATTCAAGGCTCCACAGCAATGAAAAACAAAATTTAAAGCTTTAGGATGTTAACGAAGAAATTCCTTAGATGATAGAACAGCAATTGAATTCGAAGGATGATAGTTCACGAGAAAAAGGCTATCTTATTAAAGACACAACAACTACTCCCCCCCCAGTCTCTGTTGTATTAAAAACAAAGTGCTCTCTCACAGCTAAACCATTTGTTTTAACACATCATCAATCACGGCTTGCCTGTCTTCTCTCTCAGCTCCGGGTCCCTAAACACAAAATATTATTCAAAATCAGGTAAAATACAATAACCAAAGGTAATAGTGTCGTGGATACAGTATGAGGCAGACCTTTGAATATGATCAAGAATGAGAAGCCTTGGTCCAGGTGGGATTCTCACATCTCTAAGAGCACTGTAACCGAACACACAACATAGCAATCAATGATCACCACCGATCTTTTTTTAAAGAAATAATGATATATTACGTGATAAATATTGATAGAACACAAAAGCAAATTGATCGTAGATAAGGTGAATGAAGACTAGATCATCTAACAACTTGCCTATCAGTCAGTAAAGGCAAGGTGTGATCTGTTAACAACCCTTTCTTAAAATTCTTCTCATAATTTTGGAGGCCAAGATTACTTAGCATGGATCTTGTTCTGGCATAGTGCAAATCTTCAGTTGGTGGTTGAGAAAACTTCTCCCCCAGCTAAATCACATAAAAGTTTATCTCAGCATTGGCAAGGGTAAAACCAACAGAAAGTTGTTAGAGAACATGGTTTAAAATCAGAATATAAGAATGATCTCAAGATAGAAACAAGACTCCAGAACAGCTTGCCTCTTTATATGAATGCAAGAAATATTTTTGATAGGACTAATATCAAATAGAAAGCTTTTTCAATCCATACTCACAACTTGCATGGGAAAAGAAATAAACTGAATGTAGCGTGTGATTCTGTTGAAAAGAAAGATGAATCTTAACTTGAATCTTTACCTTGAAAAGACCACCCTGAACTAATGCAAAGAAAAGTCCAGAAGTGATTGCATTTGTAGCATTGTTTGGGCCACCCATGCCACTCACCAATGAGAACATGGCACCAGAACCAAAAGCTGCGACCATGCTGCAACAATAAATTTATAATATTTAGTGGGATAGGTAATCATCAACCATGCTTGAAATGCTCCAATAGAAATTTGGGGCAGATGACTCCAGACACATATTGCATGTTTTTTAATCCAAGAGTTCAAAAGAAAAAAGAAACAGAACAATATTTTGGAGAGGCCATGAATACACTTGAATACTCTAAGGCTGTGAAGGCATGGATACATTTTTGTAGGCTTCATTAATATTTGAATAGTGAAAGATAGGATGACTTTAAAGCACCCTGGGATAAGAAATCTTGAAACTTAAAGTACCTTGAGCTAAAGAAAATTGGAGATTTTTTTACCCAATCTCCAGCCATATATGGTATCCTGCCACAAAAGTATTCCATTTCCTACACTGATGTTGAATTTCCATGAATCTTTTTACCTTTCAAGACCTAATTTTCCTGAGTAAGATCTATACTGGTTGTAGAATGACATGATGAGTTTAATACATGACAATAACGATATATCATTGACAGACACATTAAATCAGGCATTGGTCCATTCATTGCTAGATTTTCAGGCATTCTAATCCATCTATTCTATTCCTATGTCTTTTCTTTTGATACAACTATAGAATTCAAACCCAAACTCTTCCCTTTTCAAATAGATTCCATTAGAAGTATACAGTAAATAGATTAAAAAATTTGGTAACTAATATCTGTGCAGCTTAGTTTATACATCTGTAGTTCTTAGGATTCAATTGTGTGCGGAGAGTCACCATAAAATGCTAAATGAATTTCAACTAAAACAACAGTTTATGAGGTCGATCATCATCTTAAAGAGAACATGAAGACATGAAAAAAGAGTCTTGTCTGAAAAGAACGTAAACAAAGGAAAAGGGATGCAGAAAAAGTTAACCTAGACTGGACATCCTCCTTGCCACGCAATCTCTTCATGATACAGGCTATACCAGCATTAGTTCCAGTCATTACAGCAAAGTTGCGAGCTTGTATTAAGGGACCGCCGGCTAAAGCCTGTAGGTGAAGCATATTGTTTGTTAAACATTAGCAAACTCTTCATGGAAGCGGTCTCGATTAATTCCAGTCACCATATAATCAATCTACTTCAATATATTGACTAGAAGTATAACTCCAAGGATAAACCAATTCTGAAGGATTTTCCCCCCCTCCACCACATTCTTCCTTGGAATGCTTAACCGAGTTTGTGAGACATAGAACTCATATGAACCAAAGAGAAAGTCACCATTTTCATTACTGGAAGCAAAAACTGCTTGGTAGATTTTGCCACAGGGATCCTCATCTACCTTGTGAGCTAGTATTCCAATTTCCAAGAGCATACAGCATTAAAACAAACAAAGGAAGAAACTCTACCAAAATATATGAATTCAGAAGCAAATGATATATGCCACCCCACAATCATGTTAAGGAGAGAAAGTTCAGAAAAATTAACTCTGATGCAGTAAAGAGTAAAACCCTATTTTATTAAACTCATACACTTTCATAACAATCTCCTAGTGACTTGATGATGAAACTAATTCTATGTTATCTGAGGAAAAAAGTATATCTCTTTAAGATATTCATTTAGGGTAATTAATCTTCTCCCATTTCAAAGCACAGCAATTCAAGTGCGGTAAAAAGATAAACCCTTTTGTAAAAAAATATAAATGAAATAAACAGAAAAATAAATAAGAAGAGCGAGAAGTATGGAGTGAGGTATGTGAGACAGGTAGGGTACTTGAGCTTGCTTGAGAGAGGCCATGGCTTGAGGGTTGAGGGCAGCCTGAGGAGGAGTTGGCATAGAGGAAGAGATGTCAGGGGTGATGGTGCCCATTATGGCTCCGATGGCAGCGCCTTGAACACCGCTGGTGGCAGTGACAACGGCAGCCTCGACAAGCAAAGACTGTTTGGACAACCAAGACTTAAAGCCATCCTCCAATTCCTTATACTTGAACTGTACGAACTTAACTGGGTCTTGATTGGGTAGCAGTTTGGACACAATTACTCCTTGTTTACCTTGCTGCTCCATTTCTTTTTTTCCTACCACTTCGCTGCCGCCGCCGCCGCTGCTTCAAGCTATTTGGATAGAGAAAGATACGGGAGAGGAGAAAGACTTCACTCTCTTTTTCTTTTGTTTTTATTCCCTTTATTTCCTTTTTTTACAGCTTAGGTGTTTTCGATTTTCCTCTGGTTTTTTTTTTAATAACTTAAATTACGTAAATGTAATTTCTTTCTAGAAAATAGTTTTATATAAAGTATATTTTTGAAAATTAAATTATTTTTAATATTTAATAGTATTATAAAAATTAAATTAAAAAAATATTTTCTATCATTTAGCTATAAAAAATGAGTAAAAAAATTTATTAATATTTTTAAATTTTTTATTAATAATTTTTTAAAAAATAACATAAAACAAATCTAACAAATAAAAAAATTAAAAAATAATTTTATTTATTTTAAATTAAAAAACCAATTATGATAAAAAAAATAATTTTATAAATTATTTTAAATAAAATAAATAATAAAAAAAATATAAGATCTAATTCATAAAAAAAATTTAGTTAAAAAAATAATAAATAATAAAAAATTAAGAATCAAAATTAAATTTTAAAATATAAAATTAAATATATAATAATTAAAAATTAAATTTAATATAATTAATAAATAACTAAATATTTTTAAATTTTTCACAGTATTGTACAGATTGGCTCCCTTCTTTCCAGGTCTCTTCTTTTCCCTTTTTGCCAGCCAGCAACCAAGAACATTAACCAATAATTATGTGTCATTTCATCGCAACTGCATACGAGTATTGCTCAATTATGCTCTTGTTATAACGTTTCCAATCCTAACTCGCTAAAGCATTCCCTAACAGGCCTCAATTCTGACATTGTCCTCTGATTCAGCCTCTTCAGCCAAGGCTAGCCCTTCTGGGGGTGATACTATTGATTCTCCATCCTCGGACGAAGACAACCATCCAGTTGCTCCAACTACTACTGACTCTCCGTTGAATAAGATTTCCAAAGCAAAAGGGGAGCAAAGAAAAAGAAAAGAAAAGGTGAAACAATACATTTTATGTTAGCGAAAGATTATTGGTTTCTTCTTCAATGGTAGATACAGTACCATCGCTTGTGATAAGCCTTAGATATGGTGGTTTTTCTCACAATTTCTTCTATTTTCTTCAATGGTTCTTTTTCCCCCCCTTCAAATTCATGCAGTATTGGCTTTCAAGTAATGCACTTTGTTTTTCCTGGTGATGATTCAGGGGATGGGGATGATGGGCAAGATATTGAGGATGGCACATCTGCAAAGCATACTGAAGAACGTCATGTAAGAACATTTATACCAACACATCTTTTGTGTTCGTTTTAGTTTTCTGCCAATAGTTTCTGATTCATCTGTACATAAAGCTGTGAAGTATATACCATAGCCTGTTTTGGGAGTTGACTGAGTTTGCGGGAGAATTCTGTCCAAAGCTGGATATCACATAAGAAATGTTGCTTCTGCTAGCTATACATGGCTCCTATAGTGAAGGAATATTGTCGTTTAATAGTTATATGCCAACGAAAGCTTTTATGTATTGCCAAAATTGATGTTAGATAACACTGTGGCTGGTTTCAAACAGCAAACTGAGGGAGTTTACCTTTAATTTTCTGCTAAAGCCTAGAGGTGTTTCTAAGAGTGACATCCTTCTTGGTTTCACAAGTGAAGGAATCAGATGGTTGGCATGCCGCCTCCCCCACACTTATGTCCTCTGCTATGCTCATTCTGGTGTGACGAATTTTGGTGTTGATATCTAATTTCTGACCATTCATTGCATTAAAACGATATTGTATACAGTCAACTAGTTTTAGACTTTCTTTCTACCACTTTTGGCGTGCGGAATGTTTCTTTAATAGGAAGCCCTAGCATGGTTACTGGTTTTGAATATTTAGTTCTCTAAGGCCTTCATGTGCTACCTACACTGTGGTTATGTCCGTTCTAATATTCTCTTATTATCAAATTAATTTGTCAAAGTTCCTCCAAGATCTCCCTGAATTGAACTCTCTTTATCTCTATTTATTCAACTGTCTTTCTATATATTGTGATGAATCAATATACATGCAGCTTAGAGGAGGTAATGCTGTTATAGTTAATGATCACATAACTCGTTGGAAGATGTCTAGCTTGCTATTTATATGCTTGGTATTACTGACAAGCACAAGGATGCTAACAGGCATCAGACCATTCAGTTTGGGCATTATCATTGGACTCTGAGTCTTGTCATGATAATAGCTCTATATGGGATGTCAAAAAAAGTAAAATTGAAGAGTGTGGAAACGATGAGGATCCCATGTCTTTGCACAATAGAGAAGTGTCTCCAGTAAAAAAAGGCCTCAAAAACTAAATCTCTGAAAACTTCAGAAGGAGAGGGTCGTGCTCCAAAGAAAGGAAAGAAGGGGAAGAATGAAAGCGATAATGTGCAAAGTAAAGGTACAAGGAGAAGAGGGCACTTGTGGTGAATTTTACATCTCTCCAAATTTGATGCATAGATCTTTCTCTCTCACATATTCTTAGAATGTGTTTGACTGACATTACAGGAAACCATGGTGATGTGGAAATTACAGAGGAAGTCACATCTGAGAAGCTTATCAATGCTCATGTAAGAATTATCTGTAGTAACCAATATTTCTACCCCTTGCCCATGCTTCACTCAGTTCACCCAGTAACATAAGCATGCAGGTTTCTACATCAAGGTTACCATTGGTGCTTTCTGAGAAAGTCCAGCGTTCCAAGGTAGGTTTCCAATTTGTCTTGTTTATCACTTCTTGTTCATCTGCTTTAATTATAGATATTATTTAACTTCCTAACTTCAAAGTGCTATCTTGGATATATTATTAATAGACATAGTTAGGGTTTTTATTTAATGGTTTCTTTAATGTAATTACTTTATTGAGAAATATTCCTTAGAAAAAAAAAGAGAGACTCACTTTTGTAGTTCGTTGAAATGACTTGTATGAGTAGGAACGCTTGAGGGTTTTTCTTTCTTTTCTGAAGATGAGACTGACAAGATAACAAAGGCTACTGCTCATCAAACTGATCAGAATATGGATGTTGAAGAACTATCCAATGGAAAGATTAAGAGAAAAGCTGGGAAATCATCTGTATGTTTCTAAACCTTTTCTAATAATTCAATGTCTTTAGTGAACTGCCAGAACCGTGCTTTTGCCTAGCTTTGCAATATATCCCATATGTGCTTATTTATGAAAGTTCGGATGCAGGGAGTGGCTCGAAAGAAAGGTAAAACTGCAGGTGGAAAGCCGTGCAACGTATGATATATCATACATGCTTGCATAAATCATGAACCATTAATGACCGGCTATAACGTAGCTGATTGAGGTTGATACAGAAATCACAATTAGATTAGTTTTCTTTACTTGCTGGATTTAATCATCATAGCTTATTTAATTTATTTTGGAAGAAACTGATGGTTATTTTACGTTCGTTTTTCATACCAATAAATTGGTGTCTGGGCGCAACCTACCAATTTGCCGCTTCTACAATAGAAACACTATAAACCAATTCAATTTGAGAGCTAATTTGCTGCCATGATTCACATGTTCTAATAGAATTGTGAACCAATTCAATTACAACTTCATTATGCGAAAGGATGCATTTCCATGGAATAGCTCATAGTGCTCTTGGCTGATTGTACTCTCAGGCCAATCCTTGTGCAAGATTTGTGCAGTTCACCGATCAGATACAGGCAAGAATGTGTTTTGTGGAATTGCTCCATCCTGGCAAGGCTTCCATCTATGTTCATAACGTTAGATAGAGGATGAGAAGAAGGAACAGCAGTGGAAGAGGCTGGAGTATGTTTGAGGAGGAAAACAGCTTCATTGTCTCCCCATTACCGGGATTGGGAATCATGGTAGCTGCGTGTGCCCCATCAGGTGTCTTGATCCTGTGTCAGAGATCCATTCGTAATTATTACATTTCTTTGAGAGAAGCAGGAAAAACAAGATCTATTTGTGATCCCAGCAGAAGAATTAAATAAAAGAGGAAAAGAAGCATTACCCCTTGGCTGTGGGGCAGAAAACGATGGCATAGTCATCAGCCTTGCAAGTGAAAATGCTGGTACCATCGTCGAAAGCATAGCTATAAGCCCTTGGACAAGCTCGCTTGAAAATGGTCGAGTAAAAGGAGGGCTGGCATGTGGTTGGGTTGGCAAACTCCCCGCCGCAGCAGTAGTGGTCCAGCCCAAAGGCCTCACATGCACTCTTACATGCAACCACCCCTCCCTCTCCGCCATCACCACCGACCACCTGAAGTTCCTTGGGGCAACCTATTGAAGTTTCAGGGATGAGAGTTTCAAGGGATGAGGTCATTTTGTTACCGAGTAGGAAGAATGTTCTTAATGAAAACCAGTTGAAGTTGGAAAATCTTACCCATGTTGATATCTGAAAGGCAGCCAGTGGCATTGCACGCACCATGAACCCCAACAGGTGCGGCAACAAGAGGCAAATTGTAGCCGTCCACGAGGCTGACATCATAGTAATCTTTGGCATCCCCTGTGCCAAGGGTTACCTCAAAGAGCGATGCGGGTGGAGAAGCACCCATGCCATTACATTCCAGCCTCCCCCCGCAGTCCCCAGTTTGACAGGTGCCGTTTCCAGACTCATCAAATGTGCAACCTGTCCTTGCCCATATCCGACCTGACCACCCTGGGACACTTGGAACGCGCATGCTGTAACCAGAATCCAGGCGAAATCCAGTGCTTGCAAGCTGCGGGGTGCCTGCACCTGCTAGGGTACCAGGCCATATGGTATAGGGGCAGTTGTTCGTTATTGTAAACGCGAAGGAGTACGAAACAGGGATTAGGAAAGAAAAGAAAATTAGAGGGGAAAGGAGTACCGTCCGGGGTATCTTAACGGGCATAATGAGAATTCTGGTGGATGTTAGTGGCTTGTCAAAGCAGGCTCGCTCAGGAGAGACGGGTAGCATAGCAGAGGGTTTGCATTTTGCTTACGAGGGCTAACTCCTAGATATGGGGGATGAGAATCCAACAGGGAGAGGAATTACGTTGCTTTGCTGAGCCCATATCACTTTTCTGGGTTTGGTATTTCTTTTACCCAGATGGCCTCTCGCCGAAGCAATTCCTTCCTTGATAAAACTGCATAGCACATGTTAGATGATAGCATCAAAGTCACGCTCGCTCGTGTCTCCCCCACAAAAAGCAAAAATATATTCTGAGCACTTCTCTTCAACTGAAAGAAACATAAAAAAATACGAACATATTGAACGAAAAAGGAGGAATTGCCTTCAATCACAGTCCACACCATCGTGTGATTCGGATCGCAACCCTCGCCCTTCTTCTATCTGTTTCCTTTCCCTCTTTTTCATCTGTGATAATATTAATCCTTTTGAAAGCCCAATATTAAAACCACCTTTTGTTCATCGCTGATATGAATGACCAGCACACCAGATCGTGAGATCACACATACAAGAAGCGTTGACTTGTTAATGCTTGGTCAAATTGACGAGAAACAAGGAAAATCATTCTTTCTTGGCCATTATCAGAATTCGAGGATACAAGTGCTTATGCAAAATGCATCAATCTGAAGACTACTCCCCCCATTTGGGAGGTACAAAGAAATAAAAAGAGGCCGAGGCCGAGAACAGAGAAGTTTCAGACCAGAAAGGGGCGGCTATGTACTTGTTCAGGAGTTTCAGACCAGCCCAGATACAAAGCTCAACTCCCTCTAACACCATTAACAAGTAACCATGATAGGGGTAGCCCCTATGTGGACTTGCAGACTGTTCTCATCTTGATTCCTGATGCCTAAAGTTAAAGCCAGCGCTTCGCTTGGCATCGATGCATTCAATAGGTTAAAGCCAGCGCTTCTCCTACAACTTAGCTAGCTGCTCTTCAATGCTTCAAAGCTCACCAAAAATACAAATCTTCCTTTTGCCTCCGCATTCACAGTCCGCTAGTCCTACCAATTAAGTTCCATCTGCCACGTTAATACACAAAACAGGATTAGTTAAGGTAGGTAGTAGGTACTCACAACTAAAACAGACAATAAGGTAGGGTCTGAGAAACATCAGTACTACAGCTCAACATCATTTAATAAGCAAGAAATCTGACCCTGAAATACCTGTATCATAAAGCAGAGGCGCTGATCTGTTACCAAACAAACCAGCAGTCAATATAAGACGATCATGTATCTCAATTTCAATTCTTACAATAGGGGGGTGAACTGCAGATAAGTGCAGCATCTTCTCAATCCATCAGCAGTTCTACGCAGCATCATTCACCACAGCACGAAATGACAGAATTCCTGTAAAGGATAAAATAAACTCCCTTTTAGGCTTTACATTTTCAGAAATATTCTCGAACAAAACAATTCATTAATCACAACAGAAAGGTATATTTAAAGTCTCCTGAATTGTATAAACTCCAACCCCTGCAAAATTAAAAGTATATTCAGGAAAGCATTCATCATAGGAAAATCAAAACTAAGTAAACAACAACAAATAAAAGCAAGTAATCACCGCAATATTTGTCTTCAGCCTGCAATAAACCAGACAAAATAATGCAAAGAAGCAAGTTTGACCACAGAACAATGCAAAAAAGACCCTTGAACTGAATAACCTGATAAGACTATGCTGCATAACCAACAGCACCCAAACACAACCACCATCCAATATCATAAAGCACAGAAATAGCACAGAAAAATTAACACATAAACTTAAACAGCAAAAACAGAGAACGATGAAGCTCAGTAAAATCAATTACAAAGGTAACAAAACAAACGTGCACCAAATAAGCACATCCACAACAACAGATCAAAACACGGTAGACACAAAATAATTGCAAATTGAAGTAAATCATATTGCAAAAAATCAATACTATACTATACAACAAGTCTCCCAAAAGATCTGAAAGCACCTGTAGTTTGTTAAGAGTTCAAAAAAGAAGAGGAGGGCTTGAATGAAACTAAATTAAAGGGCTTGAATGAAACTAAATTAAACTCAAGGTTCATAAGAGAGTGGATGGAGCGAGTTCAACATCCCCTATCAAAAGTCAAGCTACGCTATTGGAACCGCTAAATTGCATTACACATGAAAAGTAAATATAACGTTCCTACATAGAGGAGGACTCTTATAGTCCACCGTAATAATTACCCAACATTAAGTTCCAAGTCATCCATATCCGTTCCATGAAACATATAAAGGAAAAACTTCGAAGGAACATTACGAATAGAAAGAGAAAGGGTTATTTCAAGTATACGATATATTATATCTAGCTCATATCCATGCCATCTCCAACTTGGCTGCAGATTGGACTGACAGCAGAGAAAGATCTCTCGAAAGGAGAAGGATGAAACTGTGCATCACGCCTGCGCTTGAAAGAACAGCTATCAGTGGGAGCACTGCTATTCTCAGCATCGAGCTTCCTGCGAACTCCTCTGACAGCCTGCTCCTCAGCTGGGGAAAGGGGGAAAATCTGGCGACTAGCCCGGCAAAGGGAAGAATGGTTGTCATACAAAATTCTCTGGTTACAGTTCTTGTCACAGATGTGAGTGAGACCAGTAAGCCTGCAACGGTACATGTTGCCAAAGACATGTTCATTCTGACACTTGCAGTCACATTTGTGGACAGGAATTGGGCCATCAAGGCCAAGGATAGTGGAGAGATAAACAACATTGGCAGGAGCAGACATCATGGATTTACCAAAAACCTCCATTGGCAGCTTGAAAGGGTTCTGCAAAGCCACCAACAGAATGAGGTCAAGCTCAACTGAGATGTAACTGAAGTAGCGCTCGAAAGAAGAGGGTCCAGGTTGTCCTCTCTGGCTTTTTAATCTTCACCCTTTAATTCAGTAATGAAATTGAAAGGAAAGGAATTCTATGTCCTGCTCTCTCTCTCTCTCTCTCTCTAGGAAGAAAAGAACATGAAAGGGGACTCCGACAAGAATTCGAATTCCAACCATCATAAATATTTACAAACACCCCGCAGACACTGAAAATTGTGTCTGCGCGTTTCACGTTTCAAACATGCTATAACGAAACAAAACAGATCTGAGCTACAAGATTAAGATTGATTGAGATTATTTTAAAAAGAGGAAGAGTTACAGGGTAAAAAAAGGGAGTTTATTGAAGAATATGATAAAAAATAATAATAATAATAATAATAATAACTGAGAAACAATAATAAGTTAAAAAAAAAAACTGACCTGATCTGATCTGAAGCAAGCACTTGAGATCGAAGACGAAGAAGAGCTGAGGCCAAGAAATGAAGAAACGACGCTACCACTCCACACCTACAAAACAACCTAAC
Organism: Populus tomentosa; assembly: GCA_018804465.1. NCBI lineage: Eukaryota > Viridiplantae > Streptophyta > Magnoliopsida > Malpighiales > Salicaceae > Populus > Populus tomentosa. The sequence goes on from CM031997.1 coordinate 46,548, forward strand.
TTACACCTAACACACGCACTCTCTCTCTCTCTCTCTCTCTCTAAGAATAAGAATACGCAGACCGAAAATTAAAAGAAAAGCAAGAAAATGAAGGTGAATGGCAAGATTGTGCTAGGAGAGGGAGGGGTACTTATAGAATTTTATTCATAAAGCCTCTCTCTCTCCGTGTTGACTTGACCCTTCCTTAGCACATACAGACAACATGTATTTATTAGTAAGTACTTTACTTTATTTTTCTTTCTTAAAAAATATAAACGGAGGGGGTAGTGGTATTATATTCATAGATAAATAATATAATTTGGATTATAAAGATACATTATACATACCGAGGAGTTAGATATCATCATCATCATCATGTGCACACTCTTTTTTTTCAACTGCATCCGAAGAATATCCTCCAGGATGTATTTTTAAAAAATCCAGCTTGAAAAGTTATATTAAAATCAAACTTCATTAAACACTAATCTAAAAATTAGATGGTGTTGTTTGTTTAAAAATATATTAAAACTATTTTTTTTATCCTTTTTCAAGGTAAATATATCTTTAAAATGTATTCAAAAGAAAAAATAAATAGTGACTAAATACATGTAAGGAAAATGAGAGTGAGATTTGGTGTCTTGGTTTGGCATAATATATTATGGTAATAGTTTTAAAAAATAAAAATGGTTAGCGCTAAGGAAGCTAACCAAAAAAATATGGAGAATATGCGGAATGAAAGATAATAATATTAAGTCTCTCACTTCTCACATGTCTAACGGCTATTTCTGTCTCCACGCCTTTTCTATTCTCATCTCACATCACATGTATGTTCTTGGATATTACCTTTTTTTTTTCTTTTTTTCTTTCTTTCATTTGGTTCTTCTATTCAAACGGGTATTGACTTTTATCATCTACCTTATCAACATTTAACAAGTATCCCTCACTAATCAATATTATTAAAATACTAGTAAAGAGTCTATTTAAATTCATCGTGGTCGGTATTTTGTTAATGGTTATTTTTTATATTAATATATTAAAATAATTGAAAACATTAAAGTAAAAAAGAATATAAAAAAATTAATTTTTTAAAAAATTATTTTTAAAACATAAAAACAAACAAGCTTTTAACATTCAAAACTCAAAACTAATAAAATCATGAATTTAAAGTGTTTTTACAAGTTGAATATATATGTGTGTGTGTGTGTGTGTGTAAAGTACTCTAAAGGAACCAACAACCCTTTTTTTATATAGATAAATTGAGTAATTAATATACAAAATTAAAATAAATAACAAATTAACTTAGTAGTAAAAAGTTTTGACAAAATAGTATGATATTTAAATGATATCGTATTTCACAACCGTGATATTTAAATTAATATCTTGATTGAGAAACACAATACAATTTTAATTAATATCATTGCTTACAAATGCAATATCAATTAGGCTAACCAGTTTATATATATATATATATATATATATATATATATAGGGATCAATTAATTATAGCAGAGTGAGTTACTGTGGGCTATAAGTTGTGAATGCTTTCACTGTGAATTGTATTGTTTGAAAATGTTATGGGTTGTGAGTGCTTTCACCGTGGATTACATTGTTTGGGTTTATACTATAGAAAAACATTGTGCACTTACTGTGGACATAGACACATTACATTGTGGATGACACTGTAACGCCTTGGAGGGCATTGCCTTTGCTGTGTTTTTGGTCAAGAAGCTGTGTTTTTAATCAAGAATTATGGTTACGGGCATTGTCTTCTCTACAAAAAGTTGTTGGGTCTAGCTTGATAGTCGAACCCAATAGGTAAGATTACACTGTTTGATACTGTAACGTGAATTATTGTAGATTATAAGTGATTTCACTATGGATTGGAATATTTGGTGGGGCATGGAGTGGCTGCAGACCTCACAGTGAAGAATAGCAAAATTTTTTGATAGAACATGGTAAGGTTGTAGACTCTAGGTGCTAGTTGCAAACCCGCCCGCGAGGGTCTCTTCTGGCCTGCACCTGGGTTCTGTAGACCCTCCAAGGGGTTGGAGATCGAAATGATATAATTTGTGTGATTGTTTAAGCTATAAGACCAAAGTGAATATTTTCAAAACTTATGATACATCACCCATGTTTTTCGTGTTTTTCATTTCAATCTCCTCCTCTTCCAATCCTACCGTTTCATAAGAATTTGAAATCAATTACTTTTAAAATAAGACTTGATTGCCCAAATACAAAGTTCAAGGAACGAACTGAAAAAAACACAAAAATTTACACAGTGCACTTAGTAACCATACCAGACCCAAGGGCTTGGGTCAGGCAACCATGCTAGTAACAGACAATGCATAGCTTGTTGAGGCAGACTAAATGTTGTTTGTTGTGCCCACTGGTCATTATGCTGGCCGAAAAATTAGGGCTTGTGCTTTTTTTGATAAAAAAACTTGTTTTACAACCTATTGTTTTACCCAAAACACCTTAGAACCCACAAAAAAACCATTCATGGCCTCAAAAAACACCCTAAAAGCCAAACTCAACTTGAAACCAAAAATTAACTCGAGCTTAAATATGTTTTTTAAAAAACTTTTAAAGTGAAAAAACACCTATTATGAACTTTCTTTATCAAATTAAACAAAAATCCCTCATTTTGGTAACCTAAATCAGTGCTAACGACAAGTTTCTTCGTCTACCGCAAGAATTTGCCAACCCCTTTCTCTCTCCTCTCTCAACCAGGGACTAAAAAAATAACAAAAATAAACATTTGTACCAAAATAGAATTGGAACAACTTTGAGGGACTGAAATTGTATAATTTACGTGATTATTTAAGCTGGAGGACCAAAGTGAATGTTTTTTAAACTTATGGTACGTTACTCATGTTTTTCGTGTTTTTCATTTCGGCTCCTCCTCTTTCAATCCCACCTTTTCATAAGAATTTGAAATCAATTGCTCTTTAAATAGAACATGATCACCCAAAAACAAAGTTCGAGAACAACACTGAAAAAAACAGTGATAACGTATAGTGAAAATTCCATGTGATTTAGTATATACTAGTTAGATGGTCCGCGCTATGCAGCAGACCACCTTGTTTTTCATAAAAAAATTATTAAAGAATCTAAAATCCAAGAGTGTTGAGTCTAGTTGCAAAAAGAGACCAAAAAGCCTTGGGTCTGGCTATAACACCAGACTCAATAGTAATATTTATAATATTAACAATAATATATAACTTGTTTGGTATAAGTTTATATATTTTTTTAATCTATTAATTCTTTTTTTTTGTTTTTCTACCATATTAATACTATTTTTTTTCAAATATAATAATAATAATAAATTTTAAATTTACCCTTCAAATCAAATCTATGGTTGCTTTTTAATATATATTTTTTCAAATTTATTAATTATTATATAAATAATATTAATTATAATACAAATAATAATATTTTAAATATTAATAATAATATTAAACTTATCTAAGTTTAAATGGGTCTGACTGCAACACCAGGTCCAAGAGCTCATGGCACCTCATAAATGACAGACCCAAGAGCCTTGGGTCTAGCTATAATTCGAACCTATTAGACTTGGTTCAGGACGCAGGACGCAGGACCCAAGAGCCTTGGGTTCAGACATCAGATCCAATAGCTATAGGTTTGAACACCTGACCTAAGTGTCTTGGGCTAGGCAGGGTTGCAAGACCCAAAAGACTTGGATCTGTGCCCATGTCACTCTAAAGCAACTTGAGTCAGTCGAACCTTTCCAACCACAAGTTTCTTGGGTCTAGAAGGGCATGCCAAACCTAAAGTTAACAATACAACAATAATTGATTTTACCTTTGAAATCAAATCTATGTATTTTTTGTATAGTAATAAAATTTATTTACAATGTAAATAATATTTATAATATTAATAATATTATTAAACTTGTCTACCCTAAGTTTTTATAGTTTTTGATCCCTTCAAATAAAACTTGTTGTTTTTCTTCGGTGGTAATAATATTTTTCTTTAAATTTATTAGTTATAATAATAATAATTTTACCCTTCAAATGAAATCTATGGTTGTTTTCCAAAATTAATGATATATTTTTTAAGTTTCTTAATTATGATATTAATAATATTAATTATAATAAAAATAATAAAATTTATAATAAAAAATAGTTTTAATATTAACAATATTAATTAAAATAAAAACAACAATATTTTATAATAATACAAATAATAATATTAAAAATATATAATATATATAATAATATTTATAATATTAATAATAATAATAAACTTATCCGAGTTTAAGTGGATTTGGCTGTAACATCAGACCTAAGAGTTTTGGCCCCATTTGAAATGCCACACCTAAAAGCCTTAGGTTTGACTTCAATCCAAACCCATTAGAGTTGGGTGAGGATGTAGGACCTAAGATCATTGGGTTCTATTGTGGACTCGTTAGCCTAGGATTTGGATGTCTGACCCAAGTGTTTTGGACCAAGCAGGGCTGCAAGACCCAAGGGACTGGGACCGTGATTTTGCTACTCCCAAACAACTTGGATCAAGGGCTCCTTTCTAACCTCAAGTTTCTTTGGTCTGGAAGGATATATAGGATCCCATTTAATAATAATAATAATAATTGATTTTACTTTTCAAATCAAATCTATGTTTCTTTTTTATAGTAATGGAATTTATTTTAAATTTAATAGTATTAATGAATTTAATAATATTTATGATATTAATAATAATATTAAACTTATCTTGTCTAAGTTTTGATAGTTTTTAATCTCTTCAAATAAAAATTATTGTTTATTTTTAATAGTATTAATATTTTTCTTCAAATTTGTTAATGATAATATTAATAATAATAATAAGAATAAGAATAATTTTACCCTTCAAATCAAATCTATAGTTGTTTTTTAAATTTAATAATATATTTTCAAAATTTTTTAATTATGATATTATTAATAATAAAAATAACAATATTTCTAAGATAAATAATAATTTTTAATAATAAAATTTAAATATTTATAATACAAATAATAATATTCTTAAATATAACTGTCCAATCTCCTTTTAAAGCGTTTTCGGTCTGGCTAAATACTAATGAATCCTGTTGAGGTGCAAAACTTAATGTTATTAGCATATTTTGAAAGTATTTTGGGCCTGGCCAGACTTATCAGCTTTTAGCTAAGAAGGCAACGTCTCTAGCCACAATTCCTCATAAAAAACACAACAGATGAATGCTTTCAAAGCATTCCAGTGCTGTCCACAATGAAAACAATATATGACTACAGTATTATCCATAGTATAATATGTCTGTGTCCGCTCTTTTGTTTTTTGAAAGCGTCCAATAAAAAATAAACCCAAACAATAAAATTAGTCTACAATTATTCAAAATAGTATAATCCAGTCAAATTACTCAAATTTTACGTAAAGGCAGTCTACAGTGATTCACTAAGCCCTATAGTTGTAGTTAATTAGTATATAAGGAATATAATCATCTTCTTTCTCTCAGTCGCTCCCTCACAGGTCGACAAACAACCCTCTTCTTCTTTTTTTGGCCTCACAGACGACGTCCTCTCCACCAGCCACCATGAACCCTCTACTGTAGATATGGGTACTGATTAATTGCCGTAGATAGAAGCCAGGAGGATTTAAGCAAACAGACTCTATCTGGATCCATTAGCAACTGTTGAGGTCAAGAAAGTTTGTGAACCAATGCAACTGGAGGTCCAGCCTAAAGACATTCTTAACAAGGTAACCTTATTCATTAACATTCATCAAATTTGAATTTGAGTTTCTGATATGCATGTCTGGTTGGTTTTTATGGAAAGGAGGTTAAACTCCGCAAACTGTTTGGCAAAAGTCCTGAATGAATTATTATGTTTTTAAGGATTAGTTTTCCAGCATAGGTTTCCTCTGCACCACTTAGACTATTAAAGGCAAACTTTAAAGCTTGCAAAATATGGACAAATAGTTTCATTTTGGTTGTCATATATTAATGTGATTTGCCTCTTTGTATTTATTTCTTGTAGATACTTTGTCTGGGAGCAAGCAAAAAATTATGTTGTTTTTGGGTCACTCCTTTGTCTATGATTTCCCTTCATCATCTCCCGCTTAGTACTGGTTTAGACCTGACTTTGCCTCTAGCAATCGTTAACAGGCATGGGAATTTTTTTCAGCTTATAAGATGATCTGCGTATGAATCTTTGTTATCAAGGAACTTAGCTCCAAAGGGTTAAAAAATGTCGCAAGCATTTGTTTGGTTTGCTTCATGTATATATACATTCTACTGTGCTTGAGATTGGTTATAATATACTAAAATTTATGGAAACTTCCGATGACACTATAAATTATCAAATACATAATTGAAATAGTTTGCAACTTGATACATGAATGTTTAAAAGTAAAATGATATTAGAATAGAACTTCCGTAATCCACATTGTATCTTTAACTATTTGGTTTGTATATTGATTTTGGCCCATTACAATATGGTTCCTTTTTCTGTTTCAAGAAATTCAAACCACAAGCCAATCACTTCTTTCATCATGCTAGAGATTTTAGTTATCTAGTTACTGGTTGAAAAAGTGCTAAAAACATTATAATAGAGAAGGGATTATTGGTGGGACATCTAACCGAAACATTGTTTACGTAATGAATAATAATAAAAATTAGCTTTAACCTATATTTTAGTTTAATTTATATGAATTTTTAGTTAAGATTTATTAATTAGATTTTATTTATTGGGTTTAATTTAATTATTGTTAAATATTTTTATAATAAACTATAAATTCAATCACTTGTTCTGGTTAGTAATTTAATATTTATATTCTAATTTTTTAAAATTTTTAAATTTTTAATGATTAATTAAAAATATTACAGATTTTATAAATATCTAATTTCTATACTTCTTTTTCTTTTATTTTTCTTTTTTTCCTTTTCTTTGAAAGGTTATTTCTTTTATGCTTTAAAATTTTTATTCATTATTCCATATCAAATTTGATATTAGAGCAGTTAATTATTATTACAATTAAACAATATACATGTTTATGCTTAACCCTAACCCTAGATCCGGTTTGATTTTAAAAAAAAACACTGTTCACTGTTCATCATCTAAACTCAGCCATCGGAAATTCTGCATCAACGCCGATCACAGCCAAGACACCACATCAACCCACAAGTACACGCCGCTTTACTGCCTTCAACAACCCGCAGCGCCGCAGCCACAACAGGTCGCCCACGCCAGGAGCAGAACTGACGTACATACACCACTCCGCGCCACAAAACTCATCACATTCAATACCGATTCTTGGTTCACCGCAGCAAAGGCAGGCAGCGCAACAGATCTTCATCTGCCACCGTCCACAGTGCCATCGCCCTTAACAGCAGCAACAGATCCATGCATCAACAGACCCACCGTCCAGCAACGACACCACAGCTCCTTTCCTCGCGCCGCCGATCCCAAGCAGAATTACAGATCCACGTTCTCTTGCGCCATCGCCGTCAGTAGCGGCAACAAATTACAGAAGGCAAGGAAACAGAAGTTCTCAATGCAAAATTAATTAACCCAGCCACGTCACCTGACATCTCAGCACTCTAGAGCCACGTAAGCAAAACTAGACACGTCACCGCGACACAACTGCATTCTTTCAACGCCACGTCAGGAGACTCCGCCACGTCATCAGACTGCCACGCCAGCAGACTGCCATGTCAGCGACGGCAAATTCCAGCTCCCTCCATCCATCTAGCCGGTGAATCACTTTGAATTTACCTTTTCCGGTTTTTCATTTGTCATTTAGAGTTATCTTTAATACTATTTTTGTGCCTCAAAAAAAATTCTTACTTTGCATTTTTTAATTGTTAAATTTTGTTCATCTACCTCTTTCATCATTGATATTTAAGTATCTTATTTTATTTGATAATTATGAGTTTTTATTTGTGACATTGTATTTGATTAATCATTTATATTTAAAGATCTAATATTGTATGCATTAAATTTTATTGGTGTTTTTTGTTCTTGATTAATCTTCACAAAAAAAAATAAAATTAGCTTTATTTTTATATTATGATTTTACTTGTAAGAATTATTTGTGATCTCAATTTCATTTCATTTGTGATCTCAATTTCATTTCATTTGTGATCTCAATTTCATTTCAAAGTGAGTATTGCATGCTTTTGTATCATGAGTCTAACAAAATAGAGATTTTTTTGATTCTAGGTCGCTAACTACTTAGCTGAAAACTTGGAAGCATCCTTATCTTGATTCTCTCCTCTGGCGAGCACAAGCTTATCATCATATTTTGAACACCCAGTGCATGTGAGCCGTGTCATCAAGTGCTAATCTTGTTAGACACCTCTTTTTTTCCTGAGCTTTACTTATCAGAAATTTCGATTTCATTAGAGACAGAACTTAAAGGCTCAGAATGGGACTATGTTGCTAGCAATGCTGTTTAAATTCAGAGTTAATCGCTTACTTCACATTATATATTGTTATTTCAGTTTGGACCTTGGAGTTTCTCCATCCACCTAATTTGGTGATAATACATGTTTCTTATTGACAGAAATTTGGTGTCGTTGTTTTATTTTAATTTTATTGGTTCAGGGTTGCGAGTCTACTCATTTACTTTGGTTGTCCATTTCTCCTTTTCAGGGTTTAGAATGTTCCAAGTACATGTAAACTAGTCTTTCCGTGCACAAAATCCTTCTCAGTGATAAAATTTGTTAGATTTCGTGCATGTTTCATATAACATATGCCAAGTACCATATTCTTTATGCTGATTTGCTTTATCCCGGCAAAATTGTCTTTGCAAGCTAGGTAAAGGATCATGGTGGGATTTAAGAATAGGTACATGCTAATGGAAGTTTTCTTGGATCCAAATCGAGATCTTGGAGTAGATGATCCTATTATAATAACACAATATAATGTTTCAAAAGCGATTAAAGACAGTGTTCTTGTAAACTTTGGGGAGTGTGGTTTGGCTTCATCCCTTGGATCGCTCCAAGGTACGTAATTTGTTGCCAGTTCAAGTTTTCTGCTGCTTGCAAACTTCCGTTTACCTCACTGTAAAATCTTCTCTCACCCTTCTAAATCTGGGTTATTTGCAGTCAAGTATGTGAATCCGATTACCAAGCTATGTATCATCAGAACCTCACGAGAGGAGTACCAAAAGGTCTGGTCTGCAATTACCATGGTTAGGCGCATTGGTAACTGCCCAGTGCTATTCAACCTGCTAGATCTAAGTGGCGAGTTTCTTCCTTTTCTTCTCCCCTCTCCTTTTTGAACCGACCTAAGTAGTAAGCTGAAAACTGTTCATTAGCAAATTGATAATGAAGAGAACTAGAACAAAGAAAAAAAAAATTTAGTTAAACCCGCAAACTTCCTGCCATCTGCTATCAATTTGATGTCCATGCAGGTTCAGGTGTTTTTGCAACATTATAACCTTTCAGTTGATCCCAAAATTAAACTATTTCCAATTGATCACAATGTTCCAATTTGTTTTATTCTGATTTTACTTCCTTTGCTTGCATTGGATCTTTTCCGCAGCTTTTCACTTTAATTTTGCTTCTTCTTTTTGTTCCAGGAAGTATCAAGGCCTGTAAAGTTGCTGCCTTGAAGTGTGATGAAATGAAATTTGAGCACTACAAACTTGCAGCTGGAGCACCTCTCTCTGCTGATGTTAATCAGCACATGCAAAACTGTCTTGAAAAGATCAAGATTTTGGAGCACTGAGCCTTGCGCTGGTCATAACCTGCTGGCCTGCCAAATTTTGGAGCACTGCTTTGTTTTGCACAACTCATGAACAGTTTCAAACTGGTCATTTCTGATCCATCCCTTTCGGCTTTTCTTTGTCTCTGGAGTTGTTGAATCTGAGATGTTTGAAATCATACTAGCTGACCCATTTTGTTTTGGAGCATCATTTCAGGAACTTGTCCAGGTGAGAGTGCCTGTGAAGAACCTTTGAGATCCTCTGTACCTGGACCTTGTGCACCCTTTATCAAAGCAGCTGCTTTGTGCCTTTTTTGTTCATTTTGAACTTGTGTACTTCTGCCATATCGTTTGACATTTTGAAGGTGAAGTTTTATCTGGCAATCATTAGCAAAAGCTGATACATGTTTGAGAGTCCACATCTAATAATGATTAGGAGGATTTGCATACTGACTGATTGTTCAAATTAACGGAATTCAGTTTTCATACAGCTCTACACTTGGTGGAGAGTATGGACTTGCCCTCGAGTTATTATTTGGGATTACGGACGCCATGTTTATTTTCCAAGTGAATTTTCTCGTATTTAGTTTCCCCTGAGTAAAGAGGGGATGCGATTTTGATCCCAGATTGCTAAGCGTCAGGCCAAGTGACTTTTTTTTATCAGCTGGGCTGATGACCATCGCCCGCACACGCACACCTAAAAGTAAAGCAATGGTGTCATGTAGATGCGTGGTCAAATGTTCGGTGCTGGTCGTAAAAGGCAACCTTAATGAGAATGCTCTTCAAGGATTATATACTGGCAGCTAACAAGAACAAAAAACCGACAAGGATCTAGATCCAGGAATCCCGTTCTTGACTATATTTATTTATTTATTTTTATTTGCTTATGGAAAGAAACGCAAACAATTTATAAATCCTTAGCTTAATATTCTTACATCAAATAAATACATATTTCTTAGATTGCAATGTATGATTTATTTCCTCGCTGGGATTCTCTTGCTGATGACTGGGATGAACGCTTGCTAGAGAGGGTGATAGGTGAGAGACGAAAGGCAGGCAGCTATAAGTCATTGGTGGAAAGATGTGTTTGCGTCCGCGCAAGAATCCTACTACTTGCACTATCAATTACTATTTAAAAGATAATGCCACAGGTGTCACCCACCCACCCACCCATCCATCCATGTATAAATATCCCTTGAAATCTCTGGCCCAGCCCAGTCTATCTCTCTTAACTGAGTCCACATACAATACAAGCTCCCGTGTTCCACTTGGATTCTTTCTATCCCCCCCTCTATATATTCTGCAGCCCGCATCAACAAAATCAGGGGAGATTAAAGATCGAATGGGGAGAACAATTCTCGATTACACACTGGTTCCTCTGGGACTTGTTACGATGGTGGCATACCACATATGGCTTCTTTATCGAATCATGAAGCACCCCACCAAGACTGTCATTGGCATCAATGCTATCAATCGCCGCTTCTGGGTTCGGGCCATGATGGAGGTCGACTTACACTTATACATATATCCCTATCCATTTCTTATTTTCCTTGTATCTTTCTTGATCATCTTTTCAGGATGAAGCAGTACTGACCATCAGGATTTAATTGTAATGGTGCAGGACGTGTCCAAGAATGGAGTTCTCGCAGTGCAGACACTGAGAAACAATATAATGGCATCCACCGTCTTGGCATCAACAGCCATCATGCTCAGCTCCCTTATTGCCGTTCTCATGACAAGCGGCAGCGGGGACGAATCAGCCAGGAATTTTGTGATTGGGGACAGGAGTGAGTTAGGGTTGTCTATCAAGTTCTTCTCAATACTGGTGTGCTTCCTGGTGGCATTCTTGCTGAATGTGCAGTCAATCAGGTACTACAGCCATGCAAGTATCCTCATCAACGTGCCCTTCAAGAAGATGTGCCTTGGTCATCGTCACCAGCATCTCAGCACCGAGTATGTGGCGAGGTCCGTGAACAGGGGTACCTATTTCTGGTCATTAGGGCTGCGTGCCTTTTATTTCTCGTTCCCACTCTTTTTGTGGATCTTTGGGCCCATTCCAATGTTTTTGTCATGCTTTTTCCTGGTTTCCATGCTCTATTTCCTGGATGTCACCTTGGAAATTGGGTGGGCTGTTGGCGACGAGGACGACGGTGGCGGCTACAGGGACGTGGGGTCCCAAAGTCAAGTTTGATTTTTCTACTAGAGATGTACTTGATGTGTACCAGACTAAAACAATAAAGAATACAGTTAGGGATCCAGGCAGCAGCAGCAGAAGAAAGATACAAACTGCAATTCATTTTCAATACCAAAGTTGACTATGAACAGTACCATTAAAATTAATCTAACTACTGGATAGATCCTAGTCAACTTACCTTGCGTTTCAATTTCCAAAAGAAGAAGGAAGCTGTATCTGTGTTTTCTATTGCTATTTTGCAGACTATGCTTGTGTGCGCAACAAGTGTTCCCCTTTTTTGTTTAGTTGTTTCGACCATAAAAAGTCATAATAATCGAATCAGTTTACGCAACAATCTTCAGACACAAAGCCCTTCACGTCCACCTTCGCATATCTTCGGAGGTCAGTGTCTCTTTTATTATTGTGTGTAGAATGTTGAATTTCGGGCACCACCACAACTTGTTTGTTGGATTGTTGAGGTACTCCTTAATTTGTCATTTTAGGCCTTTGAAATTTTTTAAATACCTTTTAACTTTAAATTATTATTATATTTTTTTGAATTGTTTTGTATGCTGAATAAATTTTTAAAAATAAAAATATATTATTTCAATATAAACGGCCGGCAACACATTAAAAGAAAGAAAAAAAAGGAGGAAAGGCCGAATAGCCTCTCTAGAACTATGCAGAACAAAAACAAACACGTATCCCATGTAAAATCAAATCCCATTCTTTCCCTCGGGCATTTCTACTTTACCTCGAGCACTACGACAATGGCACGCACGCTTGTCAGTCTTGGTTGGCTGAGCAACAATAAAATGGTGAACTAACCTCCACTTTCCAGCTGATTCTCTGTAGCTGGTGGGTTCTTTTATTAGAAGCACGGTATCTTCCAAAGTGCAGTACTGGAAGATGCCAAAAGATCGTTTCTTGCATCAATTTTCAAGGAGCCAGGTCAAGACAGGACTCCTCATACTTCCCATTGTGTGTCGGCCGCACTCTGACCACAATTGCAAATCAAGAAAACCAGCGCATGCTTCCTACATTTATTTATTATATGCCATTGTTACTAATGTTCAATCCTTCTTTTATAGGATCATGCCCTTCCATTATTAAACCAGATATTTAAATTCGATGAAGGACAGTGCTATTTCACAACCAGCGCATGCTTCCCACATTGATTTATTATAGCCATTGTTATATTTTAAATCAGCACGCTCTCTGCTTTTGGCAAACTGCATGCCTTAGCATTAATTTGCAGTCCAAGTCTAGATGCATCAAGTTTTGTTACGAACTGAACAGCTTATCGTAAGAAAACATACAAATTTAGCAAAAAGAGTTTGATGTTTATATTGCTAACAATAATATCCACATAGTAATTAAAGGCTATCTAAATAGGAAAAAAAGAAAAAGAAATAAAGAATACATCATTAACTCTCTTTACCTTTACAGGTGGGCTGTTGACAATTCCAAGAATATTGATGGCACTCACTGACTTCCAAGTTCCTTCAAAGTTTCCAGCACTGTCATTAGTCAACTGTTTCCAGCACTGTTAACAATTCCAAGAATATTAATGCCTTTGTACCTCTCTCTATGTATAAAGATAGAATGCATTCGCTAATTCATAGTATTCGACACGGTACAAGTATTAAATCACATACAGGCATGCATACGTGTGTGTGTTTGCGTGTAACCACTGATATACTGAGATAATCCACTGTTTCTGAAAAATGACGTAATGGTATAGTTTTTACCACATGCAGTGAGCAATCTGTGCACTAAGAAGAAACGCTCTTACATCAGATGATGCTGTCCCTCGTACAAGAACTCTTGACTATCTCGCTTGAATCTTTCCATATCAATTATGACCTGTAAGATACTTTGTCCTGTAAAATATACCTCATACAGGATGGTCCACGCTACCTCATTAATCTCTGCACTAGGAGCTCCATAAAGTTCTTGGGCATTAAAGACGGCTACAGTGGGGAGTCCCAGTCGGTTCAGATATATTGATTGCCTATACGAAAATCAGAAGCTGTTAAGCTATTAATATCTAGCAGCAGAAGATACAAATTAACAACAATCCTAACTAGCTGGAAAGAGCATCCTAAACAACTTCTAAGCGCAAGGGAAGGGCATGTTTAAACCAAATCCAAAATATTTTTTTCGTACATATATGGTTATATGGTGAAGAATAGCCTAAATTATTAAGAAATTAAGCTTTAATTTATATTTTAATTTATTTTATATGAACTTTTAATTATGTTTTATTAATTAAATTTTATTTGTTGAGTTTGATTTAATTATTATTGAGTATTTTATTTAGTGAGCCCAATGCACTTGTTCTAGTTAAAATTTTAGTATTTATATCATACTTTTCTAAATGTTAAAAAGCTTAGATGATTAATGAAAATATTACAGATTTTACATATCCCTGATTCTCTTTCTTCTCTTCTTTAGCTTTTTTCTTTATCTAAAAGCTTCTTTTTTTTTAATTTTTTTATTTATTGTCCCGTATTAAATTTAATATCATAAGACGGTTTTTAATTATTTTTACAATTAAATGAATTACATGTTTATGCCCAACTCTAATCCTAGATCCAGTTTGATCTAAAAAAAAAAAAAACAGTCTTATTGTTCTGACAAAAAACACTGTTCACTGCCACGCCTAAGGGTGTGTTTGGATAATCTCCAAGGTATACATGTTGCACAACGTGCAAATTTATTAACAGCATGCGATCAGTTTGAAAAACCTCCAAATGACTGATAATATAATATGCAAGATACTGGACAATTGCATTAAGAGAGAGGTTCCTATTCAAAGTAAGAAATGTTGTCAGCAATTCATGGTTCTCTAGCCAGCATATCCATCATTCTAAAGAATCAACAAAATAAATTGTGGAAACCATATCATCCTTACACTAACACGTTTTAAGTAGCGGGTGGAGGTAGATAAAGATTGTGACAAGGACCTTTCAACATCTTCAGCATCTACTTACTATTTTATTAATAATATGTAAGATATCTTAATATATGTAAGGTATCAATAACGTCAGCTGATACAAGTTTGGGAGTCCGCTGTATCAATCGAAAAACTGAGAGATTGTCACTGTACGTGATCATAAATTCAAGACAGGTCTGAGAGAGAGGAGCACGCGTCTCACACGAGTGAAGTGGCGTGCGCGTGCCGACTCCACTTTATATACAGCCGCACATATAAGATCATTCTAGAAAGAGAGAGCGTTAAATCGGGCATGCCGCCTCAGTTCAACTTGGAAGGTCAAGCAAACAGAAAAAAAGAAAGAAAGAAGCAGCTAGTTGAGGCGAGGCGGCGTGAAGAAGCTACTACCATTCGGAAAGCTCCTTATCATTCTCTCTGATCTTAATATTTGTCAAGGTATTTTTCACGGATTCAGCGATTCATTTTTCTTTCATTTCATCGGTAATGTATTATTTTAGGGCTTAGGTTGTGGTCTTGGTTGTTTTATCTTTCTCCATGATCTTTTCCCTTCACTATTTTTCTTTTATTTGCTAGTTGAACCCATTTGTTTGATCTTGTAATCTAGTATTATTTGTTCTTTTTGTCGAATTTCTATGATCCAGGGTTCTTACAGCCGATAAAAATGTTAGCCTTTTATTTTATTTTGTTTACTGATCAGAGCTGTCGATCTTGATTACTTAGTTTCTAAAGATTCATGTAGGTTAATGATGAACAATTAATTTAGGCTTCTGAGGTAGTCCCCTGTTGAACAGTCATTTTTACTGCAGAAAAGTGAACAAATGTGTGTAAAGGGGGAAAAGGAGCGGACTGGGTATATGGGAAATAAACTATTGAGCGGACTGGGTGAATGGGAAATGAACTATCGATTGTTGTTTTAACTTGGCCCAGGAATGTATCGTTCTGGCTTCAGCATTTAGTTTTAAGTAATGTATGATGATAGCATTCTTTGTCTCATTTGTAATGGCTATAACCATCACATTTCAGTTTCAAATGTGGTATTTTTTATTTTTTATTTAATTTAAATGGACAGGGATCATTAGAAGACTTCTTTAATAACTACAATATACAATAATTGGTTTCATTGCTGTAATTTTCATTTTTTATTTAATTTAAATGGATAGGGATCATTAGAAGACTTCTTTAATAACTACAATATACAATAATTGGTTTCATTGCTGTAATTTTCTTGATTCGGGCAGAAATGTATTGAAAGCTTTTGAAGGTTTATGTTCTTGTGCGTGCATGTGTATTTGTGCTCAGGAAATGTCTTTCCATGAAAAAAAAAAAAAGTACCTACCCCAGTCTTATAGGAATAAACTCTTAGACCAGTGGAACAATCTAAGACAATGGAATAAGTCTATCAATGAGTATATAATACAGTTTAACGATTACATGATGAGATGTGCTATAAAAGAGAATGAAGCCACGACTTTGTGTAGATTTTGTAAAGGCTTGAATGATGATCTCAGAAGAGAAGTTGTATTTCAAGGTGTATCTACCCTTGACCAAGCTTGTATCTTAGTTCAAGAGTACAAGTTGGTCACGAAGAATCAGTGGATGAATCATAAGGATCTTATAGTGTCCTTACTAGGTCTCAATTCAGAAGTAGTGATTCTTTGTTAGGTGCTCCACCCCACAAGCCTAATTCTAGTAGTGCCCAACTTTATAGGAAATTGTTAATAATCTGCTTATTTGTTGTCATTTGCCTGTGGAGCTTACTGCCGTGAGTATTTGTTACCACTAGGTTCTGTGAGCTCTTCAGGTTCACATTTAGAAAGCGTTGCAAGGCTTTTTCTAAATATACTCGGAAGCCTAGCGGTTTGCTTCCTCGTGCTCTTTTCTGGTTGATTTGAAGTGGAGACACTGAAGTTTTTGCAGGTGAGGATACAATTATTTGTTATAAAAAGTCTCATCACAAAGATTTTATGGAGTTAAGATGGAATAATGCTAGGTTTGCCCTTTCTTTTACTTGTGAACTAGTCTTTCCCGTGCACAAAGTCCTTCTCAGTTATAAAATTTGTTAGATTTCGTGCATGTTTCATATAACATATGCCAAGTACCATATTCTTTATGCTAATTTGCTTTATCCCGGCAAAATTGTCTTTGCAAGCTAGGTAAAGGATCATGGTGGGATTTAAGAATAGGTACATGGTAATGGAAGTGTTTTTGGATCCAAATCGAGATCTTGGAGTAGATGATCCTATTATAATAACACAATATAATGTTTCAAAAGCGATTAAAGACAGTATTCTTGTAAACTTTGGGGAGTGTGGTTTGGCTTCATCCCTTGGATCGCTCCAAGGTATGTAATTTGTTGCCAGTTCAAGTTTTCCGCTGCTTGCAAACTTCCCTTTACCTCACTGTAAAATCTTCTCTCACCCTTTTAAATCTTGGTTATGTGCAGTCAAGTATGTGAATCCAATTACCAAGCTATGTATCATCAGAACCTCAAGAGAGGAGTACCAAAAGGTCTGGTCTGCAATTACCATGGTTAGGCGCATTGGTAACTGCCCAGTTCTATTCAACCTGCTAGATCTAAGTGGTGAGTTTCTTTCTTTTCTTCTCCCCTCTCTCCCTTTTGAACCGACCTAAGTAGTAAGCTGAAAACTGTTCATTAGCAAATTGATAATGAAGAGAACTAGAACAAAGAAAAAAAAAAAATTTAGTTAAACCCGCAAACTTCCTGCCATCTGCTATCAATTTGATGTCCATGCAGGTTCAGGTGTTTTTGCAACATTATAACCTTTCAGTTGATCCCAAAATTAAACTATTTCCAATTGATCACAATGTTCCAATATGTTTTATTCTGATTTTACTTCCTTTGCTTGCATTGGATCTTTTACTCAGCTTCTCTCTTTAATTTTGCTTGTTCTTTTTGTTCCAGGAAGTATCAAGGCCTGTAAAGTTGCTGCCTTGAAGTGTGATGAAATGAAATTTGAGCACTACAAACTTGCAGCTGGAGCTCCTCTCTCTGCTGATGTTAATCAGCACATGCAAAACTGTCTTGAAAAGATCAAGATTTTGGAGCACTGAGCCTTCCGTTGGTCGTAACCTGCTGGCCTGCCAAATTTTGGAGCACTGCTTTGTTTTGCACAACTCATGAACAGTTTCATACTGGCCATTTGTGATCCATCCCTTTGGGCTTTTCTTTGTCTTTGGGGTTGTTGAATCTGAGATGTTTGAAATCATACTAGCTGACCCATTTTGTTTTGGAGCAACATTTCAAGAACTTGTCCAGGTAGAGAGCCTGTAAAGGACCTTTGAGATCATCTGTACCTGGTTCTTGTGCATTCTTTATCAAAGCAGCTGCTTTGTGCCTTGTTTTCATTCTGAACTTGTGTGCTTCTGCCATATTGTTTTGCATTTTGAAGGTTAAGTTTTATCTGGCAATCATTAGCAAAAGCTGATACACGATTGGGAGTCAACATCTGATAATAATTATTATGAATGCTACCGAAATGTTATTGGCCACAATATATTAAATCACATAACAATTTATTCTAAGAGATGGATCTTTCTTTGATATACATTCTCTATTTCGAATTTCTGTAAAACAGAAAAAATGAGTGGATAAGGAATGAAAATATCTTCCATTAGTTAATTTGGAGAACTTACTTAGCAGGAAAGAGTCTCATAGATTGCAACTGCATTAGTACTGTCGCTGATGTTATAAAGATGGCTTAATGACCATCACTAAACTGATGTTGAGTATCCTCTGCAGAAAATGTTTGGAGAGTTTCTCCTAAAAGTAAAGCAATGGTGTCATGTAGATGCGTAATCAAATGTTTGATGTTGGTCGTAAAAGGCAACCTTAAGTACAATGCAACGATCAGCTAACAAGGACAAATAGCCATGGATGGTCGAGTTGCTGCTCTAAGGATCTAGATCCAGGAATCCCTTTCTTGTCAATAATTTTTTTTTTTGCTTGTGGAAAGAAATGCAAACAACAAATCTCATCAATTTATAAATCCTGACGCAGCTATAAATCATACATAGGTGGAAAGATGTGTTTGCATCCGCGTAAGAATACTACTGCTTGCACTATCAATTACTACTTAAAAATAATCCCACAGGTGTCATCCATCCATCCATCTATAAATATCCCTTGAAATCTCTGTCCCAGCCCAGTCTATCTCTCTTAACTGAGTCCACATACAATACAAGCTCCCGTGTTCCACTTGGATTCTTTCTACCCCCCCTCCTCCCTATTCTGCAGGCCGCATCAACAAAACCAGGGGAAGTTAAGGATCGAATGGGGAGAGCAATTCTTGATTACACACTGGTTCCTTTGGGACTTGTTACGATGGTGGCATACCACATATGGCTTCTTTATCGAATCATGAAGCACCCCACCAAGACTGTCATTGGCATCAATGTTATCAATCGCCGCTTCTGGGTTCGAGCCATGATGGAGGTCTTATACATATGCATATATCCCTATTCATTTCTTATTTTTCTTGTTGTATCTTTCTTGATCATCTTTCAGGATGAAGCAGTACTGACCATCAGGATTTAATTGTAATGGTGCAGGACGTGTCCAAGAATGGAGTTCTCGCAGTGCAGACACTGAGAAACAATATAATGGCATCCACCGTCTTGGCATCAACAGCCATCATGCTCAGCTCCCTTATTGCCGTTCTCATGACAAGCGGCAGCGGGGACAAATCAGCCAGGAATCTTGTGTTTGGGGACAGGAGTGAGTTAGGGTTGTCTATCAAGTTCTTCTCAATACTGGTGTGCTTCCTGGTGGCATTCTTGCTGAATGTGCAGTCAATCAGGTACTACAGCCATGCAAGTATCCTCATCAACGTGCCCTTCAAGAAGATGTGCCTTACTTCTCGCCATCAGTATCTCAGCACCGAGTATGTGGCTAGGTCCGTGAACAGGGGTAGCTATTTCTGGTCATTAGGGCTGCGTGCCTTTTATTTCTCGTTCCCACTCTTTTTGTGGATCTTTGGGCCCATTCCAATGTTTTTGTCATGTTTTTTCCTGGTTTCCATGCTCTATTTCCTGGATGTCACCTTGGAAACTGGGTGGGCTGTTGATGACGAGGACGACGATGTAGGCCACAAGGACGTGAGGTCCCAAAGTCAAGTTTGATTTCTCTACTGGAGATGTACTAGACTAAAACAATAACGAATAAAATTAGGGATCTAGGCAGCAGCAGAAAGAGACACAGTGCAATTCATTTTCAATACCAAAGTTGATTTGAATTGCGTTTCAACTTTCCAAAACAAAAGAGAGGCTGTATCTGTGTTTTCTGTTGCTATTTTGCAGTCTATGATGTTGTGTGCTTTAAATAATTTTTGGATATTTTATATGATGTTGCCAAGAATTAAATTTAAAAAATAAAAATATATTATTTTTATATATTTTCATACTAAAAACAACTATAAAAAAAACATGAACAAAAACAAATACATAATAATAAGAGGTGTAACTTAACTGCGCAGATTCTAGATTTGCTATCTAGAAATTACTGATTTGAGTCTCACAAATCTCATGATAATTAGAGGCATACATGATTGTTAATTTTAGAACCTGTAAAATTAGTCGAGGTGAATACAAGTTGGCAGAACATCTATGTTAATAATAATAATAATAATAATAATAATAATTAAATCCCATTCTTTCCCTCGTGCTATTCTACTTACCCCCTAGCACTACGAAATTGGCACACACGCTTGTCACTTTTGGTTGGCTGAGCAAGATTAAAATGGTGAACTAACCTCCACTTTCCAGCTGATTCTGTAGCTAGTTGGTGGATTTTTATTAGAAGAAGGTATCTTCTAAAGTGCGGTGGTAGATGCCAAAAGTTCGTTTTCTGCATCAATTTTCAAGGAGCAAAGTCAAGACAAGACTCCTCATCCTCCTCTAGCCCACTTCCCATTGTGTCCCGGCTGCACATTGACCACAATTGCAAATCAAGAAAACCTTATTACTAATGCTTGATCTTTCACTTATAGGATCTTGCCCTTCCAATATTAAACCAAATATAAATTTGATGAAGTGCACTAATTTACAACCAGCACATGCTTCCCATTCTATATGCTATATTAAAATGCATGGAAAAAACACTCATTGTACTTTGAACAACATTATAAATATATATTGTTTATACCATAGACGTCATTGTAGTGCCTATGAGAGCATTATCTTTTCTATGTTTAATAAAAAATTAGGGTTTAGGGTTTGACTTCTCAGCCATACCCAAATCACTTCTAATAAGTGTTGGGTCTAGCTCTACAGTAAGATCCACCGTTATTGGGTTTTGCTTTCAACTAGACCTAGATATATTCAATTTTTTTTTTGTCTCTTTAGATTTTTTTTCATTTTTCTTATTTTTTTCATATGGTAAAGAGGTAATAAATTAATTGGACTTATATATATATATATATATATATATAAAAGTTAGGAGATGATAATTTTTATTTATTTGAGGTTGAGTTGGTTGAATTTCTTTTCTCTTATATTGATGGGTCATTTTATATTGCTAGCAGGACCTTATAGAGTTGGGCCCTGCTGCCAACAAGACCAATAGCATTGAGTCATGTTGCCAACAGGACCCAACAACAAAACTCAAAGGCAGACCCAAAAGCATTGGGTCTTATTGTCCAACCAGACTTAAGGAGATTGGATAAAAAAAATCAAATAATATTTTTTTTTAATTCAAATTAATATGTTTTTATATTTTTTTGATGTGATGATATAAAAAATCAATTTTAATATGATGATATAATTGACTATGTTGAGGTTTTGATACGATGATATAAAAAATAAATTGTAAAAAAAAATAAAATATCTTAATACATTTTACAAAAAAATATATTTTCAAAAATCACCATTACATAATAATATAATAGCTAGCATATTGGCCTGCTCTTCAAAGCGGGTCAATAACACTTTTTTCTTTTTAAATTTAAAAATGTTTGAGTTAAGTTAAAAGCATATAATGTATTTGCACCATCACCATCTTCAAATAAAGTATTTTCTACAGTGGAACCATCAATAACACATAGTAGAGCAACGCTCATTCCTAATTTTTTAGAGACTTGGATGAGTTTTTGATCCACGAGGAGATACAATCGAGTTTGCTATTGAATGTTTGTTTTTATTTGAGTGGAAAATTAGTGACATTTTGCACTGGATTTTTAAGGATTTGGGGTTTGGTTAGATTCGATTGTGATTTTATAATAGAGTTTATGGAGGTTAAAAAGAGGGGTAGATGTAGACCAAAAAAACAAAAGCTAAACGAGAAGGAGAGTGAAGATAAGAAAGTGGTTCATGTTGCTCAATAGTGGCGGGTCCTCATGCCAAGTAGAACCAGACAACTTTGAGTTCGGCTACCCAACAACGTCGGGTATTGCTGCCAAATAGGACCCAACTGCTTTGGGTCTGGCTACCCAGCAGGACCTATGAATTAGCTTAGATTTTTTATTCAATAGTTTTGAATTATATATAATATTAAACCCAACAATGATGACTCTTGTTGGGGGCAGGACCTATAATGGATCCTGTTGCCAACAAGACCCAATAATGCTAGGGTCATGCTTTAGCAGAGCCTTTCATTGATGGGTCTTGCTGCCTAGCACAGCCCATCAGCTTTGGGTCTCGCTGTCCAACAGAACCTAATAACAATGAGCCCTGCCATTAATAGAACATAATAGTGTTGGGCCATGTTGCTAGCATGATCTAATAACGTTGGTCGAGTTTTTTTCATTCAAAATCTGACCTTGCAATTGGCCTAAAATAACTCGGTTGACTTGTTGGCTCAACTTGAAACTCGGGTCACTCGATAAAAATCCGGTAGACCCCCCCTTTTTTTTTGCAAATGTGTTTTTTCTCATACCTTGAGACCCTTTGTTTTTCATACTTTTCAGTTGGTTACTAAGTCATTTCAAAGTTCACAATATAAATACTAGAAGAATAATTTATTTTTTATGTAGGATATGAAACCCTTTAATACATATACTCTATGTTCACAAAAAAAAAAGTTATGTTTTTTTCAATGTGGTATAAAAAAAAATTTTGGTTTAAATACTTCAACTTAGAAGAATAAGATATTATCTTTTTAATGTGGGATAAAAAAAACCTTTTGAAATAATTTTTTAAACTTAATTATTTACAATATGTATACCCTATATCCACATTTCTTAATTTTTCATATAAAATATTTAAACATCAAATATTTTTTTAAAAAATTTCCGGGTTGACCAAAGTCAACTTGTACAACCCGGGACCTTGCCCTTTAGTTGAGTTTGATAACTATGGTTGCCATGAAAATATAACTTTAAAGAATATAATTGAAAAGAAATAAAGTGACGTGACCTGTTAAAAAAAAGACAAAACCTCCTCTTTTTTATTTTGTTCAAGGACTTCTTATAAGAAATATTGATTTTTTTGTTATGTGTTTCGGAGTGGTTTTTATGGTTTATCTATAGTTTTGTTTTTATCTTTTATATAAATAAACTATGTTTTTTAAAAAATAAAAAATATTTATTTTTAGATGATATTCTTAATATATGTAACCTTAAATGTTATTTTTTTTTCTTTTTTCTTTTTTTTTATTCAATCAATTCAATGTTTTATTTTTCAAAATTCAATATTTTGGTCTAGATTTGTCTCTTGGATTTTCAAGTTTTGTTTTTAGATGTCATTAATGATTTTTTATTGATTTATTAACACATATAATTCTTAGTTTGTTTGATTACATGCGTGCATAAACTTTTTGATTTGATATATTTCTTGAACCATCAAAATACATTGAACAACCTACATAGATAATCTTTCCAATATTTGTTCGGCGATGAAGCGCGGGTTACATAGCTAGTTGATTTATTATATGTCAATCGCTATGTTTTAAATCAACAAGTGATGATGTTACAAAAATCACAAACAATATTCTGGAATGAATAACTTCTAGAGACCCTTGTAGATCATTTACAATGTATTCTACTACTTTGACTCTTAGACAGTACCAGCCTTCTCCTTAATGGACATATTCAGGAGTTGTAAAATTTCTCTTGAATGAATATTTGCATAAAGTTCTTTAGAGACCCCTAGAGGGGTGTTGTTGGAGGACTTTCAGAAAATTAAGTCACTACGAGATATATTATATGGTAAAAAGACATTAATAAATGTATTAACGAGCTTTTATAAAGATAAAATAGAAGGAGAATGAGAAGAAGAAGAAGAAGATATAGATGTAGATGTAGGGGAAGAAGAGATGGAATGTGTTTAAGTTCAAGAATATAAGGTCTTTGAACCCTTTTTATATATATATATATATATATATATACTTAATCTTTTTTATATATTACATGTTTTGATTTACTTCATATGATATGTGAATGGTAAAGATATAATCTTATTATGGTAAAAGAAAAAAAAACATAACTCAAGAAGAGTTCGGCGTAGATGCGTCATGGCCGAACTTGAAGCTGAGTGTGAACATACTCCAGCCCAATACCAGATTTGTGCGTGTAGAAAACATAACCCCATTCTAGATTATAGCTTTTGTGTGATGGACTTTGAAAATAGAAGGTTTTTAGACAACCATGACCCATCCGCATGGTCTCTGCTTTTGGCAAACTGCGTGTCTTAGCATTAATTTGCAGTAGAAGTCTAGATGCATCAAGTTCTGTTAAAATAAGACGAACTGCTTATCGTAAGAAAACATACAGATTTGGCAAAAAGAGTTGGATGTTTATATTGCTAACAATAATATTCCACCTGGTAAGCGCTACCCAAGACAAAAAAAGGAAAAAAGAAAAAGAAATAAAGAATACAGCATTAACTCTCTTCGCCTGTCAGGTGGGCTGTTAACAATTCCAAGAATATTGATTGCACTCACTGACTTCAAAGTTCCTTATTTGAATCTCTCAGTCTCCAACTGTTTCCGGCACTGTTAACAATTCCAAGAGTATTGGTGCCTCTGTACCTCTCTCTCTCTATATACATATAGAGCGAAAGAGAGAGATAGAACGCATTCGCTAATCCATAGTATTCAACACAGTACAAGTATTAAATTACATACATACATACATACATACATACATACATACAGGCATACGTGTGTTTGCGTGTAACCACTGATTTACTAAGATAATCCACTGTTTCTGAAAAATGACGTAATGATAGTTTTTGCTTAACATAAACGTCTAAGAAAGAACATGCTGAAACTTGTACTTTCCTGAGTTTCGAAAAATACCTGATGGTTGTTTATTAATCTCAATAACTGAAGTGCTCGTATATCCAACAGGCTATCCATTTTTATCTGCTGTAGTAACCTGGCTATCACTTGTAGATAATTGTTTTTTATCTGCTGTGGCACACTGAAAAGTTTGTGTTGCATGTGCACGAAGCTGCCTTACTTTCTTGTTCGGTATCAAGCTCCCTTGCCTTCCTTCTGGCAAGCTTTAGTTTCTCATGAAGGTTTCTTGAGAGCCTTAAGATGAAAAAAAGATACTAGATAGAGCATCAACAAATTTACAATCGCTGCTCTTTTTTGCCAGTGAGAACCAATATAACCGAGTCCCTAAAAACAAAGACAAGGCAAAGATGATCCATATTTCTATTGAAGAAATAAAACCGACTTCACTAAATTTAATGGTCGATCAGGGAAAAACACTCTTTACTGAAAAACTGGAGAGGAATAAAACAAGATCTAAAGTAACTTGAAAAGAAGAATGTGCTCGTGGAAAATGGCCTCTGAGCCTTTCTAAATTGGAAGGTATGCGTTGTTCTTGCGGACCTAGTTTGAGATAAGATGCAAAGTCACTTTCCCTGTTTGTCAAAAACCTTTTCTTAGGAAAGTGGCTAAAAGATTACTAAATTTTCATTCCCCGCCTCTGTACTTGATTTAAATACCATGTCCTTGAAGCCCAAATGAGACAGATTAAATAAAAAAAAAAAAAGGGGAGACAAATAGCATCTTCAAGGACTATGAATCAAATTATAAGAAATACACACATCCAATAAAGGTGGCCAAGTCATGAACCCAAGAGGAAAACCCGGTTCTCCCCAGAGTGTCCTTGAATTGGATGAGCTGCTACTCCCATTGATAAAGAGAAGATATCAAATTGAAGGGTGTGTTTTGGTAATCTCCAAGGTATGCTTGAGTTATTAACAGTATTTGATTAGTTTGGAAAACCTCCAGATGACTGATAATATGCAAGATACTGGACAATTGCATTAAGAGAGAGGTTCTTTTTCAAAGTAAGAAATGTCGTCAGCAATTCATAGTGCTCTAGCCTGCATATCCATCACTCTAAAGAATCAACAAAATGAATTGTGGAAACCATATCATCCTTACACTCATACGTTTTAAGTGGCGACAATGTAGGATCTAAGAGTATTATAAATACTATTATTATTTTTTTATAATTGAAAATATTAATATTATAAATAGTATTATTTGTGTTATAAATATTATTATTTTTATTATAATTTAAATTATTAATATGAAAAATATTATCATTTGTCTTATAAACATTATTATTTTTATTATAATTCAAATTATTAATATAAAAAACTATTATTACTATTGAAGAAAAACCATCATTTTTTTTTAAAGATTAAAAAATATAATTCAAAGTATTCATATAAAAAATATTGTTATTTGTGCTATAAATATTACCGGGTTTCTTAATATAATTATTTGCGTTATAAATACTATTATTTTTCTTATAATTCAAAGTATTCATATAAAAAATATAATTATTTGTGGTATAAATATTATTATTTTTATTATAATTCTTTTAGATAGTCCAAACGCAGTACCAATTAGCTTTGGGTCTTGTGTCAGGATTCAATTTTGTTAGGTCTGGTGTCAAGATCCAATGCTCTTGGATCCTGCGTCAGTATTATAATTAAAAATATTATTACTAATGAATGAATACAATGGAACCTAAATGTCATAATATATGAGTTCAAAATACACATGTGATGAAGTTTAAAGGCAAGCTAATATGTTTTTCCATAGGGAAAATCTTACAATGCTTATTAGGATAAAAAGAAACATTAGGAACTATTTTGGATAAAAATTATAATGGTGCAGTGTAAGGATGTCTTAGACAACAATGCTATAAATATGTAATGGTAGAGATGGTGTTAGCTTGAATTTCCGGTGGTGACTTGATAGATGTGTGTTTGGACAGGTAGTAGAGACTAATGATTTTACGAGCCAAAACATATAAAAACATATAAAATCAGGTTCAAAACTCGAAAAGTAGTAAAATCGATCAAACTCGCTCAAAATCGGTCCAACTCGTTAAAATCAGTAAAGCTGTACCAATTTCACGAGTTTGATAGAAAATTAAAATCTGCTGACTCCATCTTCAATTCTCCAAATCACTCCCTGTCCCCTTTCCCTAGATTGCGTAGATAACATTAATCTCAACTCTAAACCCTAGCATATTAACACCAGGAGCCCTGTCCCTTTTTCTCTTTCCCCAAATCACCTGAGACTCTCAATCCTTGTAGATTAACACCAGCAACTGGTTCAAGTGTTCCATCCACTCACCAGCAATGTAGCAAAGATTCAGAACTTTCTTAGCGAGAAGAAGGTAAGACTTTATTCCCAAGTTTTGTTTTTTCTGTCTCGTCTAGTATTCCAGGTGTGATGCTATAAGAAATCAGGTCACAATTTAAGAATAAGAATGGAAATGTCACCGGTTCAGTTGGGATTGTGATAAACCATTTTGCAATTCTCTGGTTGTTGAATTATTTTAAATCACAAGGGATGAATGGCTCTAATATTTTAAGCATGTTTTCTACAAGTATTTCTTGTGAAAAATCAGCATAGACATTGTGATTGAATTCAGTTATTAGTGATGGTTCTACATTCAAATGGTAAGCTGCTGAGCCTCCAAAGTCCAAAATATTTGATATAGTGAAACTTTTAGTTTAAATTTAGATATGTTTCTGCAATAAGAAGTCAAATTGTCATATCAAAGTTTTCCCCCACATAATATCATGTGTGCAAATACTATTATTTTTTAATTGCATTATGGGTGTGTTAATTCAATAGGTCGAACCATACTTACTGAATTTGTAAACTAGATCATAGTTTAGCATTTTTAACAATATTGTTTTCAACTGTCATTTTTTCTTGTCAAGATCTTTTTGCAATAATATTCAACTACAAACAACTGGAAGCTGTCAAGTTTATATGTAGCATAAGGACTTGGGTTTATGAAACATTTTGCTAAATTCAGTTATTAAACAACTGACAGACCACAAAAAGACAACTAAATTCAGTTAAACAATTCCTGTCAGAAAATAATTTTGTTCATTGTTATTAACTTTTGTTGATTGAATTATGACTTTATTTGGATAAAATAGTGAACTTGCATAGTCAATGAATTGTACAATCGAGTTGAGTAGTTTAGTATATGATGTAGTCTCATGAAGTTCCTTTTTCTTCATGGCTCACAAAACATCGCCGAGATCAATAGCTATGGGATGTCTTATTATCCTTGCATTGTTTTGATCCATTCTCTCTAATGATGCTCTGTTTGAACTTTAGAGCCTTTCGAATCTGCATAACCATAATATCTATTTGAACCTTGGAGCCCTTCTGATAAAATTAATCTGCATAACCATAACATGAGTCATGGCATGGCCTTAGAATTCGATAAACTACTCAGAGTTGTCTAGAATCCTCCGTAGACTTTAAGAGAAAAAAGTTTGTGTTTTTTTCTAAACTAATTGAATTAAAGAAGCTTAAAAAAGGGACCGTTAGTTAGGCACAAACAAAAATTTGACCATAGAACACACATAGGTGATGATGAGCTATGATTTTATTGTTTAGTGCCTTTGCAAGCCTCGTCAGTACGTGGTAAAAATAGGGGGGAAATGATCCTGCAAATCATGTTGGTGTCTTGGCTGATGATGTTACTATTATTGATGAATATATTGATTCTTGAACTGCAGGATACATGGCATCTAAAAAACTACCAGTAGCAATAAATTTGGCATGGGATGACAATATGGTATAAATGTTAATAAGAATTCAATCTGGTATAGACTTGAGTTAAATATTGTTGACAATATTAGTGTTGGTGTTGGTACTAGTAGTGACACTAATGTTTATAATATCGGTGTTGGTACTAGTAGTAGCAGTAATAATCCTTTAAATGGTAATGATTTTGATGATTGTTTTAGGAATAACGAGGAAGATAAAGGCAATGAGACTGTGTTTAGTTTACATGACACACTAATAGATTGTTTGTTTTAGGTTTGTTAAGTTTTAGTTAATGAAATTTTACAGATATAATTATATTATATTGTATTTTTAAGTTATTTAAATCATGTATGAATTTTTATTTGAATTATATATTTTAAGGTATTTGAACATTTGTATTGCTTATTTCACTTTTATTTTAATTATGTTATATTATTATTTACTACTTGACTGGAATTTTCAAAATAGAATTAGTTAAAATATTTTACTTGTGATTTTATGATTTTACGATTCAAGTTTACAATCCAAGTTTATATATCATGTCGAAAAAGCGTTTTTGACAATTTTGATAGAGACCATTATGCTCTTTCCCCAAACCAATCTTCTTCATCATTTTCAGGTCCTACAGGATACAAAAGTTAGGGTGAAAATGATGATATAATGTAAATCACAAGTAAATTTACTAAAGGAGAGTAAATTAACCCGAAAGGAAGGTACATGGAGGGCATTATTTTAGGAATAAGTTTGGATTAACTTATACTATGCCAACAGATAGGGTGTCTATGTGCGAGCCATTAGGCAAACAAACAATGTTATGGTAAGGTGTATGAAGCAAAAGATTAGAGGAGAAGGATATATGGTCACTTGCACCACTATCAATGATCCAAGCCGTATAATATTTGGGATTGAGGTTACCTGTCACATTGCCACAAAACTGGTTCTTACCAAGTAAAACCCTTATTTGATTGTATTCCTCTTCTGTGAATTGAAGAAAGTTCTGGTTTGTGTTCTCTGCCTTGGTGGGTTTGATCATACCGTGGGTATTATTAGCTGTGAAATGTTTCTTCCTGCTTGGTGGCTTCACTGCTTTGCCATGAAATTTATGCCCTGATGGAAAGCCAATGCTGTAATAGTAGTGGTCCACTATATAAGTGCATGTCCCTCACACTGTGTGCAATACAGGGATTTCCCTTCGCTATTTGTAGGTTGTCTATTCTCTGTGTTCTTTATGCTTCTCTTCACGTGCATGACGTGAATAGTGCTGTCACGAGTATCAGCAAGCTGTCATTGTTTTTCTTCTTAGAGTAGTAATAGGTAGATTTTTTTTATACTAGGAAGTGATTGCCTCTAAAGGATTTGTCCATGAATGGCTGAGTATATGTCATTCATTCAACCCCACGAGGGACTAGAGGATTGGTTCTTACTCTTCCCTTTCAGCAATCTGCTTCAAACCTGCACAATTACATGTAGGTGGATCGTGATCGTTGCACGACCCTAGCTCGTCCCAAAAAGACTTGAGTGTTGTATAGTAGGCTGCTATGGACTGTTGTTGTTGACAGTGCTCCACGATCCCTCGTTTGAGTTCAAGAATACGAGAAAGATTTCCTTGTAAGAATCGTTCATTAAGATTTGCCCATACTTCAGCAGTTGTGTTGGAGAAAATCACAGTATTGGTCAGGGTTGGATTGATTGAATTGAGGATTCAAGACTTCACGATTTGATTGCATCTTCTCCAAGCTCCATACTTAGGATCCTTCTCCAATGGTTCTATGATTGTCCCGTTAACAAAGCCAAGCTTGTTCTTGGCTTCCAGAGACATCATCATAGCACGACTCCACATTGCATAGTTGTCACCTTCCAAGAGTTGAGTGACGATAGCGTGCCCAGTGTGATTTGAGAGGTGAATATAATAGGGATCGTTGAAATCCATAACCTCTGTCCACTTCCTTTTTTATGACGTTTCTATCATGGTGGTTAACAATATTGGCGGAAGCAAAAGTGAGCAATGTCAGGCACAAGGATAGTGCTTTGATACCATAATAAAATTGGTATTGGAGAAAAGAATAGGAAAAGCTTATTTTTTCTTTCTTGTCTTTCTCTGTTTATAAAGGAAAAACATCTAGTCTGAAAAGGTAAGCTGTAAAAACAAATATCTAAAGTTTAGGACCTGGGTACAGTAATTACAATCTCATTTATTTGCTGAAATTTGATCCACAAATCAAGATTTAATTGATGTTGGTTCTGATTTCCCACAGGAGAGGACTCTAACCACGATGGAGAAGGATAGCATAGATATGAAAAACGACACTAGTAAAGCAAAATGCGACACTAGTTAAGCAAACTGTATTTCCTTTTCACTTCAGGTTGGCAAGAACTGGTAATTCAGAACCAAACACAGCAGCAAATGCAGGCTTATAGCAGAGCAAGAATGGTTATGTTGTCAGTTTGTAACATCAGGTTGAAAGTTATCTTAGAAATTAATTCAAGCAATTGATGGTTCTTGATTTTGAACTAATGAGGTGTGATTTTCCATCATAAGCTGTCAAATATACATAGCGGCAAATCAAAAGCAGAATACATCTACAAACCCAGAAGAAAGAAGAAAAGGAAAGGAACTGTTCCATTGGAAGGGTTGATGATGTAAATTTATTTTCCCTATTTCATTAGAATAATGAATTAGGTTCATCACTGTGGCAAATGTTTCTTACAGGCGCTAAAATGAAGTAATTTCCTTAAAGGGGAAATTAATCGAAGGGTTGACGTTCCTGCCACGCAAGTTTGGACAACAAAAGATGTAAAAAACCAATAATCTTACATTAACAATTGGACTTTCTGGCACATCTGATTATCTGGTTTATACTTGTCTGTCAACACAATTTATTTCATTTCAGATCAGACGGTAGCCGGAGGAGTCTCTTTGCTTGCTTCTTTGGTAGGAGCAACATCTGATTCCTTCTTCTCAGTCTCTTTGGCAGGAGGGGTTTCCTCTTTCTTCTCAGGTGCAGCGGCGGCCTCAACCCTGTCCTCCGATTTGGCAGCAGGGGTTTCATCTTTCTTCTCGGGCTCGGCAGCAGGGGTTTCGTCTTTCTTCTCGGGCTCGGCAGCAGGAGTCTCTGGCTCAGCGGGTTTCTCACCCTCCTGTTTTTGCTCGGAGACATCTACCAAAGGTGCTTCAGTCTTGATCTCACCTACCTCCTCCTCCTGCATTGATTCACATAATGTGGATTATAAGACTCATTCATGCATTTACAATAAAAGATCATCAACACCAAAAGAATGAAGAAGATAAAGTTAAGGTAATTAACATACCTTAGCAACGGTCTCGCCCTCAGCCTGGTCAGGGTTGACAGGAGCGTCACTTGGGAGGGGCTCTGGAGGCAAATCTTCAGAGCCCTTGAATTTACCCGCACAGCCTCCCATGATGTTTATCACTTGTGGAATGGATGCGGGATTCCGAGGCGGCAGAGTGATTAAAATCACAAACACAAATGGCTATCGATTCCCAAGAAGGTGATTTGAGGTTGAGGGATCAACTTTGATTACGATAGGGGTGCATAATATATAGTTGATTCATTTTTCCGTATTTGGGACAAATTTGTTTGGCGAACCTGTGCATGACCTTTTCCTATGGACAGCATGCCTCTGCTCGGCGATTTTCATGTTAGAGCCAGACAGCCAGTTATTACAGTTAAAAACTGCTGGATTCGTTGGTTCCAAGTGTCTTTCCCTCGCTTACTCCTCTCCTCCTCGTAACTCTGATTTATTATATTTTTTCTTGATTATATTTAGAGACTGTTTCTCACTTCAGCTGTCCCCGATCCGTAACTTAAGTTTTGGCCATTACATTAAGCTAGGGTAACCACCAGAATTAACCGGAAAAACTTGCATCTACAACTGGCGGTTTGTATGGCTGTTGCCTTCTGGATTTTAGTTACCAAACAATGGAATAAGGTCTGAATAGAAGAAAAGTTTGGGAAACAAACTGAAGGGGAAAAACATAGGCGGTGATGGATCAATATTTTTGTTTTTTTCCCTGTATCCTTCTTTCTAAAAAAATAACAAAAAATAGAGTAAAATTCTAATATCTTTTGATTTGGTAATGTGGTAAGCCTAAATATATATATTTTGATTTGGTAAGCCATCAAACCTACAATTCCTGGGCTTGGCCAAGTACTGCGCTCGGATATATATAGATCTGACGAGTTGCCAGATCCACCATCTTCAAACTCAGGCAAGTGTTAAGCCTGTGATTTTTTTTAACTATGAAGAATATTGAGCTCTATGATTACTCTGATAAGCTAGAAATATTTTACTTTGATAAAACAAAAATATTTTATTCCTTGACAAATCATAGATATTTTAAAAAATAATAATAATTTAGAAATATATTACTTACACTTTAACCACCTCTTTTTTAAAATGATAAGTCAAATGGACTATAAAAAGAGACTATCATATCTCTCAAAGACATGTTCTTTTTCTCCATTTCTTTTTATATATCTATTCTTAGCATTCTTCTCTAAAGATGATTGCATTTTCTCTAAAATAATACTTATTTAAGTATTGGAGAGTCTCTAAATTCACAAGAGATGATCTTTTACAGCTATAAGGTATTATCCATTAGCCACCTTGACTGGAGAAAATGATTCAGATCATTAGAACCAGGAGATTAACCTATTATCTAAGATATCATTTTGGCCTTCAAGCCCATTGGGTAATTTGGAACCTCATCGGTGACGCTGTATGTAAGAAAGTGATAAAAAAAAAATCATTGATTTTTCTTTCAAGGGTCAGGTTATTGACATTTCTAATCACCACCAAAGGTAGATCATCAAAGAACTATTGAAATGAGACGTGTCACAGACTTTCTTACAGCTACTAGCACATTTGCTCTGTCGGTGCATCAGCAAGTCTTCATTACCAAGGAAAGTTTAGGCAATAATTTGATTGTTCTAAGTCCGAGGAGGACTTCCTTCAACTTGCCCATTAACTTAGTAAGGCAAAAAAATTTAGGTTATGTACATATCCATTTCACGAGCGCAGTTGGAGCCTCGAGATTTTGAAAAGCTTTTAATAAAGTAGAGGTGGAGCATCAATTCAAACTATATCATTAGATAAATCTATTCAACAACCTCCTAGAAGATATCCATTATAAAAACTCTATTCTTTCATCTTTTAGGCCTAAGACTATCATCTCATCAAAAGTGTCATAAAATTGATTATACCTTAAGGGGAAATGTAAATATATAATGGTCACCAACTAAGAATATAAATTTCTTATATGTGAATTAAATTGTTCAAAGTAACAATGGTTTATATTCTCTAGGAGCTCCCTAGGACACAAACTCCTCATCTTTTTAAAGATAGAATGAATTCACTCTTTCTAGTATAATTGCACAATTACCTTGGAAGAAATCAATGTCTCCCTAGTGCTATGACATAGATTATCTTGGAAGTTATTGACATAATCTTCATAGTACAATCGCACATCTCTTCAAAGATGGGATAGACATTATCTCAACAACGGGGATGCATACGATCTTCCCAGGGCACAAGCCCCTCATCTTTCAAAGGACGAGATTGATTTATTCTTCCTAATGTGATTGCACAATTACTTGGATAATACAAGAATTGAATTATATGTGATATTGTAATTATATTTCAATTAGACCCCTTCTTAATAAAATCATAAAATCAAGTTATAAAATTTGTATTGTCTCTTAAAAATATTGAGAATGAATAATAATTTAAATTCCATATCCAATCAAGAAAAAAAATTACATTTTTGTTTATTTTTGTTGTATTTTGGATTCTTATGATATGATTTTAAAAAAAAATGTATTTCAATTATTTAATTAATAATCCTACAAATATTTAATCTAATTTGATGGGTAAGTTTGAGTTATACACGCACAACACAAGTGTAATATAAAATGAATTTGAGATAATAATAGGAAAGATTAATTAGTAAATGGCAGCCACATGAAGGTAATCATAGAGCACAACATTGTATAGTTTTAAATCATATTATAATTATTACAAGTTCAAAAACCTTGGATGTTTTCTATATCATCATTGGCAATCATCTTTCTTTCTTTCTAGTTTAGTAGTAAACACAGTAGTAATTCACATTTTTCTTTTGTTGTTAATTTAAGAATTTTTATTTATTTATTTTCATGTGAATATTACAAAGGAGGAGTATTTTGAAAGACGTGTGTGTGGTGTAAGCTTTGCCTTACGAGGCAAGAAAAGCACACAAGAGCAGACAGACAAAAGTTGGCGAACAAACCTAAAGAAAAAGAAAAGGACACATGAGACGGGCCAGGCGGCCAACCTCAAGCAGCTAAGCTAAGATTAGTATATGCCTTCATTCTGTAATTACCTTTCCTTTTTGTCTTAATTTCCATGATTTCATCTTCTTGACGGGAACTGGAATTTCCCATGATTTATCAGCTTCCGTTCCCAAAGAAGAAGAAGATGATGATGATGCCATCCACATTGTTAATACATTTCCTCCTCATTACCTCCGTTGCCCTCTTCTCTGCCCCCACCGTCCGATCAGATGCCAATCCAATCCGATTACCAACCCAAGACCACAACAACGATGATGATGATGCGTGCGGAGAATGGAGCAGAAGATCCCCTGTCTCCTCCTGCCCTGTTAAGTGCTTCCGGCCAGACCCAGTTTGTGGCGTGGACGGTGTGACTTACTGGTGTGGATGTGATGATGCACGGTGCGCAGGGACCAAGGTGACCAAGAAGGGTTTCTGTGAGGTTGGAAATAATGGGGCTGCTGCTCAAGCTCTGCTTCTTGTTCATATTGTTTGGCTCATTGTTCTTGGTTTCTCCATCTTGTTTGGATTATTTTGATTCCAATTCTCGTCTCCTCTTTCTTCCTCTTTTTGTATATCTGCACTTGCTCCATGTTTGAATATGAGAGACAGAGCTTTGAGGTGGGTTTTCCCGGCCACTGTATCGTTTTTTCTCGCCTTTTCTTCTTCTGTGAACATATAGGAGGAGTTAATATACATTAATGCCATGCATGAACTCAACTTAACTATTATATTTTTCATGTTTTCTGTTGCTTTACTCAACTATTTTACGGTATTGTTCTTTTCATTCTTTCTTGATACAGCCCTGCTTTTACTAGTTATTCTGTTGCTTAATCGTGCATCCAATTTGAAAAGGCGAATACATGCCCTCTTTCCACCATCACTCGAGATTTTGATTGCTGCAGAGTTTGAGCTTCGAATCCCTCAGGCCCTCCCTCAGTCAAGGGTCTTGGAGGTTCCATTTTGCTGGGGACACATTGTTTTGCGCAAACTGAGTTTGGAAAACAACTATTCGGGGTCCAGACTCCAGAATCATCCTGCATACCCAATGCTTGTCGGAGAAAACTTGTCTTTGCATAGAAGCTAAATGCATGCTTTTACCCTCTACCCCGTAATGATCACCTGTTCAATGGTTGTCCAGCGCCTCTAATAAAACACCTTCACAAGTTCACAAGTTCAACAGAAACAGAAACCAGCTTGATAGACAGCTAGGAAATATGCACAATGAGTACCATAAAACGGTCATCACAACATCTGCAAATTAACCTCAACGGTTCCTGTTCTTGCCATATAAATTTGTTAGCAAAACTCTCCGTCCATTTGAAGTTGGTAATGTGAGAAAACCATGACAATAGAGCAAATAAAAGAACAAACTGAATGTTTTCCGTAATTCCCCCCAAATTACTAACAGTGGCCTATGTTCAACTTCTCTCTTTGAAATACTAAACTTGGAATCGGACTTTAATTAGTCATACAACTGGTAAAAAAAAAACCATGGCTGGCGGTGGTTCCTTTGTTGGATTTGTTTGGCAGAATCAACTCTATCCTCCCTTCATATTCCTTAAAACTCTATTCAGCTTTCCCCTTTTTGCGGCTCTGAAGTGAAAATCCTGGTTCGCCGTTATCTCTAGCACTCTCACCCGTGGAATTGATTGCAAAGGAGGAAGCATTGTCCTCTAAAACTGTGGTAGAATCCACGGATTCAGCAGGTGTGCTTTCTGCTAATGAAGAAGACCCGTTACGACCACCATTGGAAACATTACCAAGCAGGCTCTTGTACATAGTGAAAGCTTGAGCCATGATATTGGCAGGATTGCCAGTAGCGCTGGGAAGCAGTATTGTTGTTCCCTGAAAAAAAATGAAAAGATAAAAACATTAGAAAGTTGCCAACTAACTGCTTATCAAACTATACAATCATATGTGCATCTGAGTAAATCTTCTTACCTCTTTGGCAATGTTACCAAAAGCTCCCACATATTGCTCAGCAATTTTCAAACTAGCTGCCTGCAAATCATGCCACAAACTTGAGCCTTGATGCACATTAGACATGGCACAATTGATTCTCTAGCATATGCTAAAATGATTGAATCATAAATCATATATATGGTATAAAACATGTGTAAAATTAACTAATCTAAGGAATATCTCTCTTTTAGATGAGATTTTAAATCCCAATGCAACCACATCACAATCTAAGTAAAGAACCTCACCTCAACTCCCCCACTCTTTTTAATATACTCTGACACGATGGCAATTCCTTTGGCTGTTGCTTGTGCTTTAGCAAGAATGGCTTCAGCTTCACCTGAAATATTAATGATAGGATTCCAAGGTAAAATAAAACTATATAAAGATAAGCCATAATATTGCTTGATCAAGTCTGGTTCGTTATTAAATACTTCAGAGAGGTTAATGGATCTAGAAAATGAAATGCTAGAGGATTACACCAAACTTAACAATCCAAGGCAGCCAAAAGAGAAAATTAAGAGCCCAAATGCCCAGTCTATTTTATGCGCAACTTGTTATTAGCACTGTCATGTAAAAGTTTCAACAGATTGGAAAGTCTGATGATAACAAAAATGTTCTCACGTCATGTGGTTTGTTTAAAAACTAATACTAGACTTGGTATTAGCACTGTCATGTAAAAGTTTCAACAGATTGGAAAGTCTGATTATAACAAAAATGTTCTCGCATCATGTGGTTTGTTTAAAAAATAATACTAGCGATGTTACAGC
The DNA here is from genome assembly GCA_018804465.1 of Populus tomentosa. Taxonomy (NCBI): domain Eukaryota; kingdom Viridiplantae; phylum Streptophyta; class Magnoliopsida; order Malpighiales; family Salicaceae; genus Populus; species Populus tomentosa. Next base: position 84,408 of record CM031997.1, read on the forward strand.
CATCCCTAACAAAACCCAATCATAATCAATGGAGTAATTCACAAATACATAAGGACATAAGAAAGACAAGGATTGAAAGAGAATGAGATTAGCTACTTATAGGATAGCTGTATCAAATAAGCCATAATATTGCCTCATGAAATCTGTTTGCTTATCTAATATTTAATAATAGCTTGTGGGTGTAGAAAATGAAATATAGAGGAGCATCAATGGATTATTGCACAACCACGGACACAAGAAAACTAACCTTGTGCTTTGTTAATGATAGCTTGTTTCTCTCCTGTAGAAGGATGGAGTTTCCATAAAGAAATAATGGTAATTAGATGATGAACATTAGATAAGTAAAGTGTGCTCTATTTCAAAACAGTACTAGAGAGGTTACAACTGTCTCTAAAGAAACTTGTAATCAATGAAATTCTTACAGCACATAAGAAAACTAACCTTGTGATGCCAAGATCTCAGCACTCTTGTGACCATCAGCAATATTAATGTCAGCCTGTCTCTTTCCTGTTAAAAATCATCAATACAAAAGTTAAGCATTAAATTGGCAAATGAAGAAATATTGCAATGCCTCAGGACAAGGAATAAATGATTTTAAAACAAGTTGCCTAAGATGGTTTAGTCATGAACGACAAAGATTTATAGATAAAACTCTGAAAAAAAGTTATTGCATTACATAAGAGCAAAGGTGTGACAGGGGCAGGAAGAAAATGTGACAGGAAGGAGCATTGGAAAAGGACCTAATTGCGAGAAGATGGCGTAACAATTCTGTAAAAATGGATAAAAATTATGCATGCAAGCAATTGCAACAAAGTTTGATTAAAGTAGAGTTTAGTTAAGCTGAGCAAAAACTGGAAAAATTATACTTCATTTACTACCTTCGGAGTCGAGAATTTGAGCTCTCTTTCTACGTTCTGCTTCAGCTTGCATCTCCATAGCTTGTTTTACTCCACGTGGAGGAGATATATCCCCTGAAGAAGAGAAGACAGTGAAGCATTTACAGCAGATGCAACAGAAACCTAACATAGAATATCAAATTAGATAACTGCGGCGGGCTCACTTATTTCATAGCGAAGGCACCGGAGACCCCAGTCTGTTGCAGCCACATTAATGGACTCCTGCAGAAATGATGACAGTTTTACATAATCAACAGCCTTAGAATTATTGAATGAGAAACATTATCAAAACAATCAACGCCTTTTCTTCGTCAATAAATAAATGAGTGAGTGAAATGCAACCCGCTTCGAAAACCAGTAAGAAAACAAATGAGAAAGGTGAAAAAAGGGGAGGGATAGCATACCACAATCTTTTCATTGAGAGTGTCTCTTTCTTCAAAGGTCTTGTCAAGAGTAATCTTACCAAGCTCACTACGCATAGTGGTCTGGGCAAGTTGAACAACAGCATAGATGGGATTCTCAACACCATAAGAGGCAAGTTTAGGGTCCACAATCTGTTCAATAAGATTGGTTTTTTGTATTAGTATTAAAGGCTGATTCAATAAATAAAATAAAAAGAAAAGAAGAAAGGGGACCTTGACATAGAGGACGCCATCGATGAGAATGCTGACATTGTCTTTGGTAATAGCAGACTGATCAGGAATCTGAATAGCCTCTTCCTTCAAAGAATGAACATAAGCAATTCGGTCCACAAAAGGAATCAAGAAATGAATCCCAGATGGAAGCGTCTTCAAATACTTTCCAAATCTCTCTATCACAAACGCCTTCTTCTCCGGCACAATCCGTATCCCCCAATTCACAGGCGCCGTTATCTCATAACTATTATTTATTTAATTAATTGCTAAACAAACAAACAAATTGAATCCAAAATAATAAGAGAGGTAATGATGTAAGCACCTGGTGAAGGGGTCGCGGCCGGTGCGGAGGAAGCGGACGGAGAGGCGGTTGATATGGGCTAAGTGAGAAGACGGAGGGTGAAACAAGGGAGAATTAGAGGAGGAAAGGAGGGTTCTGGGAGTGGTGGTAGCCGACAAGGAGGAGAGGTGGTGGTGGAAGGCTCTTACGCCGTGGTTGATCAAAGAAATGCTACTGCTGCTACTTCTTCTCCACATTTTTTTTTTGTTTGGCTCTGGTAGCTGGGCTTGGTTTGGCTTGGTGTTGAGAAAAAAATAAAGAAAAGTAAAGCCCTCGTTAAACCTTTTATTTTTTATTTATTTCTGTGCTCCTTTTTCCCCAAGAAAAGAAAAGTTACTCATCTGCTGCGAGTGACTGTGACTGCTGCCCCTCTCCCCAGGTCTGTAATTCTTATTTTGTCAACTTAATCTCTTGTTTTTTTTTTTTTTTGTGTTTTATAAAAAAAAAAAATTTAAAAATTAATTTTTGTATTGTTTACTTGAATTTAATTTTTTTAAATTGTTTTTTTTGTGAAGTTATCTCTTTTGTTTACCCACTTAGAATTTATGAGTTGGTTTTTTTTTTAGGATTTAGGATTTGGATGGCTTAAGAGAAAATGAAAACACTGTGAAGCAGCATAAACACACAACCATTAAAAAAAAAAGAAAAAAAAAAAGAGCCATGATGCGGTGAAGATCAAAATGTTCAGCAGCAGCATCAATTATAACACATTCCTTCCTTCCCTTTTGCTAAAAGCATTTTCAACTTGCAGTTGACTGAAACCCCGCCCGCCCTTGAGCTTGTTCGTTGTAAATTCCACAGCTTTAACCAGCTCGTTGCATTTCTGTGCTTGCTGCTCTCTTTACGGAACTGGTTTTGGTCACCCTCTTGGTATTTGCTCCATTCTCAAGAGTTTATGCTTTGAGCTAGCATTTTTTCTTTCTCCAGCGATTGTTGACATTGATCCTAGGCGTTACGAGGGCAATTAAAGCTTGTTTTCACCACATTATCCATAAAGTTCTGTCTTTCCTTTACCTCAAACACGCAATCCAGACTTGTGTGCTTTCTAAGCGATGGAGATTCCCGTGAACTTCTCTTCCCTGTCACAAATTTGATAGCTACCGTCCAGAATCTGTGGATTTCTCTCGGCTCGACCTCCCCTCCCCTCTCTTAATTATGCCGATAATCATGTCCGTCGACCATCATCCGATGATTTGGAGCGCAACTTAAAGGAGACTCCGAACTTGATCAACATGTTCCGAGGGCTACACGATGCACAATTTGTAAGGATATCTTCTGAGACCATTGAGGTCCTCAATTTGGTTCCTGGCTTACAAGCACGACAGACAGACCTGCCCCTTCAAAAGATTGAAGTCTTTGAAAGTGCATGGCGAGGATAACTCGTTTGTGATACCTGATCATGTGCAGATCTACTTACTTGGTGATGAACTCCCTGAAGAAACCTTACACATGGAAGGCAGTTTTCTTGCAGAACCGGGGGATCATACTGATCACCTATCCACATCCCTGCTCGCGGATCTCACAAGACTTTAATGGCGCTTCTTTGCCTCTTTCAATCTATGTTATTCTAAGGTTTTTTGTAATATTTTGAAATTGCAAGAGCTTATGCCTTGTTTTCTGCCAGGTGACCTGTTAATTGCAAAGTTCATTCAACATCAGTGACTTAATTTGTTAGTTAGGATGCTGAAAAACTTTTGCCCTTTAAGATTTTGTGGAATGTATATAACTTCAAATAAATTCATTCTTATGTACATCTATTCTAGAAAGAACTATGTCAACAAAGAATTAATGAGCCTTTGCCTCCCATGGGAGGTAGGGGGCATTTTAACTGCTAGACTTTCAAGACCAATTACAGTACACATATTCAGCTCGAAGGACGCTGAAAATAAACGTTAATATCCTAAAAAGATTGATTTTAATAGTTTTTCAGAACTCCAAAATGTTGAGACTGGAATTCATAAAAAGACGAGCCTGTTCAGTGTTCAGGAAAGCTTCTTCTTTATTGAACTCTTTCCAAAAACAAATTTCACCTAACGTTGATGGTCAAAGATTTCAACCAGAACTTTCCCAAACAAATAAATGGCCAATTTGTAGCAAAACAATCCTTCCTATTTCATGGAAACACAGATTAAACTAGAGGTTTTGAGTGTGCCAACAAATATGGTTCAGTTTTAGTTCTTACCACCAGTACACAACTTCATAAGATGAAAATTAAAAAAAAAAAACCCATGCACATTGCGTCAGATGACTTCCATTGAACAGGAGTGGGCACCTTCTCATATCATCCTTTTGGCTGCTGAATACTGCTTTAAATGCCTTTGCTTCATAAGCTCTCTGCTCAAACAAGCAAGGTAAGCAGAGGAAACTATTGAGACGAAGTCCATCTGTGACATCAACTTACTCCTGGTGTTGATGCAGCTGTATCAAACATCAAGCTCCACCTGCATGAAAGTAAGAGGATTTAAGAACCCTATTTCGAATGTGCATAGCTAACAATAATTCAAAGTAGCAAAAAATGTGTTTCAAGATACATATCTAGAAATTTTCTACGTTGTTCAACTTTCAGGTTGCTACCTAGGAAGTCCATTAATTTCAGATGTTATCGATACAAGCAAGTGATAGATTCCATCTCCCCAAACATGTACACATGGTATTCCAAATTTGAGGATGTTGTGCCAGTGTTTATGAAAGCTGAAAAGGTTTTGATCAGTTCACTACTTGATTGAGATCAAGGAAACAAACATCGAGCACAATCTCCTTCTCCAGGCTCTCCCAAAAAAAAAATATGGAAGACGCTATTACTAATATTCTCTGACCAGCTTGAATTACTGGAGGAACGGGCACAATTTCAAACTCTTTTCTATTGAATTTGAAGTTTTGGAAAAACATAATACACTAAAATGCTTGGGACAGTGCACACATAGCGTAATAACACAATTATCATGTCTAACCAAATCCTAATTAAGAACAGGTGCAATTAATTAAAGAAATGCAAGGCAGATTAATTTTCAGCATTTTAGAATGTCAGAACCACCAGATAACATAAACAATGTGGCTACAAATCAACTATATATTTAGCTTAGGAAGAAGGTGACTGATGACATGCCAGAAAAATCAATAACATTGAATCAAACAGCTGAAGAATACAATCAAAAGTCAAATTATATGTAGGAGATAAAAAAAGTGGACAGATAAGTACCTATAGGTAATCTGCATATATAGTTTTGGCGTGAGGAGTGCCGCCAAGTAAGTAGGTCATCACATGAGGAGGCACCAAAGGTTTATTGTTGGGGGCAACTTGCAAGGACTTCAATCTTTTAAAAGGAGAAGGTTCTTGTTCTAGTAAACCAGGAAATGAACCAAGGACCTAATTACAAGAGACACCAAAATTCCATGCAAGAGATAACCATCAACAGCTTTTTCAAGAAACTGAAAAACAAGGAATCATGTTTGCACCTCTGGCTGTCAACAAAGTACGTGAATATAATTATTTACAGCTCTAATATCGATAGAAATGTTGCAGATTAATCAATGAATTATTTTGGCAGCAATGTAAACTTCTTTTAAGTGCTTCAATGTGACTAAACCTTTAACACAGTGCTGAATACAATTACGGCTCTAATATAGTGTTCAAGCAACAAAGCAGCAGGACTAGTAATATCTAAGTTGATGCACAAGATATGTACATCTAACTACCTCAATGGTTTGAGAATGTAGCATGACTGATTGAGCATTGCCAAGCCCTTTGAACATATTGATCAAGCCCAGATACGCCTCTTTCTTCTTGTCTTGCTTGGTACAAACATGAACACGGGCAAAATTAAGGGAGGGAAGGTGGAGTCCAGAGAAATCCACTACATGAGAGAGTTTGTAGACGAAAGAGATGAGCTTTGGTGCAAAAATATCAATCCTATACAGTAATCCTGCTAGATTCATATATCCAAGGCCTACAATTTCTAGGTTAAGTAACTGGAGCCCAGAAATTTTCAAGACCTTTGACGACAGAAAACTGCAAGAGCGTAGGCTTAGATTTTTCAATTTCAGGCAACTCGCAAAAGGATCATCGAAATCACTTGGATTGGTAAATGAACAGTGGGAGAGACTCAAGGAGATGAGATTCGGGAGAGCAAAACCCAAAGCTTTAAAATTGAATCCAGATAATTGTAGGGTTTTCAACGTTTGACATGTTAAAAATGCAGGCGGTAAAGAGAAAGATCGGATAGTGGAATGACCATAATTTATGACCATATTCTGAATGTGATGGGAAACTGCATATTTTATGACCATATCCAAGAGAGAATGATGGGGGCTCCAAGTGGAATAGAGTTGAATCTTGTAAAGATTGCTGTCCTCACGGGTAGATAACACTCTACTCACGAATCTATTGAAAGTTAAGAAGTTCGTGAAATCCATACAGGTTCCATTGAAATTGAGATCAGTAAGCGAAGTCCACAAGAATCTCCACCTTTTGGACAATACACTTGTCTGGACAGCACATCTGAGGTCAACCAAGGAAAGAATTTTATGAATTATGCTATCAGGTAGATCACTCAATCTGTCTATATTTTCGCTTCTGCAGCTACTTCTAGCTTTATCTTCCTCATTTTCCATTCTTCTGCTCTGTTTTCTGACTCTACAACAACACAACGTCCAATTCCAGGCTCCTCAATTTTCTCAATAGGCTGCAGCGAGTCGGGAATGTATCCAGCATAGGATGCTTGGTCTAGCCTGATTCTGAACCATAGAAGAATGTAAAGGTGAGCCCAACTCTTGACATGAAATTAGCGAGCAATCAAAACTAAAACAAAGAAAAAAAAAACATGAATCTCATATAAATAGATAAATCAATGGTAATGGTTGATCATGCTACCCTAGATTAATTACAATGAATGATATTACGATACTAAATATTCACAATTTTATTTTTTTAGAATATATTTTCTTAATCAAACATTACCATTGATGTAGCCAATATTCTAGAGAATTTCAATCCAATAAGCCATTTCTCTCCCGTCAATATCCTTCATTGTCTTTGTATATTTATAAAAACGAAATATTCTACATGCCATTTTAATCTAAGCATTCCATTCAACTTAAATCCAATTATCCAAAATAGTTGATAATCAGTTGCAAATAAGAACTTCATAATCCTACCAACCTGAAAATCTGTCAACAAGCATGAACCCTAAAGAAACATTTTTAATATTTTAGGGTTGCAAGGACCGTCTTCAATCGTTACAGCACACTGCCTGCGTTAACTCTACCAAAAACCCACCTTTTCCTATCTCAAACCCGTCAATCCTCAAAGATTATCTTCCAGAATCGATTGTTAAAACAAAGAATAACTTATCTCTAACAATTCCTCACCAAATTAAGCAAATAACACCTCAAAAAAAGGAAAAAGAGTCCCAAATCAATGCAGGTATAGAAAAAGAACATGAAAAGGCATTCCTTACCAGAAATTGAGATTGCTTTTGATAATCAAGCTGTAGAGTGAACTGAATTATTTCATTCTTTCTTCGTTTTATTTTCTTTCTTGTTTTTTCTGTTCACATTCCGCCGGCTCTGCATATGTCTTTTTCACGTCCTCGTAGTTACAGAGGATTTACTATTAATTAAAATTTCTTTTTTACCCTTTCATATTTATTCCCACCAAGCTCCAGCAGCACCCCACGTATTAATGCCTTTTCTTTTTATTTATTTTATTAGTTATTTGACCGCTACCGCGAGTTGTAATTTTTAAAAAACAAATCATAGGCATATAAGCTAGTTTTACGAAAAAAATTAACTATATATCAAAAATTTTATAGAAGTATTTATGTAAATAAATTAATAAAATCATTAAAAATAACTAAAAAAATTAAGAGATCCATGAAAGTCAAAATATTTAATATCTTAATAAGATGTATTTAATTGGTGTGTTTAATGAGTTTATTTATAAAAATTAATTTATAACAAAAATCAACAACATAAAATTCATTAAATAAAATAAAAATAAAAATTTTTGCAAGGCTGTATATTATAAAAAAATAATTTTTTTTATTTTTAAAAATAAATTTAATCTATATAAAAAATATAGATGAATTATATTAACCTCATAAATAAACTAAACACCCTCAATATATTAAAAAACATTGTCATCTCAAAATAGCTAAATAAGCTAAAACAATAGGGAAAATGTATTAATCAAAACATAAATATAAAAAAATATTTTATAAAAAAACATAGAAAAACAGTAATATATATAAAAACATAAGGTCAGACGTTGTGGGCCTCTAGGCCTAACGTTTGACCCACAAAGAAAGGCCTTACATGCGGGCCTGCAAGTCCAGCAGGCCCACATGCGGAGGCTTTTTTTTATAAAGTTAATGAGGCAAACGATGCATTATCTGCTTCATTTTTTTCAAAAAAATAAATAAATAGATGATACGTCGTTTATAATTGTTCAGAATCCAGCCATTATGGTGGCAAAAAAGACAAGGCTCTTGTCTTTTCAATTAAAAAATCTATTTTCAATTTATTTTTGATCCAAAATACCTAGAAAACACTTTTGAAACCTTACTTAACCAATTCATTACCTTCAAAAACTTAAAAAAAAAAAAAAAAAAACCTCAAAACCCATAATCAACCCGAAACACAAAATCTTTTAAAGCTCAGATTTTTTTAGGTCTTTTCAAGGTAAAAAAACATTTAATTTTAACTCTTCTCATCATATAAAACAATTTAATATAAAAATACTGAATCGTCCCCAACAATGACTTTCTCTTTTTAAACTAGAATCTGGCGACCCCATCTCTACCTTCCAATGAAGAAGGACTAAAAAAAATAAAGTATGGTATCAAAATATAATATTTAAAAATTATAGGGATCAATTACCTATTAACTTAAAAAGTTAGGAGACTAAAATAAACTTTTCAAACGCTTTGCAAAGCTATCATTCATATTACCCTTGTTTTTCACTTAAATTTTTTTCTTTCAATTCAATCCTCACCCCTAACAAATATGCAATTGGTCTTCAATTTGAGTTTAAAATAGTTTAATTGTGTAAAATAAAAAGTTGAAGGATCAAATTAATTTTTTAAGAAAATCTCACTATTATGTTCCACTGAAAGGGGAACAATAAAGATGGCTGCATGATAACACAACGCGATTTATATTATAGGTAATATGTTGAAAAAGAAAAGAAAAAGGAAACGAAAGTGCTGAGAGGATGCCATCTCCTTTAGATAATTTACATCGTGGAATTATGCTTTCCGCTCCAACATAATTATCAATGCATAATTATTTTTATTGTTACTTTTATTATAATTATCTTGGTGCTACGGAAGTCTAAGTGCCAGCGAGGAGAGGAGAAGCAAAAGCACGTTGAATTTGATGAGATACTCAAGTTCGTGACCAAAGAGCCTTTGTTCTTGGAGAAGCTGCGAGAGCTTGCAAAATTTGATTGGGTTATTATTGAGTTATGATTGTCTTTCTTATGCAGACAGTCTTTCCATGACCAAGAACCCGAGATTCTGCAGTAAAGATGTGCTCCTTTGGAAATGGTGGAATGCTTGAGTGAGGAAATGGATCGCGAAGTTGGAATGCTAGTCTTTTTGTGCATTTCATGGTCACATCCATGAAGACACCATTAAGCACGAGTAAAGAAGATGGCTCCTGGGGAAAGAATGTCCATCAATAAGCTCTTAGTGTCTCGGATGAGAAGTTTTCACATCAGAAGAAAGAAGGAAAAAAACCTCCAGCTGTTCACGGAACTTTGCACATCAAGCCTGCATAAAGGCGTTTATATTGTAGAAGTGAATATCCAGTCCACAACTGTCGCAAAGGTTCAGAAACTCACTCTAATTGAAAATTCTGGAGCAGTGAGCTGTTTTATCCAAATATGAGCTCATTCCTGAACCTCCACTTGACACAGCCATAACTGGTGCTCAACTCTTATCATGGACATCTCTTTCGCCAAGAAGTTTTCCCCTGCTCTCAAAGGTAAATACAAGTCAGGATCCAAACTTGGGTCAAATGGGACAGACGTTGTCAGAAGTCCAATTAGAACATAGACAGAAGCATCGCAGAAGTTGTCTGGTGCAAAGCTTCTCCAGAGAGAATTCACAAGAAATTAGGAAAAACAAACATGGCAGCATGCAAAGAACCATAGCATAAGATGAAAATAGAACTTCTAACAAAACAAAGAAGTGAAATCCACTGCAAAGAGGAAGTGGTTAAAGACTCAAGACCACATGAAAAGAAGACTTTATGTTTTTATCTATTTACTCTCATCTTATAAATTGCAAGGTGACTAAATGGTTTGGCTTCTCATCCCAGTGAAAGCTGGGATAAAACACACTGAAACTCATATTTCAAAAACTAATAAACAGTACAACCATGTCACTACATGTCATTAATGTGCAATTACAAGATCTCGGACACTATATCATGCTCTCTCAGAAGCCTTAGCAGTATGTACACAACATTACCAAAAACGTGGGTTTTCTAATCTGTTTCACAGGAAGATCTTCTTTTCGAGGTCTGGTTATTCAGCCAAGGATGGTTCTCTGGCTGGTTCCACCACCAAAGGCTCTAATCTCTCAGCTTCGCCATTTCCTTTAGGTATGATGAGACCATATCCTCCAGCTTTTCTTTTGTAAATGATATTTATCTCACCTGGACTCAAGCACACAGCAATTCAACCTCTATATAACAAATTGCAGAGGATTAGTGAAAAACAAGTTGAAATAAGCAGCATAAGTTCCTACCAGTTTCTTCATCCCTGAAACCATAGAAATCATGATGCACATGTTCCAGCTGCTCAATAGCTTCCGAAACAGTCAAGGGTGGCATGTCAAAATACTTCGTGCGAACAACCTGAATTGGGTTTAGAGAGTGAGTCTATTCCAAACAGTTAGGGATGTTATGGATATAATTTCATCTATTGATATGGAGCATCAGAAGCAAACCGCAAGGAAGAATTTTCAGTGCCAAGCCATAATTTGAAAAGATTGAGACTGAAATCTTTATGTGGACAAAAATAAATTTTTGTGAAACAATTTCCTTTTGTAGAGTCTATAAATGAGTAGCTAGCAAAATTAATACGGCATTGGCCATGGCACAAGGTATGATGCTAACTATCTGCAAATTAGACATGCCATACTGGTCATCAGATGGTGGAATGGAAACGGCTATTTGTGGCTAATAGAACCATTCTATGACCACATTCAATGAACTCACATGTACTGATGTGACCTAAATTTGGTGATACGAAACAATGCATACTAACCAAACACAAGCAAAAACAATAAACGGCAACCTAAACTACGAGATTAATTTGATTAAACAAAAATTTAAAAAACAAAACCTCTTCAATATAGTCCTCATCTTCTTGCTGTGAAACTTCATCTGCATCATCCTCCACAACTTGATGCATTGGCTCCCTAACCTTCAACCTATTAAACCCTTTCATGTGTCTCCCATGATCAGACTCCTTGTCCTTGATCTTCCTCAACTTTCTTTGAATAATAGACGACACCAAATCAATACTTGCATAGATTGTTTCTGCATCCTCCTCCGCCCTCACCACTCCATGCCTCTTTGTGAACAAAGTCACCTACAAATAAAAACACCCCATGAAAAAAAAAAATCACCATTTTAAAGCAACCCAAGGAGCAAGAAAGCTAACTTTGAATTCAATATGTGAATGGTACCTCGCATCGTCTAATCCTTGGACCTTTCCCCAACTCTCCACCTCTAACAGACAACCTTACATCAACTCCCCTTACAAGATGACTACTTTTTTGAACTGCCTTCCCTACTTTGTCTTCCACGTGTTTCTTAACCGTATCAGATAGCTATATCAAACCGAACATTTTGTTACATTCACAATATGGACAATTAATAACATAAACGATCAAAACTTTAATCTTTATAGAATTCAAAGACAGGATAAATCAGAAATGCAAACGCAGTAGTTAGACTTTTTAGAGAGTAAAACCTCCAAGTGTTTGCCTTGAATGATTAATTTGACAGATGAAAGTGGGCCATCCCATGACATCGTAATTGAAGAGCCACCATGGCTCAAAGGGATCTTTGTTTTCCTTTTAATCTCAACAAAGTTGACATTGTTGCCTAAAAACCTGGACTTTAGAAACACTTTTGGGACTAGGGTTTTTGTGGAGTTTACAAAAGAGGAAGCTGGTGAAGGAGTGGAAGTTGTTGATGTTAAAGGGGCAAGTCCGTTGTTAAAGCTTGCATGCAAAGTGCCTACAAGAGAAGCCATTGGCAAATTTTCTTTCAGGTTTGCTTGGATTGAATGAAGGAAAATAACGAGGTTTTGCCCTTTGGAGAGCTTTCTCACTCTCTTACAAGAGAAATGGATAAGGAGACACGTCGGCTGATGGATATTCCATATTGGGTTTGGTTGGTCCCCGCTAGATGTGGAGTGAATCCTTCGGGTTCATGAACCCGAAGCTTCAATCTTTGTGTTTAGTGGATAATTCTGGAAGAGGACCCACTTTTTTCATTATGAAATGGGCTTGTGGGCCCAATGTGTCGGTGCCCATATCTTATTTCCTTGTGTTTGAAGGGATGACCTAGCTCTGGTCTCCAATTTCTTCTGTACAGAATTTGTGACAAAAACCAAGAAAAAAAAAAAAAAAGGAAAAGGAAAAGATATGGAAATATTTATAATTAGAAGGGTCTGATTATGGGCAGCTTGGTGGGTTTTATGCCAATCAAGCTCTAATTTTTAGTCATCAAGTGCTTAATCAATTGACTTGTTAAGAGAGGAAGCAAAGATTTTATTAAGTGCTCCTTGGTCCATGCAGATTAATAATTTTTTTAATGTTAATTCTAAAATTTGAATTTAAGAAATCAAGAAAAAGAGCAAAAACTTCTTAGTGATCAAAGCTATCAATCGGGGTTAGGCCAAACCATTGTAATATCAAAGTATTATTGAGATCTTGAGCTGCTAGCAACCATATGGCAGTGTTGGGTCCTCACATGTGAAAAGAAGATTACTCAATCATGTTACTTGAAATTTCCATAATTCTATAGCTGTTTTGTTTTAAGATTTAAGAGATTTTTATTATAAATTAAAAAATATAACTTATTTCATGTGAGCTTGTAATATATATAAGGTTTTTTATTCCATACTTAAAAAATAAAATGTATTTATATAATAAACTTTATAATAAAATAGTAATTAATAAAATAATAATAATAGACTCGCACATATAAAATTGACCCAGGAAGAGAACTTTTGATTTCCCCTCTACGCGAGGCAAGATTGGTGCTTTCTAAAACTCCTTTTGATTAGTGTAATAATTTGTTTTTGGCTTTTTTATTTTGGAACTTTTTTATATACATCATGCATCCTTACAATCAAATAGCGATGAAAACCATGATTTTTTTTTTTGTATTTACAAAACTTGTTAGTGTTTGTTTTCGCTTTTAGGGCTATTTCTGTAACCCTCGCTATAAAAAAAGAATTTATTAAATTAATTAGTTTTGATGTTAATGTATCGTATTCTAGCATCGAGAATAAATTTAAAAAGATGAGAGAAGCTCTTGCAAGCAAGCACCCCGTGAATGGAAGAGAGAGGTGAAATGGGAGGCCCTTTGGTTTTGATGCCACTTCCGTCGACAGCAGAAGCAAAGACCAAATAAAAAAAACATGTCATTTCTAGCTGACAATGTCAAAGACAAAAGCCATAACCACATATCAAAACCATTCTTATTAATGCTCTTCCACGTGGACAAATCCTAACCATGAGATGACAACTGTCTCCTTCAAAGCACCAAGAACAAAAAAATATCTTAAGACCCCAACCCAGCAAACAAAGTATCCCACACTAAAAAAAATAAAAAATAATTTTAAAAAGCAACAAGTAAGACAGGGGAAAAAAAAAAAAGGAAAGCCATATTCCCTTTTAATCCATAAACATGGACCGTACACTACAGGCATTTAGATATTTTGGATGCTCGTAGGGATGGCCCGCTGTGGATCCTAAGATTAGACGGGATAGGCAATAGACTCTATATAACAACCATTGGATCTTGGCCTCATATTAGAGGTGGTGGGTTATTTCAGATATTTCTTGGAATATTTAGATTTTTTTGTGTTTTATGCTGCACCAAGCCACCAAGAAGACCACGAAAAACCGCACACGCACACGCAAAAAAAATATCGAGGCTAAAAAATGTCGAAACTTTAGAGGCAGGGAGAGGTTGTAACATCATGGGAGAGGTAGTGGTTAGTAGTGGTGAAGAATTGGAAGTGAAAACAGGAAGTGAAACAGAGGAGGAGAAACAGAGTAAAGAGGAAACAGAGAGTGAGACAGGAGAGGTGAAGAGGAAGAGGAAGAAGAAAGAAGGTGAAGGTTCAAATAATGGGTTAGTGAGATGGGAGAGATTTTTACCAAGAATGGTATTGAGGGTTTTGTTAGTTGAAGCTGATGACTCAACTAGACAGATAATTGCTGCTCTTCTTAGAAAATGTAGTTATAAAGGTAAGTTGCTTGGTCTTGTTTCTAAATTTGGTTCAATCGCTTCTTCTTCTTCTTCTTTGAATCTTGTGTTTATTATGTGATTGGTGAACTGGGCTCTTGTTCGTTTTGATGCTTATGTTGATTTTTTAAAGCATGATAATTGTGATGTGGGCTTGTCTTTGTTTGATTGAGAAATGGAGAATCTTTTTCGTTTGTAACATTATGGCTTTGGGACTCAAGTTGCAGGCTTTTTATGTGTATATGTTGGTCTGAACTTGATCTTTGAAGATGAGGTCTGTTAGTTTTATGTGAAGGTTATGATTTGAGGTTAATTTATTGTTAAGCTAGTTACTGGGTTGCCATGGTTTCTGTTTTGAGATGAGGAAAAGATCTTCTTTGTATTACAATGAGAAATATATTCTCTTTCCTTTTTTTTAATCTCCTCCATCTATTAGCTATTCTGGTTTTGATGGATAAGTTGGAATCAGTACAAGTAAAAACTGGAAAAGTACAGGTGCTTTTAATCAGTTCTGATGCATCAGGTAGCGAAGGAAAGCTCTAAAAAGCCAACATACATGCTCATAAAGGAAGTCTAGGCTTAATTTGAGAGGAAAGAAAAATAGCTAATCAAGATTTGAATATGAATGAGCCTAAATTGCCCAAAAACAATGACCCTGGAGCTCACAACGGGTCCGAAGCCAGTGGAATGGTGGATTTTGACCTTAAGAGTGACATTAGGAAAAGATTTTCATGTATATCTTGCAGGACTCTTACTCTGAGTAAATCAAAGGTTATGGTCATTTCAGTTAGACATTGTACCAAAAAAAAGAAAGATAATTATCATTTAGACCTTCTTGAGTTTCCTAAGCCATTCATGTTCTCTTCAATGCTTTTATATGTGATGAAGCTTGTCTGATACTCACTAAATAAATGTTTAACATGGATTCATTATTGCTTTGAGATCCTTGACCTGCTGGGTCGGGCTTCTAAGGAGTATTAGCTGATTGCTTCCTTTGAATTTTTTATTTTATTTCTACTTGCTAATGCCACAATATATTCAGCACAAAAATAGGCCACACACTAAGATGATATTCTTAACATTTTATAGCATGCTCCATTTTGTAAGTACTGTGGTGATTTTCTTCTCTTTTTTCTTTTCTGTGGAGCAGTTGCTACTGTTTCTGATGGCTTAAAGGCATGGGAGATACTGAAAGAAAGACCACACAACATAGACCTCATATTGACCGAAGTGGATTTGCCTTCAGTATCTGGATATGCTCTTCTTACTCTTATTATGGAGCACGAGATTTGCAAAAACATTCCAGTCATAAGTATGATAGGAAGAATTAATTTCTAGATGAATAGAAATGATTTGATTATCCCCAATTATAAGGGAACTTACACCGATGTTTTTGGGTGATTTGGCAGTGATGTCCTCTCAGGATTCAATTAAAACAGTTTATAAATGCATGTTGAGAGGTGCTGCTGACTATCTTGTTAAGCCTATTAGGAAGAATGAGCTGAGAAACTTGTGGCAGCATGTATGGAGAAAACAATCTGTATGCCTTCTCTGCACTTGATCATTTTTATATTATTTTCTCTCCTTTTCATTTTAGTTGAAGGCCAGTTCTATCTAAGCCCTAATCAGTTCCTATTTCTCAGTCCCTTGGTGGAGGAAATGGCCCCCATGATGAAAGTGTTGGACAGGATAAGACTGAAGCAACTTCTGAAAATAATGCCGCCGGCAATCATTCAAGTGGTGAAATGGCTTCTATCCAGAGAAGTAAAGAACAAGCGGTGAAAAGGAGTGATTCTCAGGTTAGCACTCTTTTCATATATCAGACAGCACATGATGTACTTGGTGCTTGGCTTAGCATGAAACCTATCTTAAAAGATGTTGCTTTATTCTTTCATAAGCTTCTGTAATAAAAGCATAACTATCATACTACCAATACATATTTCTTTTATAAATAGCGTCAAGTGATGATTTAGTATTAAATGGAAATAAATGCATTTCAGTTCCTTTTGTGGTGAGTTTTGTTTTGTATAGTCGACAAGGCTGGGAAAATTTCAAGCCAATCCAACATATTCAGGTTAGGTTGTGTGTTCTTGAAATGTTATTTGGGAAACATGAGTCCATTCTTCAGTTATAGCCTCAACTGAAACCCCTTTGTCAGGTTTAATTTGATTGAGAACTCCATCTTTTAAATCTTTAGTCATTGTTTGAATTCATCCTCTTAGCTGGGCCATTAATTTATCTCAATCGCTTATTCTAGACTTATTCAGATTCCATATGAGAATCTTCTTTTGAATGGATTGACTGTCCATCTAGAATGCTGATTCCCTTAGGTGAATTTTGCTCCTGGGATAATTGAATAGCTCAATAAGCTCAAACGTATGTATCATCAGGGACATACATATCTGCATCTAAGAGTACATTTATGATTAAAAGAAATTTCCTTCCAGTTTAAGTTGGCTACATGAGGTTTGATGTAGAGAGTGCATGTTTCCTTTCTCTTGCAGAGCTCTTGTACAAAGCCAGGCTTGGAAGCTGAGGGTGCCCACATGGAAAACATGCAGGAATTTTTGCAGCCAGTATGGAGCAAATTTTCATTGACTGACATGAAAATGCAGAAGCACGAAGAGCATGTGAATTTGGGTCAGAAATTGCTTGTGCGTGATAGTGAAGCTGAAGGTAAAAATACTGAACAATTTCATCTAGCAATATCATATTTGCTAAAGTCTGTAAGGAGAACTAACATTGTGTATGTTTCACTTAAATTAGGTTCAGCTACAGCAGTCTGTGAGGATTCTAATAAAATTACGGTGGACAAGGAAATTACTCCAGGAAGTGGAAGAATGACAGCTAATATTGCCATCAAGGGCTGTGACAAAATTGGTGCCCTTGCCTACTCTCCTAGAGAAGCCATTGACTTCATGGGAGCATCTACGAATCACAGCTCTTTCAATAACGTTGAAATCCACTTTGGTTCTTCTCCACATTTGGATCTTTCCGTGAGAAGATCTCATCCTAGTGGTTTTGAGACTCAAGTTACAGAAGAAAGACACACTCTCCGGCACTCTAATGCATCAGCCTTTACGTGGCGAGTTCCTATATCTATTTACTATATCCTTGATTCATTTTATATTTAAGCAGTTACTAAATTATCAGGAGATAAACTGATATAGTCTGTAGCATCTGCTTTCTAATGCATTCACCGATGTTCTTGCAGGTACACTAACAGGGCTTCGCAGCTTCCACATTCAGCACTGGCAAATACTGGGAATCAGGAAGAATTCAGGGCCAATTATGACGGAAACATATCCAGTAATGTTAATGGCTACAACTCTGATGCCTTGAGCCTAGCACCAAGTACTCGAAGAAGTGCTATCTCTCTTGCTGCTGGTCAAACCAAGGAATATGAAATTGTAACTTCATCTTCCAGCGAAAAAGTATTTCCGATCCACATTCCTGTGAAAGATACAAGGTTCAATAATCTATGCAACAGTTATGGTGCTGTGCTTCCCCCAATATTTTGTAAACAATCAGATTTATCACCAATGATGAGTCAAAGCTCAGCTAGCCAGAAAGAACCCATCCATAAAGTGAACCCCTTTCAATGTTCCAATTATGGGAGCACCTCTGTACAGCTCTGTGATCGACTTGGTCAAAATGCAAATGATTCCATCAATGGTTCTCTACAAAAGCAAGAAAACAAATTGGATTCTTTGGAAGGTAGAGAACATATTTCTTCCGCCGCTGATCAGAGTGCAAGTAGCAGTTTCTGTAATGGAGCTGCAAGTCACTTTAACAGCATAGGCTATGGAAGTGCTTCTGGAAGCTACAGCAATGCTGATCAAATTGCTAATGTCAGGGCTGCTTCTGAGAGCAAGAATGAAGAAGGTGTTTTCACACATAACTCAAACTCTCATCGATCTATTCGAAGAGAAGCAGCTCTAACCAAGTTTCGCTTGAAGCGTAAAGAGAGATGCTATGAAAAGAAGGTATGTCATCTTCTCCACTGCCACAGCAACTAATAATACTTTTAGCATTGATTCTTGTCTGGTTTCATTGACAGAGTGAGAAACACTTTTAGTTACACTAATTAGAACAGAAAATATTTGATTCATTGTGCTCACAAGGATTTTATGTGCAGGTTCGGTATGAGAGCAGAAAAAAACTTGCTGAGCAGCGTCCTAGGGTAAAAGGACAATTTGTACGTCAAGTGCACATTGATCCTTCACCTGCTGAAACTGACCAGTAGAGTGAGAGTTCAAGTGATAGTATGAAACTGTAATTACAGTCAATTAGAGTGGATTCTGTGATAACTTAGACTTAAATTACCCGGCACTGATTGTTTCTGCCTTTTGCTCTGTGAAGTCTAGAGGGAGGGAACAATATGTAAAGAGTATGAAGATGTTCCCGACATCACATTCATGCTGAGCTGATTTCTGGATATGACAGCTTAGTTTTCTATTTCGCAGGTTTTTCTTCCGCACATTTTGCGAGGAACATCGTATCTTAATTTTTTACTGGTAGGTTCTGTTACTTCAAAAACACGTAGGTATCTATTACACGAACTAGGAAAAACTGCCATCTTCACGTCTCAAAATATAGTAGGACCAAACCAGCTCTTCTGCACCTGGCTTCTTTTTTGTTTCTTTGGCCATTTTCCTGACCACATTGTATCTTTCAAACCATTGTATTACAGATGCTGTAATTTGTTTGATTAAGCTAGTAATAGCTTTGTAAAACTGCTGTCTCAGCTATACAGATACTATAAACAGGTTTATGTTTATGTCTAATGGCTGTGAACAGTGTCTATTGTTTGTACATAATATGAAATGAGTTCCACTAAGATAGCGGCTATAATTTGCGACTCACTTAGAATGCCTGGACGCTGGAGCAAATGTAATAGTAATTGAGCAAAATCCAGTAAGGGTTTCTATTTTCAACAGCTCTGATTAAATCAAGCCATGGTTTATGGTGCAGTCTTTTTGTTTAATCTGTCTGAAAGCTTTTGAATCTCTTGAAGGCTCTGGGTAAACGTGCTTTCACATCGTTGTCGAAGAACTTGTCCTTCGTTTGTTTCCCCGAGTAGGTCAAGATTTTAGGTTGAATGGACTGTATTTTTTGTTTCCTGTGACCAGGACAGTAGGCAAGCTTGGCAGTCACCGATGCAACGATCACAAGTGATTCCTGTTCCTGTGGGCTCAAGTGTGCTTAACATGTTGCATTTGTTCCTTCTCTCTCCTAGAGTGTTTGATACGGTGAAAGTGAAGTTTCAAAAAAGAGTAGCTAAAAGCAGAGGCCATTAAGGTTGCTTGCTTTTTCTCGACCTTTATTTACTGTGCCAAATGGCTCTCTACCGACCAATACAATACCCCTTGAAGGATGATGATAATGCAATGGTATATTCCAAATGTTGAAAAATACGTGGGCTTGAAAACAATTCAATTCAAGGGGGGGGGGGGGGGGGGCGCACTGCCATGGATGGGATGTGCCTGCTGTGATTTCAGGATCTGATATAGCTTTTTCTGATTGACTGTTGCCTAAATATTGCTAGCCCACCACCACCCTAGAAAAGAACGCAAGGCAGGATTGGTGGAAACATAACATTGTCCATCCACAGCTACTGCCTCTCGGAGATTTCAATCCTTATCTACACAAGTTCTTAACTTTGCTTTATAATAGAAGTTTCATCTACAACTGTGAATACATGATAATAAGAAAATGATTACTAATTAAGAACACATCAAATTACTATTTTAATGTCCCTTGCTATCATATATAATACATATATCTCCATCATATATTAAGTGATATATATAACCGTAAGTTAGATAGTTGACGAGTTCTTTTTTAATAGGTTAAGCATACAATTCAGCACTATATTTTATAACAAGGAGAAAAAAGCAAATTCTGGCCAGAAAAAGAAGAGCAAGTGAGAGATCACTAGGATCCTGTGGCCATCTAGCTTTCTTGTTTGATTGGAAAACAAGAAAACAGCAAAACAAAAGAGCCTTTCAAAAGTGAACCTTGATTTCAAACCTCTAATGGCTTGTGGGCACTGCAAGTAGGGTCAATGGTTCCTAGCACTAAATATTCCTTTGGAGATCCTGATTAGGGGGTCCCATGGCTTCATCGTGCAAGGCTTACCTGACCAGTGCACTGATCAAATGATTGGTATTCGTGGCATGCATCGACGGCAGCGATACACAACATCGAATTGTCAAACGGCTGAGATTGTAACAATCATGACACTGACTATATATAGTTTCTCAACATACTTTCTACTGTATCAACCCTTTCCTCAAGTAATAAACAATGGCAGCCGCTTCCTAAAAGCTAGTTCAGAGATTCTCCATGTTTTCTCTTCTTTGAACTCTCTACAGTGCACAGCTCAATAAAACAAAAGACACCCACAACTTGAAAACTCTTAATTAGTCAACCTGTGGTTAGTTAAACGAGAATTTTATCACCATCAACTTATAATATCTTCATCAAAACTTCATTTTCAACACAATTAGTTGGCTCTTAGCCTTTTACTAGAACACAAGCTGAGCAAGTAAAGAGAGTTATGGAGAAGCCACTAGGCCATTGCATTATTGCTTGCGTACATTACATACTTATCACCACCACTCCACAAGAAAGGCTACTGGCTACTACACTATCGAGTCTTGCTCTTTTAAAAGCCTTACTTTCCTTACAATTATCATTAAAGTGTTTCCAACGTATCCTATCTTGTCAATCACCATGTTAGATATACGATCCTTCCCTTGTAAAAGCATGCGTACAATAAAAACCTGAAAAGTAAAGGTTGTTGAGAAAATGCATGAACATTGTTTGATAGAGGTTCCCAATCTTAGATACTGGGACCCCAATCAGACGTTCAATGTCCCTCTTTCTGTGAGTATTTAACCAAAATAAAGCAGAAACTGAAAACAATAGCTCTTCTGATAGGAATTATAGGAGTAGCTGTAATAATCCTGATATCCTATGTACCTGAAAAAGGACTACTTTCATACTGCTCTGGTAAGGTTATAACTTTGAACTGAGCTTGGAAGTGCAAATGACATGGTAAAATGATCTATCAAACGTTAGTGGAAAATGATCAAACAATGACAAAATGAGCATTAATATGTTATGGGGACGCATGAATTCCGTAGAAGCAACTACTTCCTACCCTAACAAGTATAAAATAGCTTGCACCTTTTGAATTTCTAATTTCATATAGGAAAATACCCAAACAAGTCAGAATGCTTTTTTTCTGAAAAAGGGTAACCTTGTCCCACCTCAATTTGGTCTTGGCTGTGCATTGTACATTATATGATCCGTTGCGTTCAGAGAAAGTAGGGAGCATTTGTTGAATGATCCAACGGTCGAGATGCATGCTTGACATATTAATGGAATTTATAACTATGCATTGAGTTAAAGGTAAATTCAAGAAGCTTATAAGTAACCATCTATTAGCAACTCCCATAATCGGGACAAGCACCAGTCAAAAGCATGACAGCAAAATAATTGCTGCTTCGTGTGTTTCCCAGTGCTCCTTTTTATTAACCCCGTCATTTCTCCCTTCCTTAGCCCTGTAAACTTGCTGTTCTCCTCCTCTCTCCTTCCCTCTCCCTCTGCTTTGCCTCCCTACTGCAAATGTCTCAAGTATCCATAAGATCTCCAAAACACTGTGCTAAGCAAGGACTTAACGTCGACAAGCTCTACAAAAAGCTTTTCTTTGCCTTCTCAGGAATCTTTACCACTCTTCTCTTACTAATACTGATGATCTGGCTTATCCTGCGACCTGCCAAGCCTGAGTTCACTCTCAAAGAGGCTGATATCTACCAACTCAGCCTCTCTGGTCCTAACCTTCTCAACTCCTCTATCCAACTCACCCTACTTTCCAAGAACCCAAATCAAAAGGTCAGCATTTACTACGACGAGTTACAAGTTTATGCTGCCTACAAGGGTCAACAGATAACTGTTGACACCTTCGTTCCCCCATTCTACCAAGGACATCAGGATAGCAATCTATTAACAGCATCTTTGGTTGGAACTGGATTACCTGTGGCTCCATCCTTCAATTACGAAGTGGGGCGTGATCGAACTGCTGGAAAACTAGTTCTAAATCTAAAGGTGAATGGAAGAATCAGGTGGAGGGTCGGAACTTGGGTTTCAGGGCGATACAGAATTAATGTTGATTGCCTTGCTGTTATGGCTCTTGGAGCCACTCTCCCAACAGGACCTTTGAGTTCAAGGCAAGGGTCTATATGTTCCACCACTGTCTGAATAAGATCCGCCAGGCAACAAACTAAGCTGCTTGTGAG
This sequence comes from Populus tomentosa, assembly GCA_018804465.1. Lineage (NCBI taxonomy): Eukaryota > Viridiplantae > Streptophyta > Magnoliopsida > Malpighiales > Salicaceae > Populus > Populus tomentosa. The sequence continues at coordinate 107,080 of CM031997.1, forward strand.
TTACTTCGCACTACCTGCTAAGTTAATTAAGTTCGAGTTCTAAATGTTTTTGCATCTCCCATGTGTTGTAAATTAATTATAGTACATGATAAGACTAAAGTTAAGATGATAGTGTCACTGAAAGTTTGTGCTTATGCACTTTATCTTTCATCATTGCAACTTTGATGTCGCTTAGCATGTGATGGTTGAGAGTGAAAAAGCAGGATTCCAGAGATTCTTTTAAGGTGGGTTTTTATGGATTGAAGAGAGTTTTGAGGGGTTCTTGTTTCAACTTTGCTTCTTTGCATGTCCTCAACAGCGAGAGAATGATAGAGATGAGAATCTGAGGAGAAAAGGAGATAAAAGGCGGGAAATTTACACTACCTTTGCTAAGAATGAAATATCCACGTCAATCCCTCAGCTTTAATACTCACAAGATAACATTATTCTAGCCACAATTACTGGGTCCCTATGGCCATTAGATTTCTGGAATCTTTTCTCAAATTCACTTTCTTTTCTCTGGATTTCAACCATACTCATGTTGTGGAATTGGATCTGTATGCTAATGAATATACTAAAGAACATACTAATTCCAGGTAATGGAATTTGCTGTCTCTAAAAGAGCTGAAAACACTATATTAATCAAACACATCTGATGCTACGAGTGAAGATTGAATTCAAGACACCGATATTTCTTTCCCTTCTTATCCCAGCTATCCTCTCCCCACTCCCCTTGTCCGTGTAAAACAAAAATCATTCAAACTATCCAAGGTAAAATTGTAAACCAAAGGTAAAATATGTTTTACACGAGAGGCCAAACTTTTGCATATAAAGACAGGAATATACTATTATAAATTCTTCCCTCACGGAAGGACAAGGGTTTAAAGGAAGCACATACATGTGCCACCAACTTTAATATTGCAATTCTTTTTTATTTCTTTTTTCCCCATTTGGTACCTTTTATTGGCAGGGTCTAAACATCACAGCCAAATATAAGCCAACTATCAAACACTCAATACCATTTTGTGACTAATAAGTGATGTTGTGGTGAAAGAAAAATGTGATACAGACAAAGATAGCTCCGCCGCTATTTTTCTTAGAAAATATAAAATTTAAAGAAACAAGAAACATCTATTGCCACAATTTTTCAAAAGTGATCAACATTTTCAAGATCTCAAAAGCTAGCTACTTTCAACCTCATATACGTTTCTGGTAATTAATAAACCTTGAGAACTTGCTTTAACCAGGTTAAATGCAGCACACGCTCAGCTAAGGGGACGAGAGGCAAACATGAAGCAAACATTACTGTTAAATGCGGTTGATAAGCCTTTCAGCTCAAAATATGGCATCTATTCCAAATTAAAGCACTCTAGGACGACACCAAACAAACATTCATATTCTTTATTCTTTGAAAATCCTTCCAACCCATCAACATATTTAAAAAATCAGGATCAAAAGCAACTTAAAATACCAACTCCACACCCCTCTATAGCCAAACCTTCAATTTTGTTCCTAATTCTCAAGCAGCAGCAGCAGCAGCACCACCACCACCACCAAACAGGTAAATCATCTCCACCAAAACCAGTTGAATAAAACAAAAATTACACTTCATCGTAGTTGGCAAAGAAATTCCATGGTTACTGTCCTACCATTTTGGGGTTCTCCACAGCATAAACTTACAATCAAAATGTGCGATTGAGGGAGGAAGAAATATGGAAGCGATATCCATGTGGAGAGATAGATAGAGGAGATGAAACAGATTGAGCTGGAGAGAGAGGACATGAGACACAGATACAGTATCTTGGGGTCAAATTTTCATAGATATATTCGAGTGGTATTTTTTCGAAACACAACTACTTTGCTAGTTAAACTCACTTGAAATTCGATTAAACTGAATTTTGTGGCGTAAGCTTTCCTTCCAAACAGACTAGAAAACTAGAGAATATCTGTACTTTTGTCTAAAAATGGTAGGTCATAATCACCAGCAGGCTCCAATGTGTACAGCATACATTCCCTTCAATGAGTTAACAGAACATGCAGGTATGTCTGCTTGTGCCCCATGGGGGGGGACTAAACAGCAAAAAAGAGGTTTTCTACCAACACTCCATTTATTCAGATGACCTGAAAACAACTGAAAGTGTTTTCTTTACATAATGTTGTGCTTGGAAATGACTAAATTTTAGCTTTTATAAAGGCTCAGCTATTAAAAAAAAATGAGCAAGCATGTGGAGTCACACTCACACGTGTATCATTCCATTCCATATGTTTGTTCACTGAGAGAATCAGCTGTAAAAGGTATAGGGAAATCCCTTTGAAGAAGCAAATTCTCACAGTTTTAGGTGTTGAGGAGAGAAACACCATGCAGGAAGCTGGCCTGGTTTTTTGTCAATGACACAGGAAGCTGTTATGATACAGCAATTGTTGCATTGGGGCATGCACATCCAACTCCACAGTACTCTTATGGACTGAACGCTCTCACCACAGGAAGGAGCAATTCCTAGCTATTAAAAGCTTGCTGTGTTAACTGGTTAGCCCTGCAACTCCAATCCTAAACTAACACTACAGGGATTCTGCTCTAGGTCATTTGCAGCCAAAGTTAAGACACTCAAAATTTCCATCCAGATCCCTGCCACCATCGCTCAATTACAAGCCTAAATCTTGCCATCATCACTAAAAAACAAAGAGCCTCAACTCATTCTATAATTGCAAAGCTATAATCACCAAAGGGTACATAACCAAAGGACTGCCAAAACCTGAATTGAAACTAAAGCATGGAGCTTGTAAAGCAATTACTACTATAAGGTTCTGAAATTATAAATTGATAAGAAGAATGATTCTAATACTATCAATCTCAACGACATGAACCAATAAAAAAAATATTCATATAAATTCAAAATGAATCTTGTAAAATCTGATATTCATATCAATCCCGTAAACAAAATAATAACAATACTTCATAAAAAACTAAGACTGGTATAATATTGCTATTCATCATCTCATTTGTCTCAAAACAACATGATCGACAATAAGAGCCATTATCGGATCGTGTTCAAAAAATAACAAGTTGACCTCAATTCCCATTCAAAAACTAAAACTGATAATCCATCAAGAATGAACTGAATCAGAACTAACCCATTTCCAAAAATGCTTCTTAACAGACACAGCTTTCTCAGCAACCCTCTTCTCCTCCGAATCAGGATACTCTTCAGCCTCTTCAGTACAAAACTCTCCATCAGGCAATCCATTCACTTCTACATCCGCTGAATACAACACATACCGTGCCGGCAAGCCCGGATAAGACATTGAATTTCTCTCCTCAACTTTCTCTTTGTAAGAACCATTCACAATATTAATACTAACTTCATTACCATCCTTCAAAATTGAACCGAGCTCTTCATTTATAGCACGAAAAATTGCATCTTTAAAAGACTCGTGAGGCTTCATTTTCTCTGATAAAGGTCTACACCTATTTCTAACACTGCCATCAGATAATTCTTGATGGGATTCAATCAAAGTTTGATTCTTATTGATGATTTTAACAGTAACTACATTAACTGTGCGAATTGGAGGAGTAGAGTCAGCTAAAAAGGTCTCACCTTGAGAGATTTCGAGCCATAGATTGTGGATATTTTTGGTGCCTGGTTTGATACCCCATGAGGCAAAGGAGTCCGATGGTAGGCGAGGTTTGAGCCAATCAGAGAGAGATTGTGGGGTAGAGAAATGGTGGCTGTTTTTCGTCTTTCTAGAGACAGACATGGAGGGAATTTTCAGGAATCTACGAGGGCTTGATGGGAAGGAGAGAAAAGGGAGTTTGGGGAAGTGGGGTTTGGGGAAGGAGGTTAAGGTGGTGGTGGAGGAGGAGGAGGAGGAGAAGAGGAAGATAATGGAGAGTGCTGTGAGGAAGAGGTCAGGGAAAGTGGTGGCGGGTTTGGGGGTTATGTGTATTTGGTGCGGTGGTGGAGGTGGAGGGGTTGGTGACATGACAATTCTGATGCTTGTGTTGTGTTGTGGTGCGCAAGGCAATTAGCAGCGTTTAGTTTTTGTAAGAGATTGGGTTTTTGAGATTAGGTCCACTGCGAGAAGGAAGAAGGGCGAAGGGAGGAGGGAGAAGGGAGGAGGAGTTTGTGCGTAAGAAATGGTGAGAAGCAGAGGATTGGATGTGAGCAGAGGGCCGCTATGAGTTTCGGATCAGATAATATCCCTTTGTTGGCTTCTTGGTTGATGATGCCCTCTGGTGTCAATGGGTCCGCCACTTCATATATCATTATAAATTACTTTTTTAAATATTTTTTTATTTAAAAATATATTAAAATATTCTTTTATTTTTAAAATTTTACTTTTAATTTCTTCATATTAACTCTCCAAATAAAAATGTGCTCTAATTTATTTTTATTTTTATTATTTAAATTATTATTATTTATTTAAAATACTATTGTATTATTGATTTTGTTTTTTTTATTTTTATTTTTCAATATTGATTTATTAGAAATTAATTTTTATAGTTTTTTTATTTATAATATTTTTGATCTAATAACCCGAATTATAAATTCGAAAAACTACCATTTTTTTTATTTATTTTATTTTTTATTTTATCATTTAATATTTTTTTGACATAACTTTATAGTCTTTTTAATTTGTTTTAACCGGGTTATTTCATTTACTCGAGTTATAATTTATTTTTTAATTTTTTTTTATATTACTTATTTAAAAAAAATTTAATAATCTTTTTTGTAATTATATATGTATTTATTTTTTAAAGATGGTATTCTGATTTATTTGTTTTTTATATTTTATATAAATAAATTTTATTTTTTAAACAATATTTATTTTTATTTAATATTTATAATACAGTCTTATATAAATATTTTATTTTTTTTATTTTATTCAATCAATTTAATATTTGTATTTATTTGTATTATTGTTTTATTAAATAAAAAATAATTTTAATAAATATATTCAATAAAAATAATTAGCTAATTATTTTATATTATGAAATTAAATATCTTATATTTTTTTTAATTATTATTAATAATTTTTTTATTTATAAAAATAATTCTTAAATTATTTAATTAAATATCTGTATAAACTTTTTTAATTTAAATTTTTTTATAAGAGACAACAAGTTGAAAAAAACCTATATATATATATATATATATATATATATATATATATATATATATATATCCCGCGGTAAAACGCCGACAGCATCCAAGGACTCCTCTGCTATGATAGCCAGCAGGTAGAAATTTTTGCAGAGCACTAAATAGCTCGCCATTTTAGATTTGTGAACAGAACTCGCTGTATAGCGAGTACTGTAGCACTCTCCAATTTACAGCGAGAGGGAATGGCGGGTAAGAGCATCCACGCACATGATACCCAAACTTAATCCTTAGCTATAATAGCTATTATGAGTGAAAAAAAGAATAGCATTGTTACTCTCTATTTGGCTACCTATTCTAACACTATGAACAGTACTCGCTATATGTAGCGAGTATTGTAGCACTCCTCGGTTGGTAGCGAGAAAGAAGGTGATCGCGGGAAAGGAAAGAGTGGAGGATGGGGTTGTGCTTCTAGTTTCTGTTTCGGTTGCTGCTCAGTCTATGGTGGTGGCTGAAATGTTATGGTGTTGTGTGGGATGAGTTGGAGCTATTCGGGTTGGGTGATTTGCATGTGATTTTGATTTTTTTCTTTGGATTCTTCAATTGTGTTTTTGGCTTTTAAACTTTGAAAGATTTCCTTTTTAATTTCTGTTTTTACATTTGGAGATCTTGAAGCTGAACCACACATTCTAGATTTAAAGAGAGAGAGAGAGAGAGCGAGAAAGTGATTAGCAGCAGCAATGGAGGTGGAATTGAAAGAGATGCTTAACGATCTTGATTATTTGAAGAAATCACTGTCAAATCCTTCAAACCTGGCTTCTTCAATTCATAAGGTAATGGGATTGCATGAATTATTTTCTCTTCTCAAGTTAAATGTGTTTGTTAATATTGTTTTTTGAAGTTATATGAAAAATCATGTTGGTGCTCGTTATTTTGAAAAACTTGTGAAGGTGTTGGGTAATCGCCTGTCCCTAGTGATTCTTTTGCACTGCTATATTTTTTGTTCCCCAGTAATTCATTCATCAATGCTAACCATCAATTTTTTATTTAGTTGGATATGTGATAAACTTAGTTTCTGAGTTTGTGAGTGTGCAAGTGAAAATATTTTTTTCTCATGTATGTTGCAAGCAGTTCCTCATTTGAGTCTGTGAAATCAGACTCTTTTGAACATCGAAAACAAACAAGAGAAAGGAGATAAGATTCGAGGGAGATGTTTGCAAAAGATGAGATGCAATTTGGGTGGTTGAATCTACTGTCAAACATTTTGGCAGGCTTGACATTCTTGTAAATGCTGCAACCAGCAATTTTCTTATGATGAACACAGGAGATGGCTTGGAGAGCCAACAAAACGAGTTTTAAGGAATGGCAATTTATTTCATTGTTTGGATGGTGCTCATTCTGAACATGTTTTTAAAGAAGATTTTATGTAAATAATAATCACTAATCATTTCAAAAAATAATAAAAAATATTCATGACTCTATTTTGAAGAGCATGAATGTGATATCAATTTTTAGCTACTTTTGGCGCTAAAACTTGGGTAAAATGTAGAGAGCATGGTGCTAGATGCTTTAAAAGGGTTGACAGTAGCATACCAGGGTTTCTTTCTTGATTTGAGTCCCCCTCCTCATTTCTCATCTTCCATACTTTGTTCTTTGTTGGCTCAGAAGGCACGACAAATAGATCTAGATGGTTGGCACAGATCCATCTCTCTCTATGTGTTTTTGAAGAAAAGATGGTGTGAATTGATTTTGAGAGAGAGACTCTTCAGCCTCTTCAAAAGTTCAAGGTGTCGAAGTTCAATTCTTTCTCTCAAAACTTGATTGTGTTCAAGGTTGTTGTATATGAGCAGACAAAAAGGGTTTTTTGGAGCTAGATTTGGTTATGGGGAAATGGGTAGAAGAACATATTTATTTTGGGTTCATTTCTATAATGCTGTGAAAAAACCGGGGATTGAAATTTTCAGATACCATCCCACAATAATCAATTATTATGATCTTGAATTGAATTACATAGAGAAACGTGCAATTCTTGCTCTGATGTGTGAACTGTGCTGTTGTTCTATACAAGGAAATATATGCAAGTCTGAGTTTAAGTCTTAATTACAAAGTTTGAGCAAATATTAGGGTGTGGGTGTTCCTCTTAGAGTGTGCGTTTCTTCTAATGTAAATCTTTAGAGGTCAGCCCTGTTTCCTATAATGTTCATTGGTTTCTCAAGCTATCTGTTCTCAAGCGGTGTTTACTAAAAGCACAGCTGATTTAGTAAAACTGGAAAGACAGTTTTCCTAAGCCTATGCTGTGAGGCAACGAATTATAAAACTTTTTCATCTGGTGCTTACCCAGACACAAAAATTTCCAACGTAGAAATGTGGTTAACATTTTTTGAATCTTTGAAATATGATGATTGGCTTTTGAATGCTTTAATGGGACATTGATGTCCAGTCTTAATTTTGTGTGAGATCATAATATATACGAGGCAATATGTCCCAATTTCTCTTGTTTTTGGTGATTGCTCTGAAGAATGTGAATGTCGCCCCTTTATAAGTTGCAATGGCTTGTTTCCTTGTTTGTGTAATCCATGACGGGTAAGTAATTTTTTTGCAACTTGTGATTTCTATCTAAACAATTCCTTTTCTTTTTTATCTGCAAACAGCTTGGTCTCGAACTTTTGTTTAGAACATAGGAAAAGTGAGGCACAAACTGCGATGCTGGGCTGTGCTTTGTCAGAGTGGATGAATCACTTTATTATGTAGGAGAGAGAGTATTACACATGCCTGCCTATTCACGAATCATGGCAAATCATGAGCTGCTGCAAAGAACTTTTGTTTATTTCCTTGTGGTGATGGAATTGTTTTTCCAAAAGTTTAGCATGTTGGATCTATACCATGAGCAAGATAATATCCATTCATATATAGTTATGTCTATATGAATAGTTAACACATAGAATGCATCTTTTTGCTAGTTCAGAAAAGATAAGAGAATGTTGTTGTGAGATCAGATCCAAAGGAAGCATGCCATAACTCAAGATCATATGAAGCCACGACTTGTAGAATAACTGTTGGATCATGGACATGACTTGAATACATACGATGCTGTACATTTTTCCATTTCCAATGCATGCAATCAATGCTGCCCAGCATAAAGCTATATCATTACTGTTTGGTGACCTCTCATGTACTCCTCCTTGAAATATTGCAGCAACTGCCTTCACAAAATGCTCAAGGATTCTCATTGATGCTACTATCTTTTGGAAGGATGATAACTTGAGGAATTCACAAGCATCCCTTCTTTGAACAAAGTATGGATCATATGCTTTTACCGCATATATTTTAATACATAAAAAAAAAAAGTGGATGACTCATCCGAAATCTTCTTTGAAAAGAATGCAGAAGATATAAAGGAGTCTTAGCAAAATAGTGATGTTCAAGCATTATATGACCTTCTAGTCTCCAGCGAGGATTGGAAGGACCGTGTTGTCGTGATAATCATCTCTCACTAGCTTGTTGCTCGTTGCTGTAAATAATTCTAAATCATGAAAAAATATAGTTGGGATGGAGAAAGTGAGAGAAATGATGAATGAAATAAAAGTTTAAGTGGTTTTTTTGTAAGTAAAAATATAGCTGTTGTTAAGAACATAATTGTTGAAATATAATTATTAAAATATTCATGATTTTTTATTTTAAAAAATATAAATATAATAATATTTTTTATTTTAAAATATTCATAATATTTCAAAAATAATAATAGTTGTTTTAGCTAAGATTTAGAGAGTAAAGGTGTGGATGCTCTGTGGCATAAAGCTTAGCAGCAGGCAGCAACCAGATTATTTAACTAAAACTAGCTATCTAACGAGGACTGGTGGTACTAACTTAGATTTGTTTTTTTTTATAATAACAGGTTTGAGTCTTATAATTATTTATATAATAATTATTAAAATTTATATAATGGTTAATTTTAAGATTAAAATACACTTATATTAATATTAATAAAAGAAAAAAAAAACAAGCTAACAAGTTAGGTAGAAAGCCACCCACCGCACGTGATCCATCCTTCTCCTACGTAAGCTTGCTCCGAAATTCGGTTCAGTTGAAGGAGTCTAAACTGTTGAATTTTCACCTTCTCCCCCACTCTCCTCGGAAACTCACAAATCCCATCTTCAAAACCACGAGAAACCCAATAATACCCTGTTGACCCCAACGCCAAAACACCCCAAGAAAACACAGAGATCCAATCTCTTGCATGAACGATGGAGAACTCAACCCAAGAATCCCACCTAAGATCAGAAAACACCGTAACCTATGAATCTCCATACCCTCTCTATGCCATGGCAATCTCTTCGACCCCATCTCGCACAAACCAATACCAACGCATTGCCTTGGGCAGCTTCACTGAAGACTACAACAACCGCATAGACATTGTCTCTTTTGACCCTGAAACCCTCTCTGTCAAAACCCATCAAAATCTCTCTCTTGAACACCCTTATCCACCCACCAAGCTCATGTTCAGCCCTTCCTCTCTTCACAAGTCCAATGACCTTTTAGCCTCTTCTGGTGACTATCTTCGCTTATGGGAAGTTAGAGACTCTGCTTCCATTGAGCCTGTTTTTGTGCTTAACAATAGCAAGACGGGTGAGTTTTGTGCTCCTTTAACTTCTTTTGATTGGAATGATATTGAACCTAAAAGAATTGGTACTTGTAGTATTGATACAACCTGTACGATTTGGGATATTGAAAAGGGTGCTGTTGAAACACAACTTATAGCTCATGATAAGGAAGTTTATGATATTGCTTGGGGTGAAGCAAGGGTTTTCGCTTCAGTTTCAGCTGATGGGTCAGTTAGGATTTTTGATTTAAGAGATAAGGAACATTCTACTATTATATATGAGAGTCCTAGACCTGATACACCCTTGTTGAGATTGGCTTGGAACAAGCAGGATTTGAGGTATATGGCCACCACTTTGATGGATAGCAATAAAGTTGTGATCTTGGATATTAGGTCCCCAACAATACCTGTTGCGGAGTTGGAGAGGCATCGTTCGAGTGTGAATGCTATTGCTTGGGCTCCGCAGAGTTGTTGTCATATTTGCTCTGCTGGTGATGATTCACAGGCTCTTATTTGGGAGTTGCCTACTGTGGCTGGACCTAATGGGATTGATCCAATGTCCATGTGCTCTGCTGCTTCTGAAATTAACCAGCTTCAATGGTCTGCCGCACTGCCTGATTGGATTGCTATCGCGTTTTCAAATAAAATGCAGCTTTTAAAAGTTTGAGGTGAATCAATATCAATTTTCGTTTTTGTTTTATCTTTGATGCTAATTTTCTTGTATTATCTTCAATGTTAAATTGTAGTGTTATGGAAACTTGAGCGTGTTTCTAGTTAACAATTGAATTGCTCCTTACAAAACTACAAAGTACCCTCTTTTATGCCTGTCTGCCATTTTAGTTCATGCATGCTGTTTCACAGTTTGGTAGAATTGTAATTTACCTTGTGCAATATTATTACTGGAATCCATGCTGTTCAGAGTTGATGTGCAAATTTTGCATCTTTCGGTACTTGCCCCCCTAGCTTCTCTCAGATTCGAGGCTACTTTCAGGTTCTTAGTTTTCAGTTCGTGTTGGGTTTTGCACAACTCCAGGACTTTCATTCTCAAATGTTTGCTTGGCTGTCCATGTTCCCTTTGCTCTATAGCCTCACCTGCAATTTTCCCCTGACATTGTTGTTGAATGGCTTGGTCATGATCCAGTATCTGGTCGGGTAATATTTATGGCCATAATGCATGCACCCCCTTCAACAAAAGTCACCCTTTCAAGTCTGGTTCTTCCTTTAGTTTTGGAGACAGATTGATTGCTAGTGATGAAGGATGAGCAGGGGTGGCTCCTGAATGGCCTTCCCATGTTTATGTCAAATCAGATTCCCATTTATTTTGTAACGGATAAATTCAAGCAGGTTTTAATTTCTTTGAGGTTCATTATGGAGAGTTTTGAACATCAATGATTCCCTTCTTCAATCAGGTCAGGTTCATGGACCTATCTTCCTTATTACGCTGATGCAAAGCTTATTGTTGTGTTCTGGGTTTTGTGGTTTATAAACAATTACATAGGCACCTGGTTTTTAGCACTTCGTTCGTACTTCTCCAATCACTCAAAACTGTTAACATCTCATGGAAAATTCGGCAACTGTTATCATAGAAAGTAGGTGTGAAATGTTATATCACTGTAAAGGTTACCTTTGGCTGCTCTGCTAGCTTTCCTCCCTAGATGTTAAGAATCTTCTGTTCCCACTTGAAAGAGGATAGCATACCATGTTTGGAATATTCAAAAGCCATAATTTTGATTTCAATACCGAGGCTAGGTGAAAGTCTGATTTATGGAAAACTTCCACGGCAGTGATCATTCATTGATGCGCTTCAATTTCCTTGCGAGGATGAATTTATAGCAGAATTTGAAGTCGATGCGTGTAACTCCTAGCGTTGTAGTTTCTGCTGCCAGTTGTGATCCAGTTTTGATTCAAGTGTGTAACTGGAGATTGAAAATGGCTATTTTCAAGCGTGGTGGTGGGAACTTTTTCCAGTAGAAAAGGGCTCTGTATGGTCATGCAATTCCAGTTGACTGGATTCCTTAATTATAAATGGTGAGAAATATGCATACAGGAGTGGAGGAGACTTCCAGTGCTCAAATGACTATGGAGCATAGTTTTGAAATCCAACTTGGTGGTAGACCCGGTCTAATAACCGGGTCAAACTTATTATTTTTATCTGTCATTTACTGAACCAGAGGTCTACAGAGGCATTCTCACCCTCCACGAAACCTCACATAATATGTCAGTATTAAGTTAAAGCATTAAATGCTAGCATTTATTTAGGGGCCTTTATTTTTTTGAATTCTCCTTCTCAGCTCCATCCGTATACCACTTTAATTAAATTAAATTAAAACAATTAATGAAAGGAGACTTGGGAAATTCAAAATTCACACAATAATAATCAACACTAACCACTTTTCTAACTTTTCATAACGTGGCATGTATCTATCCTTTCATTTATATTCCAAGTCCCCTTTCATATACACGGATCATTCACTCTCTCTTTGTCTCTCTAGCTGTAGCTGCGAGGAAGAAAATGAGCTTTTTTTTTGTGAATATGGCAGCTGGGGTGAGCTCTGTGGTTGAGTTGATACACGGATGATAGGAACGTTGTGAGCGAACCTGGAGGGGCAATATCTTCTTAGATATTCCAAGAAAATGATTTTTTTCATAAGAAACAGAGTTTTTGATGCTTAAAAAGAGATTTTATATGTTTTTCACGCCTGTTTAAAATTATGATTTTTTCTTTTCATTTTCTTTGAATTGAAATTTAAGGGCTTTACAATTTCTTTTTCTTGATGCGAAGATATCTTTTTATTAAATGATTGGTACTTAAATGTTTCCCGATTTACTTTGAAATCATCTACTCTGTTTGATATTTTCAGTTTGGTTTCTGAGAAAATGTAGAAAGAAAAAATGAGAGCCAACAACAACTATGCCGTTTCGCATCCATGTATATAAAAAAAAGAGCTCGGTTCTCAGCTGGGTTAACCCGGGTTGTCCGGGTTCCGGGTTGATCCTTCGGGTCGACCGGGTTTTGCTGGGCCAACTCCTCCACGGGTTTTTACTTAGACTCGGATTGGTTCCAGATCTGGATCGGCTGGATCTTGGATCGACCTGCCGGCCGGTCTGAGTTTTAAAACTATGCTATGGAGAGAGGGATTAAATCCTGCAATGCAGCACGTCATTATATGCAGCAAGTCTTGCCTTGTGATGTCATAACAAGCCCAAGTACAAATGGTAAGTGAGAAGAGTTTAAAATTGTAGATGTAGTTGTTTTTTAAAATATTTTTATATTTAAAAATATATTAAAATAATTTTTTTAAAAAATTATTTTTGATATTAGTATATTAAAAAAATAAAAAAAAATAAAAAAATTTAAATATTTTTTAAAAATAAAAAACTTTAAATATTTTTAAAAAATAAGCTTTTTATTTGCTATATAAAAAAAATCATTTTATAACCAGAAAAACCTATGACAACGTCTTGCCTTACGTCTAGCCCAACCAATTGGAGGATTGAAAAAGGAAAGAAGGCCCATTCTCTTTGGCAATAATCAATAATATCTTTGCAGTGGCGGTCAAAGTAATTCCCTATAATCAATAATCAGTTTTTTGTTTTGTTTTGTTAAATTTAGATTCTTTAATTTTTAAAATATTTTTTAATTAAATTAAATTAAATAATTTTTTATCATCCGATATTTAATTTACAGATATTGAGCTTCTTAGTCTAGTTTAGATCTATAATTTAATGGGTTACGAATTTAAAAAATTAACTCGGGTTTATAAAGATTTTTTCAATTTTTTTTTCAGTTTTATATTTTTGATTTCATCCATCAATATTTTGTTATTTTTATCTATTCACTCTCTAAGTAATTTTTTTATGGTTTTGAAAGTAACTAGGGTTAACTTTAAATTTTTTTCCTGATTTTTGTTGAATCTAACTTTTTTAAAAGAAATTTTATTTTTTTTAATTAAATGAAATTAATTATGTGAGAGTAAATATGAGATGCGTGATTCATGGTGTTTTGTTTTTATTTTTTTTTCAGGTTACTACTCTGATAATATATGTGATTTTTTTTAGTTATTAAAATTTTAGATTTTCTAAATTTTTTTTAAAACCTCAATAACACATGGATATCTTTTTTATATATATTTAAAAAAATTAACTTGACTCAGCTATTTGTCTTGCTAGGAGGATATATCTGTAGATGCGGATTCTGATTAAGACATCCAAGTTCCGTGAATGCTTTTTGGTCACGAAGTTTTCCTTTTATATGCCATGTTCTGGCAAAATTATATGGTAGAGATTGATTGATTTCAAGGTGGATGAGGGTGACAATACATGAATAGAAGACACGTCCTAGCAATAAATCAGCTTCCTAGAATTGTTGTGGAAAATGACCGGATGCTTGATTAGAGTTTCAGATTATGATCTCATGTTATATTATTATTATTATTATTATTATTATTATCTATTTAGTATTAAACGTAGTTGAGGTTAGGGGTGAGCAAAAAAACCGATAAACCGATTAAACCGAGAAAACCGAAAAAAAAATAACTGAAAAAACCGAATCGAAAAAAAAACCGAGTTAACCGATTAAAAAATCACAAAAAAAATCCGGTTCGGTTTCGGTTTCGGTTTCTAAAGCCTGAAACCGATTGAACCGAACCGAACCGAACCGGTTCAATCAACCAGCACTTCAAAAAAAAAAACAACTATAAATACAAATGTTTCCTAACCCTAGCCGCCCCCCACCCCCCACCCCTCACCCTCTCTCTTCTCTGCATCTCACTTTACCCTCTAGAAATAATTCTGAAAGTTTGAAGGAGACACAAGCTAACTCTGCCATTTAGTTACAAGAATTCCCTGGTGAGAAGTTCCAATCTACATCAGAATAAGGAAGGTTATATATCGGGAGATAAGGAAGAGGATTTAGGGGAGGAAGGTGATTGGTGGGGGATTACGTTTTAATATACTCCAGGATTTAAAAGTGCTATGATGGATGCTATGTGAGGTGATTTTGGAGATGGACAACGTCTAATGGAGCTCAAGCAGATCCGTAAGCATCTCCAGCTAGCCTTGGCTCTTTACAGTGGGGTTTATCTCTCTCACTTTACCCTCTGCTAATAACCCTAGCCGCCCCCCTCCCTGCCTTTGATTTTCCTCCCCTCCCTTATGGATTTGGTTCCTTTGGGTTTTAATTCTCTTGTTGAGTCTGTGCCACAAATAAAATTGGAATAGTAGATCCATTCATTTTCTTTTGTTTTTCATATTCCTGAATTTCTACAACCCCTGCCATCTTTTGTGAGATTTCATTTCAATGATCAGCGTTGCGGTCAAGGTTGTAGGAGAAGCAAAGAGGACCATTGGGTTTGACCGGTTTGGAAGGGAAAAAAACCGAACCGAACCGAAATTAATCGGTTTGAACCGGTTTTCGGTTCGGTTCGGTTCAAAAAATTAAAAAACAAAAAAATCAGTTTGGTTGTTTATTTTGGTTTAAAACCGGACCGAACCGGAAATGCTCAGTCCTAGTTGAAGTTACGGTTGTATTCATGTTTCTAAATAAAAAATATTATTTAATATTTTAGTTTGAAAACATGAGTACAACCGTAATTTCACTAAAACTTAATTAATTAAGTTAGAACAGTGGATGATAAAGTTAATGGAAGGAATGAAAGGGACATTAGTGATATAAATTAATCTTTGATAACCATAAGATAGACAGTGATTGTTAAGCAGGTGGCATATATAGCCATGAGAAATGAAGAAAAGTCACATGGAGCAGTGCACCACCACACTTTCATGGCAGATATATAGGGAGGGGAGGGGACCTTCTAAAAGGCAATATATTTTTCAAACACTAGCTAGCTGGTGGCGCTTTGGTCTTTTTCTCTTTTTCTTTGTGTTTTTTATTTCCTCTCTGCAGACTTACCAAAGCTTGTGTCATGGAGATGAGGTCATGTGCTTGCCTCCAGATGATGCAATAAATCTTTATCACATGCTTAACAATTAATAGGGTGGTTTAATTTAGTCTTAAAAAGTGTTATTTAATTTGGTAGATTCTAAATTTGCTTTCTAAAAATTACTAGTTCGAGTCTTGTAAATTTCAGGATCATTAGAGGTTTACATGGTCGTTAACTTTAAAACTTGTAAAATTAATCGCGGTATACACAAACTGTTCGAGACACCCATATTAATTTTAAAAAAAATATTTACACATGGATTCATGGAATTTCTTAATAATTAATTGAGTTGTCGCTTCCAAGAAACATTACAAGGCAACCAAGATGGTGGGGTGATTCCGTGTTTAAGTCAATTAATGCTTCAATCATATTCAAGTAAAGAAAGACTTAATGCATTCTTCGTTGATTACTCGTATTTAAACTAATAAATTTATTCTTAGTTAACTTGGAACAAACATCAATGTTAATAAAATTAAAAATAAAAAAAATATTAAAGGTACAAATTCCGAGTGGACGGACCACTTTGAAGCTTTGGATGGTCTCCACTCTATAGAGAGAGATGTTAATTATAGGCTGCTTGAACTTGGGGGTGAAGTTTTTGGACATTAACGGTATAAAATTATTTGCCATAGAGTTCGATTCCATGTAGATTATTCCTTGGATTTTCACGTGTTTTCGCACATTCACCAATGAAGCATGAACATGGGTGCAATATATGAACACGACGACACGATGCAGTCTAATGATATAAAAAGGCTTCTAAAATCTTAGTATATGTTAATACGTTGTTCTTTTTCAAGTATATTTTATATTATACAATGTCTTGAAAAAACTAGAAATAACACTTAAAAAATCGATATAAATAATGATAAAATATGATCAATTGAATCAAGAAAAGGGGTAAGTTGTTAAAATAATTCAAATCAAACAGAAAAAAAAAAGCTAAAATTCTCAACAATATATTTATTATGAATGCTTAGAGTAAATCTAAATATAAAAAAATTATATATAGGTTAAACTAAAAATATTAGTCTACTCTTAATAAATAAGACTTGTCAAAAAACTATTTTAACCCAAAAATTTAAGTATTTAGGTGAGGTCTCAAGATATGATTTTATATTATTCTCTAACACATCCCTTCAAATGAAAGCCTTTAGATTTGAAACTTGCATGGGTCTACATTACCTTGTGCTTGATTTTTTTATCAAATAAATGGGAATGGTGAGATTTGAACTCGTGACTGCTTGGTCATTATGGCTTTGATATCATGTCAAAGAACCATCTCAACCCAAAAATTTAAGTTGTTAGGTGAAGTCTCAAGATATAATTTTATATTATTCTCTAATAAGACTAAATAAATATTATTTAACATAAATATCATGATGTTTATATAATTATATATCATCCCTGGATCCATAAAATTTATTTTCTTCCCTTTAAAATCAAGTTATTATTACTTATCTCACTTTTTATTTTTTTTAATTTATGATAAAATTATATAGTTTTTTTTTAATTTATAAATAACAATATCATATTTTTGAAATGAAAATTAGAAAAAATTAATCAAAACACTTTCATTTTCATTTCTTAAATATCTCTTGTCTAATAAAAACATTATTATTTATCATTACTGTACTGATAAACATTATTAAAAAATAACAATTAAAAAAGCTCTATTTAGTTTAATATTTAATAGTATCTCAACTTATATATATATATATATATATATATATATATATTTGAACAAATTTTTCTTCTTCTTAAATATCAATTAATTTAAGCTTAAAAAACATCATATATATCCATGCCCGTAACACATTCAAACCGTGTGCTTAAAAAATGGAAGAAAAGGCGTCAGAAATAAAAGTTCAACCAAAGATAATTAGATGTCGGCTAATTAAAAAGATGGGATGGAATGGAATGGATGCCATGAGTGAAGGAACGACCGCCGCAGTGCCGCCATATCTCTTTATTAATGGAAGTGTGAACTGAAAGAGAAAAGGTTTCGCAATTGGCGGCGCTTCCCTCACCACCGTCAACAAATATTTGATTAACCAACAGTCAAAACCACTAATAGAATAGAATGAGAGGCAACATTCCATTAACCAACATTTGGAACCGAACTACTCAAGTAGAAAGGGACTTGGCCTTGTTTCGCCTATTTGAATCTTTTAAATATGTTTCTTTTTTTTAATATGCATTCGAGATTATTAACTGTGGTGTGGTCGAATAGGTTATAGTTGTTTAATTAAAGATGTATTTAGCAACATGATTCAACTTGTTTTTTTAAAATGCTTTTTATATGTGTTTTTTCTTTTCTGATGGTCGATATAAAGAATTAAGAGAAAATAAAATAAATTATTTTAATATATTTTTAATTAAAAAATACTTTTAAAAGATACCGTATAACTAAACATATACAAATATTAGGTAATTTATATTGTCAAATCAGTTTTATATTAATTAAGCTCTTAATTTTATTTTTTTTATAAATAATTTTCAAAACATTTTTTTATAGAATGAATTGTTTAATGCCTTAAAGGCCGGAGATGTTATTAATGGTTAAAAAGGATGTCTATTAAATGAAAATAAATGAATAAAACATTATAGAATCAACAATATATATAGTAATGTTATAAAATTTATAATTATATATTAAAATCTCTTAAGCTTCATAATTCTTGGTTTTAGTCTCTTGATTTTCATGACAATTGGATTTCTAGTGTCCTTTAAATAGACTACTTAAGCTCTTGTATAAATAGACTACTTGTTCAATTTGATTTTCTTAATGTTCTCATTTCTTTTCCTATAAAAAGACTAGTTCTCTTATATTATAATAATTAATATATATATATATATATATAAAAAAAGAAAATGTATGGAATTCTCTTTTAAGTTTTATTTTGAATATACATATACTTACTTGTTTTTTATTTTTTTTTAACACATTATCAGCAAGAACACTCTACTTAATTTATATTGAAATCTTGGCATGCATGAACTCTTATATTACATGGCTTGTATCAATTCATTTTTTCTTCTTTTCAATATTGTTTATACTTTATATAATATATTTGGTTCTATAACTTATTTTAATAACTTTTCTTTCCTTTTTATTCATCAAAATTTAAAATTCCTGAAAAACTAGCATTGTAAGTTCATGAAGAATTAAATAAAATAAATACAGTTCTTAAAGAACTAGTATTTTTAAAGAACTAAATAAATAGCAGTCATAAAAGACCTTTTCTTTTATATTCATGATTTTATTCAATAAGTTGTTTTTTTAAAAGATAATATCAAATATAACAAAACTTGAATTTATCACTTTTGATATATCTGAGAATTATTTTTTTTGTCATGGATCTTTGATGCTGAGATTCATTTGGAAGCTATGAATAAAGAAGAAAATAACGCTTTCTTGCAAGATCGCGCCAAAACAATAATTTTTATTCGTAACTATCTCCATAAAGGATTAAAAGTTGAATATCTCACAATAAAAGATCCTCTTGTTCTGTGGCAAAATCTAAAGAAAAGATATGACCACCAAAAGTTTAACATACTTCCTCAAGTTCATTATGATTGGTAGTATCTAAGGTTGCAAAATTTTAAATCTGTTAGTAAATATAATTAGATTCTTTTTAAAATTACCTCACAACTAAAATTATGTGGTGAAAATATCACAAAATAACAAATGCTAGAGAAACATTTCCTATATTTCATGCCTCAAATATTATCACGCAACAACAATATCGAGAATGTAATTTCAAAAGGTTTTTGAAACTAATTTCATGTCTTCTTGTGGTTGAATAAAATAATGAGTTTTTGATGAAAAATTATCAATCTCATCCCACAGGTTCTAAACCATTCCCTAAAGTGAATGGAACCTTTGTTCAAAAGACAAGAAAGAACCAAATGTATAGATATGAAAAAAAAAATGGAAAAAGAAAAGGAGACAATCCTTCAAAAAGCAACATACCATACCACCAGAAGTGGAGACACAATGAATCCAAACAAGAAAAGGGTAGGAATTTGAATAAACATTAAGATAAGTGTCATAGGTGTGGTATGTATGGTCATTCATCTCGCACTTGTCGCATACCAAAATATCTTACATATTTATATCAAGCGTTTTTGAAACAAAATGCAGTTGAGACTAATTTTATTCATAAAGAAGATCTTGAAGGTCATAATGCTTATCTTGATGTTTATGATTTATTTGAAAACCCAGATAAAACAGATAATATGCTTAGTTGTGGAGGTAATATGCTTAGTGGTGGAATCCTTGGGGATGATTAGTATTTTTTTTATATTTGTATTAGGATATTTATCTTATTATATTTTTAATAAATAATGTCAATTTTATTTCAATTAAATAATAAACTTTAATTATATTTTGAATAGAGACATGACTTTTCATAATAGAGATTTATGTCTAATAAACAATGCAACAATGCACATAATTCTCAAGGAAAAGGAATACTTTGAATATTTGACATTAATCAAAGCTAATGTCACTACAATATGAGATCTAACAGACATATGATTAAAGGCTTCGGAAGAGCTAATATTTTGTTACCAAATAACACATAACTTGGCATCAAAGATGTATTATATTCATTTGAGTCCATAAGAAATTTATTTAGTTTTAAAGATATATGTGCTACTGGTTATTATATTGAAATAATAGATAAAAAAAAAAGAATATATTTATATTATTTTATGTATTTCAGGAAAAAGCTTGTACTTGAAAAATTACTTGCTTTCTCATTTGAAATTTATTATACGATCATGAAATCTATTGAAATAAATGTTACAATACACTAGAAGTATTTCGACTAAAAAATATTTATGCTTTGGCATGATTGACTTGGATATCTAGAATCAATATTGATATGATAAATTATTGAAAACTCACATGGTCATCCTTTAAAGAATTTGAAGATTCTTTTACCAAGTGAAAATCTATGTGCTGCTTGTTCTCAAGGTAAATTAATTACCAAACCATCTCTTTCAAAGGTTGTTATAGAATCACCATCTTTTTTCAAAAGAATTCAAGGAGATATATGTGGATCTATTTATCCACCATACGAACCCTTTAGATATTTTATGATATTGATTAATGCATCAAGTAAATGGTCACATGCTTGTTTACTTTCTAGTCGAAATGATGCATTTGATAGATTAATAGCACGGATTATCATACTACAAATGCAATTTCCTAATTATCCAATCATGAAAATTCAATTGGACAATATTAGTGAGTTTACTTCTCAAGCATTTAAATACTTTTTTCACTTTTATTAGAATTAATGTTGAACATCATGTTGCCCATTTACATACTCAAAATGGTCTAGCAAAATTTCTAGACCATTACTTATGAAATCAAAATTACCTACATATGTTTGGAGACATGTTATATTACATATTACATAATTAGTTAGAATTAGATTAAATGCTTACCATAATATTCTCCTTTGCAACTTATTCTTGGTATACCACCAAATGTATTTCATCTATGAACTTTTGGTTGTGCAGTTGTTGTGCCTATAACACCCTCACAAAAGACTAAAATGGTTCCACAATATAGAATAAGAATTTATGATGATTTTTATTCTATATATATTATTAGATTCCTTGAACTTTTAATTTGTGATGTTTTTAAGGCATGCTTTGAAGATTGTCATTTTGATGAGAACATTTTCCCATCATTAGAAAATAAAAGTTAGTGTTTGAAGCACGATAAAAAATTATTTGAAATAACTCAAAGTTATCTCATTTTGATCCAAGGACAAATCAATGTGAATTTAAAGTTCAAAAGATAATTCATTTACAAAATATTGCAAATCAATTACAGGATGTTTTCAACAATAGTGAAAAGATGATTAAATCTCATATTCTAGCTGCAAATGCTTCATCTAGAATTGAAATTCCTGAAGGAAAAGAGGGCAACATAGTAGTAAATGAATCTATACCACGCTTGAAACGTGAAAGACCCTTTGGTGCTAAGGAGAAAAATCCTAAAAAATAAAAATTACAACAAATAGATTATGATACTTTAGAAGATTTCTTCTTTATAAAACAGACAATAAATATTATATCAAAATCATCTTCTAATATTGATCCTCCTGAAGAAGCATCTCTTGAAGAGATACAAACACCTGAAAATAATGAGATCTTTATAAACAATGTTTACACATGAGAGATTTTAGATCAAAATAAAATTATCATAAATGTTGTATTTGCATTTAAAGTTGCTTTTGAAATCACCAAAAGTGATGATGAAATTGAACCACAAACTGTTGAAGAATGTCAATACAGAAATGATTGGCTAATGTGGAAAGAAGCAATCCAAACAGAGTTAAACTCACATGAAAAACCTGAAGTATTTGGACTTGTAGTTTTCCTAAAGGTGCTATGCCCGTTGAATAGAAGTGGGTTTACATTAGAAAATGAAATGAGAACAATGAAATTGTTTGATATAAGACACGACTTATTGCACAAGGTTTCTTACAAAGACCTGACATTGATTAAAAGGAAACTTATTCTCCGATTATGTTTGCAATCACTTTCAAATTTTTGATTGGTTTAGTGCTCTCAAAAACTTTAGATAGGCTTTTAATGAATGTAGTTACAACATATATATATATATATATATATATATATATATATATATAAGGATCATTATATAAAGATATCCGTATAAAAATCCCTGAAGGATTCAAAATGCCTGAAGCCTTTTATGATAAACCTAGAAGTGTTTATTCTATTAAACTATAAAAATCTTTTTATGGGTTGAAGCAATTTGGTCGAATATGGTATAATCATCTTAATGAATATCTTCTAGAAAATGGTTTGAAAATAATAAGATTTATCCATGTATTTTTATTAAGAAAACTACATCCGAATGTGTTATTATTGCAGTATATGTTGATGATTTAAATCTTATTGGTACTCTTGAAGAGCTCATAAAAAATACAACCTATTTGAAAGATGAATTTGAGATCAAGGATCTTGTAATTTTTTTTTGTCTTGGTTTATAAATTGAACATATTTCAAATTGAATATTTTTCCATCAATCGATGTATACAGAAAAAGTCTTGAAGCACTTTTACATGGATAATGTTCATCCTTTGAGTACATGTATGGTTATTCGACCACTTGATGTGAATAAAGATCCTTTTCGACCAATTGAAGAGGATGAGGAAATTCTTTATCCAAAAGTACCATATCTTAGTGCTATTGAAGCACTTATGTATCTTGCAAATTATATAAGACCAGATATAGCTTATGCAGTCAATTTATAGGAAAAAGACAATTTCACTCCCACAAAGGCATTGGAATAACTAAAATAAGGTTATTTTATAGTGAATCAAATTCACAATTGATTGAATATGCAAATGCATGTTATATCACAAATAAGTTATCTATTTAACTATGAAAGTACTGCAATTTTTTGAAGATTTGTCAAACAAACATTAGTGGCTACTTCATCAAATCATTCAAAAATTATTGCAATCCATGAAGCAAGTTGCGAATGTATATAACTACGATCAATTATCCAGCACATAAAAAAAAATATGGATTGTCAACCATTAAAGATAGTCCATCAATATTGTTTGAAGATAATATTATCTGCACCACTCAACTTAAAGGAGGCTATATTAAATGAGACAAAACAAAGCATATCTCACCAAAGTTCTTTTATATTCACGAGCTTCAACAGAAGGGGAAAATTAATATGAAGCAAATCAGGTTAAATGATAATTTAGCAGACTTATTTACAAAGTCTTTATTAGCCTCAACTTTCAAGAAGCTTGTCTACAATATTGAAATGCATTATCTTAAAGATTTATCATAAAACATGTACTTTTGAGGTGAAGTTAATACAAATTGTACTCTTTTTACTATTGTTTAGGTTTTTCCCATTGCGTTTTACTTTTCAAGGTTTTGACGAGGCAAATTGGTATTTTTGTGAATTCTGAAGTATTCAAATATGGATCTTGAAGTACAGTGGCGGAGCCATAATGGATATTAAGGGGGCAATTGCCCCCCCTTAATATGTGTGTGTGTGTATATATATATATGTATGTATATATAATTTTAATTTAATAATTTAATAAGTTTAATTTTTTTATTAATTATTAATTGGTCCAGGCTTTTTTTTTTAAAAAAAATTATTGTTCCTCCCTCTATAAAATTTCTCTTCAATTCCTAAACTATTAATTAGTTAAGTAAGTAATCTTTTATACTTTATGCTTTATGTTTTAGGCGAGTTTCCTTTGTTTTTTATATTTATTTCATTGTTTAATTTTAGTTTTATTCCTTAATAATTAGTTATTAAAAGTGTTAGAGTTTATGATAATTTATGAATTTGTTAAATTTATATGTATATGGATAATATTATATGCATATGAATATAAATTGAAATGAGTTTTGATAAATTAATATGTATTTTGTTATGAATTTCATATGAAAAATGATGGTGATCAATTTACTAGTGATTAAAAATAAAGTACTGAACAACTCAAAAAATTAGAGACACAATAAAAGAATTGTTGCTAATAATTTCACTAGTCCCTGAAAGATTTAGAAATAAATGAATGAAAGTTTAATTGTATATATTGAAAGAGAATATCTTTAATAAAATTAAGAATAAATTCATTATAAAGCAATTTTAAAATATAAAAATCCAAAAAGAATAATTATAATGTAAGTTTTTTTATTTTAAAAATATTCTTAAATTAATTTTACTTGACATGATTTAGTACATGCATTTCAAATTAATTTCTCCATATATAACATATGTCTATATAATATATAATATCAAGTATTTGTTAATAATTTGCCCCCTCATTTAAAATTTTTTAGCTCCGCCACTGTTGAAGTATCTATATTAAATCTTCTATTGAATTCTAAAGTATTTAGAAATCACATAAAAATATTGTACTTTTTTTCCTTCGCTTAGGTTTTTTTTTTCACTGTGTTTTTTTTTGCAAGTTTTTAATGAGACATATTTAGAGTACATTGTCATTGAAGGATAAGTGTTATAAAATTTATAATTATATATATTGAATGTTCATTGGAATCTTTTAGACTTCATAAATTTTGGTTTTAGTCTTTTGATTTTTCATGATACTTGAATTTTCTAGTGTATTTTAATGTTCTCATTTCTTTTCTTATAAACAAGCTACTTGTTTTGTATTCTAGGGATTGAAAAATATATATATAAAAAATGTATAAATTTCTCTTTTAAGTTTTATTATTCTGAATATATATGTTTTTACTTATTCTTTTTTTTATATACAAATGCATTATTTTTATTTATTTGATGAAAAGAGATTTCTTGAACCATTTTGTGCGACGTCTACAACTGAAGAAATAAGATTCTGTCCCTGAAATACGCAAGTATATATGAAAGAGAAGTGCTCTGGATCCTAGAAGGCAAGTCTTAGTCGCAAGGAGAAAGATCAATAAATCCAGCAGTGAAGAGAATCCACATACATATATAGATGCATGCACGCACACTAGTGGAGACGAGACGAACATCATCAAGGACATGGGAATCAAATGCATACACACTCACCAACTCCATGGTGAACCACAGCCAACATGCCACCGTCGTTGCTGCAACCCCACGTTAGGGCTGGCCCCGTCAAGTCTTCGCACGTCATCTTTTCAATTTCCACACAAGAGAACAAAATTGGCTGGTGTTGTCAGGAATAGATAACGACACTAGTGGCTCAAACTTGGGGTGATATGCGTTCAATGGCAATGGAGGATCGATCCTCCTAGAGACAGCGGAGGGGCATGCAAATTGCAGCAGCTATCCACGACATCTTTCTTCTTTTTTTTATTAAAAAATAAAAATGGGACAAATGTGGGCGGAGAGGGACATACCATATGGGCGGCTCAAGGAGGAGCAGTGGCTTCCATTGATTGCTTGGGTTGTCCCTTTAACTATTTCCAAAGATAATCATTGAGCTTGACTATGAATATATATGTAGTTGCTCACACACAGCTGGCTTAAAGTGAATTGTCACTTTGGATGAACTTATTAATGTATATATATGACAAATGAGGCTTAAGTTTACATAATTTTTATGTTATAAAGTATGATTGATAAATATTATTTATTTATTATTTATTTTTTTTTGTTAGGGGGAGGTCTTGAATTATTGTTCAAGTTATCTGTATGTTAAGGCTGACTTTGTAGGTTACAAGTATAAAAACAATTTATTTATTGTAAGCCGGATGCCATTATACAAGGGTTTATTTTTCATGGCTTGGTAGTAGCATAGCAATGTTTAGTGATAGAAATTAATGGAAGTTGATGAGGTTTACCGAGAACCCAAGGATGATATTGTTGAAAATTTATTTTAATTAAATAAATTATAGGTGAATAAAAAATTAATTTTAAAGAATCTTTAGTTTTTATACTTAAATAATCATTAGTTTTCTAGATTTAATTCTTGATTTATAATGGCTAATTAAAGGTTGATAATAGTAAGAATTAATTTTTATTAATTCTTTAACCTTTTAGCTTTTAAATTTCAGTATAAATTAAGGGTAAAAGGGGGGTAAAAGGAGAGTTTCTTGTCATCACTCATTTTTCTTACCTCTATTTTCAACATATTTTTTTAATAGTGAAAGAATACAATGAAAACCAAGAGAGAGAGAGAGAAAAAGAGAGGACCAAAACATCAACTAAGCATATTTTCTTTCTCACATGTTTATTTACCTCACTACTAATCCAGGAGTGAAGATGAGACAAAGGAGCTTTGGATCAACTAACTTACAAACCTCCGGCAGCGACGACACGTGAATCTATATGTTAATGGTTGCATGGTTACACGTTCCACCACCATTCCAACAATTCTCCAGCCTTGATCTCACTAGATCCTAGACACGCCAAACACCTTGAAAGATCAATTCATAAACTCAAATAATATTTTGTTTTTGAAAAGTTGCTAAAATGTTGTGAAATTTAGGACAAAATACTCATTGTTGTGCATAATGTTTGGATTGTTTGGACATTATTGACTTGGATTGATGTGTGTTTGCGATTTGAGATGAATTTCATGAATATTGGATTGGGTATAAATATTATGAGATTTTATTTTGAATGAATGAAATTATTGTGTTAGGGGCTTGTTAAATTTGTTGAGTATTTGATTTGATTTGTTTTAATATGATTGAATAAGGACTGATTAATTTTGACTTTGTATGTTGGTTGGGTGGATAAGATAAGATGATTGAATATAGCCGATAAACTTGGAATTTGTGAATTTTTAGATCATCGTGAAAAATCTTGAGATGAACATTATATGGAGCAATTATTTTTCTAAAATTTTTTTGTTAACAATAATAATTGATTAATCTACCCAATATGGCATGGTCTAACCTTAGGCTCTGTCTTTTAGATGTTGATTTTTTAAAAAAAATTAAATAAATAAAATATGGTTTTAAAGGTAATAAAAAAATAAAAAGACAATGATGAAAAAATAATAGTAATAAAATAATCCTTGTATTAATTTTTTGTATTAGTTGTTAACTGACCAAAGATGAAATAATTTTATATTAGATTATATCTTTCAGATGGTGGTTATCGAATAACAATACTAATTCATTCTTGGTCGGTTAATTAATTGTTTCTATTAATTATTGATTGACCCAAGATGGTAGGGCTCAATATTGGATCATGTTCTTTGGATGTCAATAATTGAATAATAGTACCAATTAATACATCATCTATAGGATATTAATCAATAAAATTTTTAGTCACCCTATAACCATTTTAATCTTTACAAATTCAATTCAATGTTCTTATCATTTATCAAGTAGCCCAAAATGGTATGGTCCAATAGTGGGTCCTATTCTTTAGACACTAATTAATAGATAATATTTATTTTTTAACTTACAATAAACCGTATATATAGGTGTCCTTATCATTTCCAAATAACCCTGGATGATGAGGTCCAATAGTGGGCCTTGTCCTTTAGACGTTGTTTTGGTGAAAGATAATAATATCTTGAATAACATACATTCTAATTTAGGCAATCAACCAACAATGTAGCTTAATTTAGATAAGATGTACATGTTAATATTTATCTTTCCTATTACATAACCAACCTCTTATCTAAAGCCTTTAAAGACCAGTTAGGGTTTCTAGTTACCATAAAAATAGATGTCGACTCATTTTTTCTATTTTACCCCTTTTACATGTTACCTCGTCGCGATGTCCATATGTAGCATTTCTAACTAGAATTTCATAGATTTTTCCACTCTTTCCCATTTCATTTTTAGTGTTTACATTCTCTTTTATGTTTTGGTTTTCCTCCCAAATCTAGAGTTTATGTTCATATTGTTGAAAGATATTTGAGTTTTATATTTTTTATGTGTATCTAAACCAAGGTGGTGTTGTTGAAATCTTGAGAATTATATTGCAAGTATCCTTTTTTGTTTTAATTTAAGCATGTATATTTTTAGTATCAGTATGCAAGCTAGGAACTTAAATTAATATCATTTGTAAGTTTGGATATATGCTTAGCATGTATACTAGTATTATATTTGTGTTGAAAACATGTTTGTCATAGGTTATTATTTTGCATGCTTATCAATTTGAACATGTATGTTACTCTAGGCTTCCTTTATAAACTTTCTTATGTTTAACATGCCTTGTTATGATAAACTAATAATTATTTCTCACTAGTCTAATACACACACACACAAACTTTGGTACTACAATCTTAAGACTTTATCCTTATATTAGACTTTTTTTAGTTTATCTTGTGAAAAAAATAATATAAATTAATTATAAAAGAGGTTATTAGCATCTTTAAAGTATAAGTTACCATTTAACTTTCTTTTAAGTTGTTATATTCTCACATATGGATTTAATTTTATTTTTATATGTTTTAATCTATAACCTTTAGGTATGTTATGATTTAATTTTTTTTTTTAGTTAATTTTAGAAGGTTGCTATTTATTAGTGTTTTATAATTATATTTTGTCTTTTAAAATTGTTTTTCATGCTATTTAGATGGTTTAATGCATGTCTTATATCTTATTGATTTATATTTATTAATAAGTGAATACTTAATTTGTTTATGATAGTTTATGTTATCTTACTTATACTCTATAAGATTGATATCAAAGTTATCTAGTTGGTTTTGTTTGCATATATGTTCATGTTCATATATATAGAAAGTTAGTGCGGTAGATATATATAGTCTAGGAATTTTTATCTAAGAAGATTGGATTTTAAACTAAACCGTTTGTAACCTCTTCTTCTTTTTTTTTTGAGAACTTACTTAGTGAAAGTATTATTCACACGATATTATTTTTGCATATAATATAATTTGTAAGTGAAATAATGATAATTAAATAAATCTCAGTGAATAAAATAAGGCTTAACATAGTAATCCAAAAAAAAAAAAAACAAATGATTGTGGATTTTATCCTGTATAGTTTAAATATTTTTTTATTAAAAAAACTGCTCTTTTACAAGTTTTATTGTATTACTTGCTTATTGTGGAGATAAAATATTTATTTATAAATATTGTTGGCTATTGTTATTTATAGATTGTATCATGTCTTCTACTCATTCTATTTAAGATTTGGTTATGTCAACCAATACTGCTTCAACAAGTATTACTTCAATAGTGAGGATTCTATCATCACCTTTTATGGTGTTTGGTGAGAAACTTGAAAGGGTTTGACGAGAGAGCTTATGTATAATTCATCGAGAGAAATGAGTTTAAAGCCTTTAAAAGATGAAAGAGTATAATGATGATTACTAAACTTAGCTGATTGAAGATCCTAAAATCTAGATTCAAGTGGAAAATAAGTTATATAACATTCTTGGTAGCAATAGAAATTATTATCTCTTGCTTACTTCTATGATAAAAGAAGTGCTAGTTGCAGAGTGATAAAGAGTGAGATGAGCTCTTACTGATTTCTATATTTTGGTACACCAAGTGAGTTATAACATAATATTTTTAATGAAAAATCTCCTATATGAGTGAGAAATATAAATATTTATTTGAGAATTTTAATAAAAACTGAATTTTCTAAAGCACTCATGAATCCAAAAGTTGCTCATGGCTAAAATGAATATAACAGTAAGAACCAAAGAAAATATCTAGTTAGAGAACTACGTGATTGCTATTGTCATGGTTTATATAAAGATTGAATAGTTCAAGACAATACATTCGCTATTTAGTCAAGTAAATCAGGCAGGATTTCACTAAGGAAGGTTCAAAGCCAAAAGTTATCTATCCTGATATAGTAATTTACCATATCAGTATCTCTCAACAAATCCTTAAGTCATTTTCAAATTAATGAGATAATTTCTATTTAAATAAGGGATTGTTGGAAATTTGTTTTAATTAAACAAATTATGGGTGAATGTGAAATTAATCTAAAAAACCCTTGGTTTTTCTAATCAAATAACCCTTGATTTTTCTAGATTTAATTCTTAATTTATGGTGGCTAATCAAAGGTTGATAATAGTGAGAATTGATTTTTATTAATTCGTCAACCTTTTAGCATCTAAGATTCACAATAAAAAAGAAGGTGAAGAAAGAGTTTCTAACTAGAAATTTTTAGATTTTTCTGCACTATTTCTCACCTTATTTTTAGTGTTTTTATTATCTTTAATACTTTATTTTCCCATTCAAATTTAGAGTTTAAATTTATCTTGTTAAGAGATATTTGAGTTTCATATTCTTTAGTTCAAAGACCTTGTTTAAAAGTGCATCTAAACCAAGGTGGTGTCATTGAAATTTTGGTTACATAGTACAAACATCCTAGTTATACAAGTGGAGAGCAATACAGTTTTAAAAACAAAGAATTCATCATTGACAACGACAAAAATCGCATTACTTTAAAGTGTTTTAACAAGTAAGTACCATCTTTTATTTTAATTTAAGCATATATGTTTTTATTATTAATATGCATGTTATGAATTTGAATTATATTAATTATAAGTTTGAATATATAAAACAAACCTCTGATAAGACACTTTCCGCCAATGATTTTTCATTGGCAGTGAAAATACCAATAAAATTTTATCTAATCACCGACAAAATATTTCGTCAACGATTATTTAAGATAACAACCCATAATAGTTAGTAAGTCTCTATTGAGTAAAAAAAGATATTATGTAAGTCATCTATTAGGTTTGGGCATGTCATAACGCTGCTAATTATAGCAAAAATAGGTGTGAATATAAAATCAATGCTTTAAAAAAAATTAAGATGATCACCTCCAGAGTATGATTAATGCCATTGATCTCATTAACCTTCACATATATAAAAGATGATAGAAAAATATAGAGTTTAGATGATAAAGGCCACTACGCTGTTAAGTTGTGTTATACTATCTTTGATAGAATCATTTACCCAGGTTTGAAGGCATACAATACTATCATTTGGAATGATGTTTCTCCTTAAGAAACTGAACTTTTCTTTGGTTAGCTATACATAATAGGTTATGCACTTGCTCCTTTTTATTACAAGGAAAATTCTCATAATGCAGGAAGATATATGTTTGTTTTGTATTTTTAAGTAAAAAATATCAACTCAATTCCTTTTTCATCGTTTAGTGTCTTAGAGATTCTGGAATAAAATACCTGGCCAATAAGGGCTTTCATGGTGCACCCTTTTTTCCTTTGATGATTTTTTTCATCAATTGTAAGCAATTATTAAAGGAAAGTTTCAGCAAAAGGTTTGGCAAGTACTATTCTATGGAATAGTATGGATTATCTAGCATACTAAGAACAAATTCATATTTGATGTAATTACATTGGAATAGGATTATGTTTTTTTCTTTTTATTTCACAATGTTGCTTCTTGGATTTGTTCATATAATCCTAGTTTTGTTTATACTAGTATGGATTTGTTAAGAAATACAAAGTGTGTAGGGTGTCCGAGTAATTAGTTCTTGTATCTTGTTATGTTACCATAACTATTGTTGTATCTTTTTCTTTTTTTTTTGGTAGGATTTCTATCCATTAGATGACCAACTTAATATAATTCTTTGATATTCATAGAAGGAGGAGGAGGAGGAGGAGGAATAGTAGTAGTAGTAGTAGTGAATATTAGTTTTGTTTCCAACTAGTCCTTGTTGGAAAAGTCATGATTTCAATTTCTATTTGAAGTTCCTATATGTTAAAACTTTTATTTCAAGGTTCTTATGCATTTAAAATCCCATCAATATTGAAGTGTGCGTGTGTGCATATATACTTCAACGTGGCAATGCCTTGAATACACATTTGATTGATGAGATTTTTGGAATGAAGTGTTTTTTTTTTTTTCATTTCAAGAATAAAGAAACAAAAGTCAAGTGAAAATTAATTACAGCAACTCAAATTGAGATTTTGATAAAGCACATGCACCAAAAGTATCATCATGTGTATTTTATACCATTTGCAAGGGCGAGAGGGTACAACAAATGGAGGTTAGGTAGGAACAGTAGTTATGTGAACTCATCCACGCAATATAAACATGGACTAAATCTTAAAGCCTAAAAAAGAGAGAAAGATTTAGTGGCCCAAACAATTTATTAAAATCTACGAGAAAAAATAGATTAAGAATCTTGACCACTCACCGGCCCGCAACCTAACCTATGAATTTTCCTGTCGGCAATGGAAGCGCAATGCAGCACAGATCATCATGACATGACTACAAAAACCCTTTTTATCAGAAACCAAATGATGCTCCTGTGAGTGGTTTGTGCTCCCTCCACTTTAATTCCCACGATCTGGGAGGTCTTAAGAAGGCACTCCCACTACCCTTTTGATACTTAACACCACATATATAGCAGAAAGTGATGGCGGGCCTCTAATTTGGACACTTAGCAAGAATTCTAGATTCTTCAATCTCCGGCAACCTTTCAAAAAATCAAAGAGCAACAACGCTCGCTTCTGAAAAATCTGAAAAAAAAAACCCAGAGGTTTCTTGTCCTTAAACCCGTGAGGAGCTCAGCACACCACAAATAATCTCTATCCATATTCAACCGGCCAATTCGAGTGGAAGTCGATATATGGCCTAGCTACCTCCAAGACAGAATCCATATAGGATTTGGTCAAATTCAGTGGCCCCATCAGACCTTGAAGCCCCTGCACAACAACAAAGCGCAACGAGAGATAATCCCAAATATTAACCACGTCTTGAGAAGAAGAAGAGAAATTAGGCATAATTCATGTAAATCAAATCAATCATATTATAAGACATTTTATATTTTTTTTTATTCATGTGGGACCAAAGCATCATCGATTATAATAAATTAAGTTAAATCATACCCTAAATAAAAAAGAGGAAATAAAAGGGACCGGCATAGCCTCCAGGTGCAGATATAAATACATGTGGTGCATCACAGGGCTCTCTCATCTTCCTGGAAGCTTACATAGCTACAGCAACTCCAAGCAGCAAAATCATAGTTTTAGTGCCCACCTTTTAATTTATAATAACTTGCTGTCTTTTTCATCCTTCGTTACTGTTTTTAATTAGTAACATGGATACAAAAGTAATTTCCTCTGGCGTCCATTACACGAACTTGCCGGCTAGCTATGTTAGGCCGGAATCTGAGCGTCCCAGGCTGTCGGAAGTTTCAACGTGCGAAGATGTTCCGGTTATAGATTTAGGTTGTCAGGATAGGAACCAAATTGTCCAACAAGTTGGTGATGCCTGCGAGCACTATGGCTTTTTCCAGGTAAGCCCACTTTCTATAACTTCTTGCTTCATACACACACACACACACACACAGAGCCAGCTTCATGATTTCGCTACGATGATTAGATGCAGTAGTAATATATAGAGGTATATATTAAGAATGTTCTTCTGGTTTCTTAATGTCAGGTGATCAATCATGGAGTGTCCTTGGAAGCGGTGGAGAAAATGTTAGGAGTGGCCCATGATTTTTTCAGCTTGCCGGTTGAGGAGAAGCTGAAGCTGTACTCAGATGACCCATCAAAGACAATGAGACTTTCTACAAGTTTTAATGTTAATAAGGAAAAGGTCCACAACTGGAGGGATTATCTTAGACTCCATTGCTACCCTCTTGACAAATATGTGCCTGAGTGGCCTTCTAATCCTCCTCCTTTCAAGTGAGTACTCCCTCCTCCTCCTCCTCCTCCTCCCCCCTCT
Organism: Populus tomentosa; assembly: GCA_018804465.1. NCBI lineage: Eukaryota > Viridiplantae > Streptophyta > Magnoliopsida > Malpighiales > Salicaceae > Populus > Populus tomentosa. The sequence continues at coordinate 140,846 of CM031997.1, forward strand.
CTTTCTCAACATACTCACACACAGTAGAGTAGATCCACATACATGGAGAGCTATGTTTCAGACACCCTAGGTGCATGCACTAGAGGTGCCTGGATTGATCTGCCACGTCCCTTTCTGTAATAATATTTGTTATTTCTTTTTCATTGTTGCCATTTATTAGCAAAAATGCACCTAGAAAAATCTTCCTTGAACAAGTAATTCGCAACTAGTTTATATATATAAAAAATTTGGACACCCACATTAAAAAAAAATTATAATAAAATATATATATTAAATATAATATAATTAATTAACTGAAAATGACTGTTATTCAGATATTATATTTTATTCTACGAGAACATTCTAAAGATATTTTTTAAAAAACTTATAGTTATAAAATCAAAGGAATTATATAGTTAAGGTATAATATTAATTTTGAATATATCTATCATTTAAAATATTTTATTTGTATGAAGATTTTAAAATTTCTCTTTATCTTGAAATAAAAAATGAAAACCTAGAGGGCAACGTATGGTTAGGGTTTGAATTTAGGTTAGACTTTTCTTAATGAAATCCCTACTTGTAATTAAAAATAAAAATTAAAAATTAAAAAATTCCACCTTCTTCTAATGAATGAACCCCTCTTGATATTGTTGCATAGAAGTTTATGAGCAATTTAATTAAAAACATCATTGAGAATTTAATAATAATAATTTTTTAAAATAATATTTATTTAAAAATATATCAAAATAATATTTTTTATAATTTATTTTTTATATTAATAAATCAAAAAAAATTAAATTTTAACATTAATAACATGGTAAAATTCAATACCAAACAACCCTAGGAAACTCTAGGTTGCGTAGAGGATGTAATCATTCCAAGTATAAAATTCATTTTGCAGTAGTTAGATTGAATTAAGATCTTATCAAAAACATCTTTTCAAGGAGGGGTCGATACCTTTGCTGTATAAATCTTTCCGAATTCACGATAAAGCTATGAACAGTAGCATTAAAATCCAAAACAAAGGGCATGGTGTCTATATATGGATAGATCCTAGTCCTACTGGCCTAGAAAATCTCGCTTTCCTTCCTCACAGAAGCAAGAAGGGTGTTGGTTTTGATCAAGTTAAATTTAACCAAGAAAAGTCAACTCTCCCGCTCGTCAAGTCATCACCCCAAATAATCTTCTTGTCGCCCAGGAAAAATAATAATTCTGTGGTCCAGACGAGGAAGTCGATGGGCACGTGAGCACATGCAGCTCTAAAGAGGAGGATTCATTGGATCTGTAGCCGTACTTTTCTACGTCTCTTCCTAGCTAACTTGGCCTTCTGCTCATCGATTCTGGGTTTTTCACACAGAATGCTGTTTTTTTTTAAAAAAAAATATTTTTAAAAAATTTATTTTTTATTTTAAATTAATATTTTTTAAGAGTTTTCAGATTATTTTGATATGCTGATATCAAAAATAATTTTTTAAAATAAAAAAATATTATTTTAATATATTTTCGAGTAACAAACACTTTTAAAAATAACCACAATCATATTAATTAAACAAATCATTATTATTAAGTATGGATCAAAACAATTGATTCATTTTGTCTGCATCATAGTTTTAGCATTAATATTAAATTTAAAACTTTATTAGTTTACTTCTTACTTCATTTGAATTTATAATTAAACTGTGTTCTTGGAAAAAGAAAAAAATTTTTGCTGCCTCAGTACCTTTATGTCCTGCTGGGTCAGGACATGGTAATGAAAAAAATTGGTTTGTCCTCGTATGAGAGGAATTGCCCATGCTTTAAAACATATTTAAGTGGGGTTTGTTTTGATATTTTCAAAATATTTTAAAAAGAAATTTTAATTTTTTTTAATTGTTTTATTAATTTTAAATTAATATATTTTAAATATTTTAAAATTATTTTGATATACTAATATCAAAAATAATTTTTTAAAATTAAAAAAAAATATCATTAATATATATTTTTAATTTTTATACAACAAGTTATTTGAAAAGTAACTACAACTATATTGTCTAATAAGTTTTTAATAAGCATCCTCTCGCTAAGGCATATCTAGTTGTTAATTCTAATCAATTGTACATAATATATTTGTTTATAATTTAGTTTAAATACTTGAAAATGTTACTATATGGAATAATACTTTTTTAATAAATATAATTGATTCTTATTTACGCCTTAACAATGATATAATCTACTAAATTTATTAACACATATATATAATTATATATTAGCACATACACATGATATATAGGACCAGCAATTATTTAAATTCAAAACAGTATTATCACGAATTATTCAATTAAAACCACAACAACAAAGTCCACCGACTCTTCTCGCACATTATAATTATAATTATAATTATTTGATTCTATGTTCTTAGTTTTCTTCAATATTAAATCATGGGTGCTGATGCCGGCATGCTCTATACTCCGAAGACTTTCTGTCTTTTAGGCAACTCGGTGTAAGAAACCTGGCAGGGTGGATCCAAAAGTTAGTGTGGTTCGATACGCTCCTTGGATTCCGTGAAGGTTTTGTTTTTTGTTTTATCTTATTTTTTATTAAAGTTTATATTCTTTTATTTTTAAAATAAATCTTAAAAATAAAAAAAATATTATTTTAATATATTTATAAAAAAAAACAACATCAAAACCATATCAGTCACTCACTCACTCGTGGTTGTCACTCACGATGAAATTGCAATCCGTGTCAAGTACAAAAAAGGAGACTTTAAAATATTATGGTGGGCCATTATTTTCTAATCCAACGGTCTACTATTGCCGCACCTGATGAGATCACATCCATCGACACTTTTTTTTTTTTTTTTAAATCTCGTACTCATAAAATAAGCAATAAGGTTGTCTTAGCTAGGTGGAATATGATGTCATGTCCTCAAATTGTCGTGACGTAACAGAACTGATCGATCATGTGATCCATCTACGATTGATTGGCCTTGTGATGAGGTATAAGAATCTCTTCTCACTGAATTATTCCCTAGTCCTTGGATTTTGACACGTTATAACATAGTCCTTTATGCTTGAAGACTTTCGTGCTTAGAGAGAGTCCTTTTACTCTTTGTGACCATCATAGACGTTTTGGTATTTCTACCCTAATAGAGTTATAGATTTGAAAAAGAAGAGGGACTAAGCTGTAAATAGTTATGAAAACCCAGGATTAAAGCATGATTTATTCAAATCTATTACAGTTTAACAGGGTAGGGCAGTTTGCAAAAGTCACAGTTATTAGTTAGCCCTCTTCTAGAAAGATGATGCTTGCACATGACTTGGTCGGTGTTGGAGCAGTCTGTTTAGGGCTAAAAGGTATTTATTTTAGCTTTTGTGGTTAGATATAATCTAATTATATATAAAATTTAATTATAAAAATTAATTTTTTTTGTTTTATTTAGTTTTTTTAGTGAGTCCACACTAAAAACTCAACCTCCATCTCTATAACAAACATATACTAGTCAAATTTAATCACAATTCTCTTTCCGTCAGGGCACCGACATAGTGTATAGCTCATGTTTGTGGATGAAATAAATAATAGTAAAATCTAGAATCAACTCACAGAGGCTATAGACTTCCCAAGATCAGTGCGAATATTTTAATTATTAATCAATAAATCATAGAAAAACTTGCACGAAAATGTCAAAAAGTAAGGAGGTAGGTTGAGCTTGAAGATTGTCCAAGAGGACGAGATAACCACATCGTTTCACAGTCCAATAGCATTGATGCATGCCATTTGGATAGGGCCAGTGATGTGGCTGAAGTAAAGCAGTGAGTGCTCTCTTGTCTCCTTCCCCTGCTGTATAATCAATAGACTTTTCTTTGCTTCTTTGAACAAATATATAATTAATAAGAGTTGGGTGGTGGATGATTCTGAACGCAAACTCGGTTTCATCGTTTTTTGGGAGACGCGATGTCAATTATTGTAGAAACATGCCGGGGCAGTTGATGTGTTCCTGCATCTGGGGCTAAAAGTCTTTCCTGCGTCGAGACTTTCTTCCATTTCTTAAATGGGAATCTTCTCGTATTCTCATTAGATAATTCGGAGGCAATGACAAAGAGACGACTCAACTTTCACACCGAATCCACTAGCTGTATAATCATCTTTCATGTAGTCGATTCATTCCTTGAGCTAATTAGTTCTGGAAACAAATTTCAAAATCCCCCGTGCACTCTCATGCATCCTTCCGAATAATAGAGAAACCGAAAATTTTAAATTATGGCTCTGGTATCTTCAGATGTAACTGAGTCTGTACAGCTAAGATCTAATGATGTGGCATGTGTTGTATCCATAGGGAAATTGTAAGGAGTTACTGTATACAAGTTCGAGAACTTGGGTTTAGAATACAGGAACTGATATCAGAGAGCTTAGGCCTCGAAAAGGATCACATCAAAAATGTTTTGGGTGAACAAGGACAGCATATGGCTGTAAACTTTTACCCTCCATGTCCAGAGCCAGAGTTGACTTACGGATTGCCAGCACATACAGACCCCAACGCCCTAACAATCTTACTTCAAGACCTATCAGCGGCAGGCCTTCAAGTCCTCAAAGATGGAAAGTGGGTTGCAGTTAATCCTCATCCGGATGCATTTGTCATCAACATTGGTGACCAGCTACAGGTAAACCTGCATTTCCTTCGGTTTTTTGTTTTCCTTTTACCAAGGAGAACGGAAAACGAGTGCCGTTGAGCTGCAAGGCTCAATGGCAACGAACATTTTCATGTCCTTTTTTTTTTTGTCAGACACGTGCCAACAACTTAAGTTCAAGGGTCTTCTTACGACTATGAATGATTGCAGGCACTAAGCAATGGAAGATATAAGAGCGTGTGGCACCGAGCCATTACCAATACAGACAAGGCAAGAATGTCAGTTGCTTCCTTCCTCTGTCCGTGTGATAACGCATTGATCACCCCGCCTAAAGCTCTCACCGATGATGGAACCGGAGCCATATACAGGGATTTCACGTATGCTGAATATTACAAGAAGTTTTGGAGCAGGAACTTGGATCAAGAACATTGTTTGGAACTTTTCAAGAACTAATTAATAGCAGTACATTTATTAATAAGTGGTGCCCATATATATCACCTTACTCTTGTTGCAATTTGCTAGTAAATCCAGGTCGTGGAGGGGGCAGTTATTGTTGTTTTTCTGAAATCCTGGACTGACACATCGCCCAAATCAGCCTTAAATTCTTGTTCAGTTTGTGAGATGATGGCTGCAGCAGGCTAGTTTCTAGCATACGCAGTGTTTTGTTCCAAGCATCAGGGTGTTGCTGCGAGTTATAGGGAAGATTATTTGTTACTGTCTCAGATGATGTTAGACATTCGAATTTGTTCCAGTCGGTGTTCAATTGTTGGTCCACGCTACCTCCTGTTGATTTTGAACTTTGATTCATGTACTATTTATAGATGTTCATCGGTAATCGTTGTTGTAATCAGACAGAAACTTATGCAATTTATTTTATGCTACCATTGCTTAGAATGTTGAATCTCCCTGCTCAACAACAGTTCTATAACATCATTACCAGCATCACAGCATCACTAAGGTTCAATGATCCTAGGTGCTTTCTTGGGACAATATTCCATTCAAAGGCTTATCAAAAGTCATCCAGCCTCCAGCTTCAGTTCCTGGGCCATCATGGTCTGCTAAAAGTAATTGGCTCAGGCCTAGACGCAACCATTATAAGGCAACTATTAACAATTCAGAGGCTGATAAAATGTTATCCACCTCCAACTCTTATGTCTAACACCATGGCCTCCCCCCTATATATTAAGATTCTGATCTGGGAAAAAATATTCAGTTCATCATCATCAGCATCATTGTTAGACCGAGAGAAATGTAGATTAATATAAACAGAAGGGGAAAAAAAAGCCATTACAAAGACAAGCCTGGATGTTTTAAGGGAGAGGCAGAGTTCCTTTAGACAGAAGGAAAATATTGAGGTGATAGTTGGCAAGAACACCAAACTCATGCAGCGACAGAAACCAGCTAGCACTGATTACGCCATAGCTTACAAACTTTTTCCTATTACCAAAAGAGCAAAGAAGCATAATTTATTTCAGCCCAACCCATTGAAATACAAGACAATGAAGAAGGCCAATCCTGAACCACACTAAGCTTTTTGATTTCCTGTGTTTTTTTTTATTATTATTATTATTTTTATTGTCCATTTTAATGTCTCACTTTCTTTGTGCACCTCTCTAACACTATGATCGAGGACTTGCAAAAGATTCACAATGTTTCAATCATTGGATGCTCGTAATCAATTCTGAGCCCTCAAACTTTGAAGTTTGAGATGATTTTAAACCAGCGGGTTCAAACTCAAATGACCCATCTTACTGCTGATTATAAAATACTCAGTATTGAGATAACCAAACTCTGTCAATTGGTAAAAAAAGATGAGATAAAAGATTGGTGGTGCATGCACGCCTTCTTATTTGCCTTATGGTCCAAGTGAACACCCGTCTTCTCCTCCAGTGTGTAAACCCCCAAGATAAACTTTCATAAAAAAAGATAAAAGGTGGGGGGTTAAATGTGTGGAGGAAATCAAATAAATTCAACTATTAAGGGGGGATTTTAAAAGATGAAAAGAGATACAACTCAAATTATGAAGAAGAGGGAAGAATAGGCCAAAGTATAATTAAGAAGAATGAGACTATAAATACCCCATTCTCTCCTCCATATGGCCGATTGCATTGAGACAAAAAGGAGGAGGAGATTTAAGATTTTCTTCCACCAAAATTGAGAGAGAGAGAAAAACAAAATTGTTAGGGCTATATAAACTCTAGATACTAAGTAGAGAAAACATCCTTTGGTAAAGGAATTGACAAGGAAACGGGTGAAGAAATTGTGTGGGGAAAAAAAAAAGAGGGTTGGCTACATGCAAGGGGGGAGGAGCTAAAAATCTTCAACTAAATTACAGTTGAAATCCAAATTTTCTCTAGGTGAGGAGTGATTAATACTTAAAAGTGCATATTTATCAAGGTTTTATATCATCATTTTGCACTTGAAGTATCAATAACTCCTTAACTAAAGCATGTTTTATAATAACAAGTTTGATACTATAAAATGCCTTAATATATGGTAAATGTTCATCTTAAATGCAGGCCTATCATATAAATCAAAGGATTGATTGATGAATTCAAGTATTGAAATTGAAAGGACAAAGAGAGGGCCAAACTTAGAAAATAGATGTTGATGCAGTCCAAACTAGAACACTGTTCGGTAATTGGATCATATCTCGAGTTCTAGATGTCCAAATGATCTCACATTTTTACACAGATTCAGTAAGACATAAGCCTACAACTTTCATGCGGACGCCAAGATCTAAGAAGGCCGTTTTCAAGTCCAAATTATAGCAATAATGGAGAAGTCTGAATCTGTCCTGCAGCCTAGACACTGTTCAGTGTTCAACCCATATCTCGAGTTCTAGAAGTCCAAATGACCTCCATGTTTTTTCCTGGAAAGCTAAGACAATTTCCTATAACTTTCATAAGTATAGGTAGACCCAGTTCTGATGCTAGCAATGACGTTTTATTCAGACAAGAAGATAAGGATTTTCATTAAGTCAAGAGTTGGCCGCCCATTCAACAATTAGTCATCAAATCAATAGTTTCAAATTTTGGCCTATAAAAGGAGGCATTTGCCATGTATTTAGGGGCTTGATTGTTTAGATCAAGAGCTTGCTCTTGCTCTCTCTCTTTATATTGTTTTTGTAATTTTTAAGTTTTGCTTTCATTAATATCTTGTTTATGCTTTTCATTTCCTCTCCTTTACTTAGTTAACTTGTATTTTATTTATGTTCTTATTTTATTTATTTATGTTTCTCTTCTTCATTATGTTTAGCTAAGTTGATTATGTCGAGGTGAAAAGGTTACACTAATGATGTAAACTCAACATGGACCTTAATGTTTAATATTAACATTTCTTATCTTTTTATTTTACTAATTCTTAATACCTTACTTGTTAAATGGTTAATCTAGATTTGTGATGTATAACACTTAGTACAACAAATGCTTAGCACTCTCATAGCCCAACCGTATGGTATTTACCTACACCTGTGCTATGAAAGGAACTTGATTTGTTATTAACATAAGTTAGTATCATGAATTCCTGATAATATTTAAAAGTTTGGTGTTATGTAAATAAGATAATTAATATGATCATGTTAACAATTTATAATGAGCTATTAATGACAAATCATCCGATTGGAACCTCCTTTGTGTGTGGTTTCCAGTTGAGTAATAAGAGTTTATATTATACTTGTTTGAAATACCATTAGTGGATCCTCTAATCTTAACAGTTGTTTTTATCATTGTTTAATCCTTACATTAATCTTTCATCTCAAAGTTCTTATCAACTTCTTTATTATTATTATTATTACTACTACTACTACTACTACTATTGTTATTATTGTTGTTGTTATTGTTGTTGTATTATTGTTGTCTATAATTTATACAATTAACCTCCCTATGGTTTGACCCCGGTCTTGCCGGGTTATTTATTACTTCGACACTCCTGCACTTGGGAGAAGACATCAATCTTTTGATCGTGTCAAGTTTTTGGCGCCGTTGCCGGGGAGGTAAATTCTTGTACAAATTATAGTATTTATTTTATTTTCTCTTTTCACTTTTCATTTTGTCTAACTCTTGTTTCTTTTGTTTTTTGTTCTTCTCTTTTCTTTTCTTCCTTTTATTCTCTTCTTACACATGCATGAGAGTTTGGTCACGTGCATTAAGTGGTAGACTTTGTAGGGTATCCTCATCATTTTCAGAAAATATGCCCAAAGAAGATAATCAATCGCTTCATAATGAGAATAATAAAAATAACCGTATGAGAATACTTAAAGACCACATGAATCCTACAAGAACAAGTGCACCCTCATGTATAGTTTCCCCTCCTGATGCATCCCATTTTAATTTTAATCCAGGCATTATTCAACTTTTACCTTCTTTTCATGGCTTAGATCTAGAAAATCCATACTTACATTTAAGAAAATTTGAGGAGGTCTGTAATACCTATAATGCCTCAAATTATAGCATGAATACCATTAGATTAAAGCTTTTTCCTTTTTTATTAAAAGATAAAGCTAAAACATGGCTACAAAATCTTAGGTCAGGATCCATTCGTGCTTTGGATGAAATGCAACAACAATTTTTAAAGAAATTTTTTCCATCTCACAGAACCAACTCTTTCAAAAGACAAATAATCACCTTCACTCAAAAACCAAGTGAAACATTTTACCAATGTTGGGATAGGTATCGAGACTTGCTTAATACTTGCCCTCATCATGGTTTTGAAACATGGAGATTGGTTTCATAATTTTATGAAGGGTTAACACCTGAAGATAGACAAATGGTTGAATTGATGTGCAATGAAACTTTTGAAGATAAAGACCCTAATAAAGCAATGAAGTACCTAGATTTGCTAGCTGAAAATGCTTAAAATTGAGACACCACAGATACTTATGAGGCACTAGGTAAAACCCAACCTCATACATTTAGTGGAGGTATGTATAACCTTAGGGAAGATTATGACCTCCAAGCCAAGTTTGCTTTTTTAGCTAGAAAAGTCGAGGCACTAGAATTGAAAAAGAGTGGTAAATTAAAATCTATTCAAGACATTGTATGTCAAATCTGTGAAACAAATGAACATGTAACTAATAACTGTCCAACTTTGTCTTTTTTTAAGGAATGCCTTCATGAACAAGCCCATGCTTTAAACAGTTTTCAAAGGCCCAATCATAACCCATACTCACAAACATACAACCTTGGTTGGAGAAATCATCCAAATTTCAGTTGGAAGAGTGATAACAATAATGCACAAACTTCACAACCACCATTTCAAGCACACCATAATTTTCAAAATTCTCATGGATATGCACCTCCTTATGCTCCACCTCCTAGAAGAAATCTTGAGGAAACATTGCATGCATTCATTGAAAAGCAAGAGATAATAAACACTCAACTTGCTCAAGGCATGATAGATTTTTAAGATACTCTTGCAAAGTTAAGATCTGCTCTTAGTTTCCAAGAGAAAGGTAAGTTTCCATCTCAACCACAACAAAATTCAAAAGGGCAATACAATGCAAGTGTAAGTAGTTCTGGAAGTTAACATATGGATCAAGTCAAATCAGTCATCACTCTTCGCAGTGGTAAGGTTATTGAAAAACCTACTCTTAAACCTTGTGAGAAAGATGATAAGTCAATCTCTGAGGGTAAGGAAGGGGTTGAATATGAACATTGTAAAGAAAAGACTGATTCTCCGCCATCACTTCCATTTCCTAATGCCATAACCAAACAAATAAAAGTCAATCACAATTCTGAAATCCTTGAAACTTTCAAACAGGTAAGGATCAATATTCCTTTGTTGGATGCTATTAAACAGGTACCTTCATATGCTAAATTTTTGAAAGATCTATACACTGTGAAGAGAAAATTGAATGTGAAAAGGAAAGCATTTTTAGCCGAATAAGTAAGTGTTATTCTTCAGAACAATAATGCTTTGAAATATAAAGACCTGGTTGTCCTATAATTTCTTGCTTTATTAGAGAACATAAAATTAAAAGAGCTTTACTTGATCTTGGAGCTAGTGTGAATTTACTTCTATATTCGATTTTTCATAGCCTCAATCTAGGTGAGTTGAAACCAATTTCTGTAACTCTTTTACTTGCTGATAGATTTGTAAAAGTACCTAGAGGAATAGTTGAGGACGTGTTAGTACAAGTTGATAAATTCATTTACCCTGTAGATTTTGTTGTCTTGGATACATAACCTGTTGAAGCATGTAATTCAATTCCTATCATTTTAGGATGTCCATTTCTTGTCATTTCTAATGCATTGATTAATTGTAGGAATGGACTGATAAAGCTATCATTTGGAAACATGACATTGGAGATGAATATTTTCAATATTTGCAAGCAACCTGGAGATGATAATGATTTACAGGAAGTGGATTTTATTGAAAAATCAATTCATGAGCAATTTCAAACCACTTCTAGTGAAACTGAGATTGATGAACCAGAAGAGTTGTAAATGGTTTATTTTCAGGAAGAAGCAAAATCATGTTATTGGAGATCACAAATTGAAGAATTGCCACCACAATCAATTTAATCGATACCTTCAAGTGTTCAATCACCAAAACTTGATTTGAAGCCATTACCATTCAATCTGAAATACTCATTTTTTGGAGAAAATAAAACCTTTCCGGTAAAATTTTTGTGATTCTCTTAAATATTTTTCTATCCATTTTACATAATATCTAATTGTATATTTACACTGTAAAATATAAATCCGGTATTAAAATACTCGGTTTTCTCTGAAATATTTCAAAACAAAAAATTCAAAACTTTTTCAAAAAGAAAAAATTATTTCATTACATAGGTCAAATCCTAAAATTTTTCCAAGCATATTTTTCAAAAAAAAAAAACAAAAATTGCATCTTTTTCATGTTTTAAAAAAGATAAAAAATGAATATCGTAACCAGTTTATGATTATCCGTTAGGATGTGGCCAAAATATCGAAAAACTTTTTCCAATCTTTTTTTTAGGGTCTAAATATAGACTTTAATATTTGTGGGGTGTAAAATTACATGATAAAGTACACCCTCATGTATTAAAAATATAAGGTGTAAATAAATGCGATGCTAAAATTCAGACTTTAGAATGGTTAGGATTTAACCCGATAAGGCAGAGATTTTCTTATGAAGAGAGATCTGCCTTGAACCTTAGAAAAGACCAACCCGACTTAGAAAAAAAAAATATTCAAACAACAATGCAGTTTACCTTAGGTAGGGTGCACTGGGGTTGATGCCTCTTCCTCTTGCACAACTAGTCTCTTACTCAGATTCTCGCAGACCATAGGTTTCTAGCGACCGTAATACTAGATGGTGACTTCTGAACCTTAATCATAATTTTATGATTACATCCAAAACCCTTTCCAACACACAACACCTCACACAGTAGGCACGACAAAGAGCCTCCGCCGTTGCCAGACGACGTCAAGCCGCGCTTGCGCCCCCGCGACAAATGTCATTTAACAAATTTTCAATTTATCTTGTAAAAATCATAACATGATTGAATGATGATCTTGTTTCTTAAGATTGTTTAGTCAAGTTGTTTTCTTTAGGACTAAAGTAACTAATTTGGTAAACACAAGCCTGTGAGACTTTGAACCTTATGACCGACACATCAATATCGGTCTTTATTTTCCTTTTATGTGTGATTCTCTTCTAATGATTTTGTTTTTTTTATAACTTTCTCTTATTCTAATCAATACCATATTTTTACATGCATATATGAATATGATTAAGGCATTCTTTGTTATGTATCTTATATGGCCCATCAATCCACCTTTGGATAAAATTTTCCTTTTGAAACCCCATTTCAAGCTGATGGACTTTTTCTTTGATTATAAACTAACATTACAAGTTGTAAGCCAAACAATATCTTACCCGAGTTGCAGAACTAATAGAGCATCATATATCATTATACAAGTATATTGATAAAACTGAAAATGTGATGTTGTGAGAGAAATCTTAATGATTAGAGATTTCTAATCATAGGGATGGTTATAGCATAATAATAAATGTGTCAATGATTAGAATTCTAATCATGGGATGTATATAGCATAATAATAAATGTGTAAGGGTTAGTGATTAAGGTTATTTTCATTTAAAAAATATTTGTTACTATCTACGGTATTTTAAAAAGAAATTTTGTGTAATTATTGCTCTAAATTTGATTTTTGAAATGTGAAAAATTAAAAAAGAAAAAGAAGATTATTTAACTTTCAGCGACCAAAAAGTACTGTTAAAATATTCTAATCTATTATTTGCTTTAAGCATCATAAAAAGATAAAAGATAATAACAAATTGGGATTGTATTAATTAATTAATTAATTAATTAATGCAACTGTACCAAACACAAGCCCTTCTTTTTTCTCAATTAATCATCCAAGAAAGGAAAAAAAAAAAAAACCTTTTGTCTTATAATGCATCAAATTAAATGTATAAAGGTTGAAAGTAATATTGTTGTGAGAGAAATCTTAATGATTAGCATTAAGATAAATGTGTAAGGGGTTAATGATTATAGTTATTTGCATTTAAAGATTTTTTCTTGCTATCTATGGAAGAAATTTTGTATGGTTAATTAATTTTATAATTTCTTTAAGTTGGTTCTTAAAATGTGGAAAAATAAAAAAGAAAATGAAGATTTTGACACATAATCTAAATTATATTTTTTAAAAAAAAAATTGATAAAAAAGATTTGTTGTGGCCATGGGATAATCACAAGCACCAAAAGTTTTGTTGTTAAATTGAATCACAATATCTTATATTTCGTGTTTTGACAAGAGATAAGCGTCATAAAAAAATAATAAAAAAACCTTAAAAATAAGGGTAATCGTGTTTATATCTTAACGAGATTCGGCAACAAATTGGGATTATAATAACTAACTAATTAATAAGAATATATAGACTTTTTTTTTTCTTATGATCGAAAAAAGCTGAGGGATTAGCTAAAAAGCTGAGGGATTCGCTAGCGAATCCCTCAGCTTTTTTCGATCATAAGAAAAAAAAAAGCCCTAACTTATAATATTAGATCAGCTTTTCATATTTTTGTCTCCTAACTTGTTTTGTCATTGAAGATCACAACCCTACTCTTGTTTTACACAATGCAAAACAACCCTTCTTACCTTCCTCCTGGATACAAATTCTTCCCCATTGATGAAGAATTGATCGGCTTTTATCTAGACAGGAAAGTCAATGGTTAAGGTTTGCTTGCCGAAGCTACTAACTTGTTCAAGGATTACAATATTTATGGCGAAGAAAAACCCTGGGAGATCTTCAATAGGTTTGAAGGTCACAAGTCAAATGATAATGGTCTCTACTTTTTTACAATACTAAGTAAGAAAACGGTCAATTGTACTAAAAACAAGAACATAAAGGTTGGTAAGAATGGTGGCACGTGACATGGTGACAACAGAGAAAAAATGAGTACTAGGGAAGGAGTTGTTATAGGAATGAAAAATAGATTTCGTTATAAGAACAAGCGGCAACCGAACCATGATGGTTGGATAATGCTGCAGTATGGTTCAAAATTGATTTATGAAAATATTGTGATCTCTCAACTCAAGATAAGGAAATCAAAGAAAAAGAAGTTGATGGACCTTTCAGAAATTGTTGGAGTTGATGAAGATGATGATATAATCAGATTAGCCATCCAGTAATCAACTTAGAACCTACAAGGTCACAAGATCAACAACCCCACCAGATTATCCAGAATCAAGAGACGTGGCTTGAGGCAGCAACGGCTCCAGTGCAGAACATAGAGCCTGAGTTATCGGCAATCGTCAACCAGGGAGCTCAACTGTCACAAGATCAATTTATTTATTTTTCATATAATTTATTTCAATTTTATTTTATCTTTTCATATAAAAATAAAATAAAAATAACATATGGTAAAATTTGATCAGTAGAAAAAAAAATATTTTTACAAGTACCATCTTGAGATAATTTCACTTAAAATATAGGTACCTATTACAAGTTCGCTCATGTATTTAATGTGCCAACAAGTTACATCAAGCAAGTTACATGACTTATACTATGAAGGAAAAAATAATAAATTTTGAATGTATGTACAGTGATTTCATGTTTTTTTTTTGACTCCAGTTTCCTTTTGATTTACTAAAAACACAAAAATAGCCCATGGGCCGAATTCAAGCTAAAATCTTCGGATGGCTGATTTGCGGCCCAATAATTAGACCCGACCCCGAACCCTCTTGGAAAGAAAGTAAACCCAAACTGATTCCCAACCCAGACGCAATCCGCTGGTGTCCAAAATTCAGGGTTTAAGACGAATTAAAGCATAAACCCCTCTTTCACCACCGGGAGAGTCTATCAGAGATCATCATCATCGAGCCGTTCTGCTCAGACCTAAACCTCTCTCATAAAAAAAAACCCACTAATGGTTGTCGTGCAAGCCGATTCTCTGTCTGAGTAAGTCCTTCTCTCTGTTTCGTTATGGCGCTTTTGTTTTGTTTTGTGTTTTTTAAAAAAACTGATTTGCAATTTGCAATTTGGTTACTGATTTTTTCTTAAAAAAATTTGCGATTTTTTTTAATTCTTTTTAAAAGGGAGAACGTTGTTGACCATTTAATTGACAAGCAAAAGCATGCCGCTGCACCAGTAAAATCCGCCGTCAACAAATTCCAGCTTCTCCCTGAATTTTTAAAGGTAACCCAACTTCTGCTATTTAAATATGAACGTACTTTGTTTTTTCTTATATATTTTTTTATGTGAATTTACAGTGTGTTACTGCTAGAGGGTTTTTTTCTTAAAGAAAATTTTAATGGTTTTTGATAGGTGAGAGGGTTAGTGAAGCAGCACTTAGATTCGTTTAATTATTTTATAAATATTGGAATCAAGAAGATTGTGCGTGCCAATGATCGGATTGTGTCCACAGTTGATCCTAGTCTTTATCTGAGGTAATCATTCATTAATCCATTCTATGTTTTGGTTGCTTTCTCTGGGTTGCACGGGTGCACAAGCTGGTAAAGTCTGTTTATTTTGAGAAATGAAGCAGCGTTTAGAAATAGGGAAAAAAAAGATCATCTGGGTTCTTTTTTTTAATATTTTGTGAGATTGGATTCTATTAATTGTGGTACCTTGTTTTAATTTTTTTTTTGGTCTTAAATCTTGTAGGTTTACAGATGTTAAGATTGGAAAGCCTTCTATGGTGGTCGATGCTATTAGTGAACAAATCACTCCTCATATGTGTCGCTTATCTGACACGACGTATGTAGCCGTTCCTGTTCTTTTTAGTTTCTTAATTGATTTTTTTTCGCCTGGTTTTTTTTGTTATGTTCCATTTTTTTAGGTAAAAGAAAAACTTTGTAAAAGTGAATAAAGCTAGACAATCTGCATGAAAGAACTTAAAGTATGAAGATTAAAACATAAGGCCTTACAATGCATTTGTGTACTGATTTAGAAAATCCTAGAAATGTTACTGTCAAAGAACCATCTCAACTCAATAACTTAAACTATTAGATGAGGTACCAAGATATGATTTATATTATTATCTAACATAACCCCTCAAGTGAAAGTTCTTTGGGCTTGAAACTTGCACATGTCCATATTACCTTGTGCTTAATTTTTATCAAATAAATAGGGATTATGAGATTCGAACTCGTGATCGTTTGGTCATCAAAGTTCTGATGCCATGTCAAATAACCATCTCAACCCAATAACCTAAACTATTAGATGGGGTCTCAAGATATGATTTATATTATTATCTAACAGTCACGAAGTGGTACAAGTAAAGATGGCTTCAAAAAAAATCAAGCTTGCAATGGCCATCTGCAGGAGTAGAACTAGGGTTTTAGGTATCAGGGTGCCAAAAACTAATATACTATGATACATTTGCAAATAAAATAAACAAATAATGGTTATAGAATAGTACCTTTTTTTTTTTGGAAGGAGGAGGGTTCCAAAATTGCATATTTTTTAGAAATAAGCATTAAATTCAATGGCATTAACTTTGCCAAATTTTGAGGGTGCCGTGGCCTGCCCCCGGTAACACTGAACCTGTGTAAACTATGCACTTAACCTTCCATTTCTGATGCAAAATCAAAATGGGGAGTGACATTATTTCAAGGAGAGTGCAAATGGTTACTTGTCCAAAGCTTCACTCTCTCTAGCTTTAGCCCAAGCCCCTATCTGCCAATTCTATTGACTAAATATGCTTACCAGTTGTTACGCTCCCTCATGATCCTAACCTGCACTTGATGATGCCCTTCTCAATTTAAGAACTGAAGAGACTTCCATTAATCCATTTGAGTCCACATTAGCAATATTTGAATATGATTTCATCATTCTCCACATCAGACATTCATCAATTTTCTGTGTTCTCTTTTGTATTATTATAGAGTGGTATAATGATGATGTTCTAGCTCTGGTGTGATGAATGGGGATATATTTTGTTGTCAGAAGCAGGAAACACATGAAACTTTGGTTTCGGCATGTTGGTGTTGCAAGAAGGAAAAAAAACCCAAATTTGTTTCTTTTGTTTTCCTTGATTAAAATTTGTTGATATTTAGCGCATTAAACTGTTTGGCTATCCCTGATGGAACTCTAAACTTGCAATTTGCAACCATTATGCACTTGAATCATTTGTCTTCTAAGTTGTACGAGTTTTTGAATTTGTGAGTTTCAGGTATGCTGCACCGATATTGGTTAATATAGAGTATATTTCAGGAAGCCATGGTCGGAAGGAGAAGATGATAAAGGTAGCAAATTGTAATTTGATATCTAATGATTGAAGACATGTGATTTGGATTTTAAACAAAGTAGTTCTTGCAGAATGATGTTGTCATTGGAAGAATGCCCATAATGTTACGAAGTTGTTGCTGTGTGTTGTATGGAAAAAATGAAGCTGAACTTGCGAGACTTGGTATGTATGCATAAACTCAAACATTGCTTTTGCTGCCACTTATTTCCTCTTGCTTCTTCCTTTCATATTCTTTCATTTTTCCTTTGAATTTAGGTGAGTGCCCCCTTGACCCTGGAGGATATTTCGTTGTCAAAGGAACTGAGAAGGTGATATTCTGCTTGCTGTTTGCTAATGCCTTTTGACATCAGGAAGAAATAATCTATTTAATTTGTCAAAATAAAGTTTATGATTGTGTGACATATTTTGCATTGATGTGAACTATGTGCCTTAATGATTCTAGGTCTTATATTTACATATTGCATAAAGTTAGGGGTTAACATGAGCCTTAGTAATGATGCTAGGTCTTATATTTACATATTGCATAAAGTTAGGGGTAACATGAGCCTTAGTGTCATAAAGACTGAATTTTTATAAATGTTATGATGCCTGATCTTGAAGTAGCTATATCTATAGTTAGTTTTTTCTAAAGGGAAATTTATTTAGCTGGCATTTCCATATCATTATCAATTATGGATAACTTCTAAATCATTGATGGTGGATTTACTTTGATATTATTTTTTTCATTTCTATTATACATTTTTTTTTCTATAGGAAACAAGGTCGCATTCATCATATTTTAGCAAAAGAACATAGAAAAAAAAGTAAGTGAAGCAAATTTGGTGTCATTTTCCAAAGTGAGAAATATGTGAAGTTACTTTTTTTTAGATAGATAAGCTTTCTGCTAAAAGAAGAAAATAGAAAGTCTGGTTTCTAGAAAAGAAAGGGTAAATTATATTTTAACTATTTTTGATTTATTAATGTTCCTAAAAGTTCCCAAAATCAAACTCTCAGGTTTCCAGAAAGTTCATTGGGGACCCTACCTATTAAATAGATAATGTAACCATTTCTGGACCAACCTTTTGAATCTTTTCAAGTTTTAAGTACTGGAAGACATCATCACATATAGGGATTTGGTAGGAAATGATGAGAGAGACATGAAAAAGTGAAAAAAAGAAATGGAAAAAGTGGACATTGCTCGGTATTTGATAGCTAGTGGTTAGATTGGAATTTTTTAAAACAACAGGGTTAACGTTGGAAAACTAAAAAAATATAAAATTCGAACTGGAAGATTGCTGATTTTAGAGGGACTAAATCGTAATTCACCCATAAAACAATTTTTATTTTAATTAAAAATGTTTTCTTCACTCCTAGATTTTAATTAAAAGTGAACTTGGTTGTTTTCTTTTATATAATGATTATATTCTGTCAAAGAATAAAAGGAAAACAATCATGTTTATGTATGTTTAGCTATTTATTGCTCCTACTGTATGTTCTAAAAGTTTAGGGGAGAGAAGTGGACAATTAGACCACAAATGTTGTGGGTTGAACTCACAGAGGACATTTAGCTTTTCAATACAATTTGAGAAAGTTTGTCTCATAGTAGAATTGAATGGAGGAGCATGATAGTTTGGGAGCGAGATTTAGTTGAATTGAGTCATAGTGTAGTAATCATTTGAATGACTCTTGAATCAATTGCATTAGTCATTTTTTGTGAATCAAGTGCACTACAAATATTCTAAAAGTTTATCTATGTGGAGGTCTGGTGATGAACACCAATGCTATTTTATCAGTGTTAGGAAATTATATGACTCACGAATTGCAAAATAAGCTGTTCAAATGAGTTCAAAATTTCTTTTTTCTTCAGTTTTTCATTACATATCAACGATTGAGATTCTCGAATTTAATTTATTTTGTGTGAGGTTGTCTTGTTTATACTATTTTTTTTTTCAAGAGCTCATGTGAACTTCCTTCCTTTGTCTTTTTTTTTTTTTTGATAGCTCTGATACAATTAATCTCTTTTAGGTGATTTTAATACAAGAGCAACTTTCAAAGAACAGAATCATTATTGATAATGACAAGAAAGGGAAGTGAGTTCTTATATCTTTGTTCTTATCTTTACCTCTCTTTCTTTCTCTCATCTCCTTGCATTCTTCTTCTCTAACACTTAGGGAGCTAACCAGAGATTACATTAGAAGTATTGCATTCTTCTTCTCTAACACTTAGGGAGCTAACCAAAGATCACATTAGAAGTGATACTGAACTGCAGTATATGATTTTCAATTTATTAGATTCAACTATGTCTTTGTTGAAGAATGGGATGGCATTTCCTCTTCCTTTTGACTGGTTATTTTGACCCTTCCTTTTTTTCTCTTCTCCCTTTCACGTTTCTCTCTAAATTAGATAGAGGCAACTGGAGATTACTTTAAGTGATGCCTAAATGTAATGGATGATTTTCAATTTCTATAGATTCAACAGTCTTTGTTGTAGAATGGGATGATACTCATTTATCTAATATGACACACACATTTATGGAGGTTCTCTGTAAAGACACCAAGAAGTCTTGATACCATGGTAAAATAGGATAGAGAAGTCCCAACAATGAAAATATAATCATCTTAACAGTAACATGTTCTTGTTAATGAAAAACATTACGAAATGGGACATTTGTAAATGTTGTGAAATTCCTTAACTTATATAGTTACAATCAACTTGTAAAGCTTTTATTCTTTTATGTGTACCGTATGAATCTTTTTCTCTTCAACCTTCTATCTTTGAGCATAGATTAGGTGAAATGCCTTTTTTTTTTTTATATATATATATATATTAAGAATACTTAATCAAGAGAATAAAAAGGCACAACTTGGATACTAAAGATACTTATGGGATGATTTATTCCTATAATTACCAATATCACCAAAATCTTTAGTTGTCCAATGATGAAACTCCCCAAAAAGTATAGTGGGTAGAGGATTTTAGAGAAATCTAAATGATTGGTTTGCCTTCTGAAATTTTTTTAGGAGAATTTTGGCTGATAAAAAAGCCATAACGTTCCTCTCCATAAGAACACACCAAATCACCACAAGCGTAGGAAATCTTTAAACAATTTTGCTATCTCTCTGGCTCTCAAACCCATTTAATGAGTTGGATGAACCTCACAAATGTTGTGGGCTAATACATTGATCACAAAAGTGTCAAAAAGACAAATCCTACATTTGAAGTAGTAAAACGTTGCAAGGAGCCAAAAGAAAAAGTATTTGGCTCTCTCAAATTTTAGACACATCATGCACGTGTTAAGAGACATTGTTGATCTTCTCATATATGATATATCATTTGTATTTATCTTCTTGGGATTATTGACCAAGCAAAATCTTCGGTTTAGATGGTGATTGATAGATACCGTTCCTTCCAAATGTGCTAAAATTAGATAAATTAGAAAAACCAATTGAGTTGGCATGAAGTGTTTAAAGACATGCAAAATTATTTATAGCTAAGAATTGGTAAAATGCAAAAGTTTACCGCCATTTTAGTCATTTGCATTTTATATGTTTTTCTTTTCAAGGCCTTAAAAGAAGTGAACAACAAGGGTAAGGATTTATCGTAACTAAAGAAATTTTGTTTCTCATGTTGAGTTTCTAAATGAAGAACTCGGGAACTGTTATTCCCTTTTAAACTATAGAAACTCGTACTACCTTGACCAGGTCATCATAAGGAAATCTACGAAGTCATTTTGGGATAACTTGTAGTGTGATAAAGACTAGAAAGATGGTACACAAACATAGACCACTATAGAAGAATATCCTCTATCCCTAATTCTCTTACAAGTAACTATAGAATCTTTATGCATAGTAGTGTTGTCAAAGGAGAAAGGCGCTAAAAGGCGCCAAGCCTGTAAAATGCCGAAGGCGCATGCCTGAATGAACCAAGGCAATATGCTATAAATTAAAAAAAAAGTAATATTATATTATATTATATAAATCTAAAATATACATCTTCCTAGCTAAGATTAGATCATTAGAAATCAAAAGAAAATAAAAAATACCATAAAATAGTCATTTAAAGTTATATTTTTCACCCTTAAAACAAAATAAGATAATTTAAAGTAGTAAGTAGCCAAATAGATTAAAAAGCAAAATTAAATACCAATTAAAAAAAGACAAATAGGTCAAAACATAAATCAGTTAAAAAAAGAAAGAAAAATCCATTATAAAATGAAGAACTTCAAGCGAACGCTAGCCTTAATACCTTGCCTCACTCGCAAGATGCTTCATTGAAATCCAATGTCTGAGGCTAATAAAGGTGTCGGGGCCTCACCTTGCCTGGAGCGCCTAGGCAAGTGCCTCAGTGTCTCTTGACAACACTGGTGCATATATTGCTATTTCAATCTTGTTGTCTCTGATTTACAAACAATGTCCACCAACCTCAACTAATAAAGAATCCAAACAATTAGGAAAGCCCATATAGTTTATCTATCTTGGTCCAATGTTTCTAAAATCAGAATAATCTTGATTACAAGCATTGGATTCTAATTTTCCATATGGCACCCTTCGATGGTTTTGTGTCAAATAATATCTCACTATAAAAGTGTGAACATTATTCACAATACATTTACAGCTGACTATTAGAAATTCTAAAGCAATTCAAAAGTCTATCCTAAACTATAGAGTTATTTAGAAACACATTAAAAATATAGTTATATTTGGAGGAAAGCAAAATATAATCTTGATACATATTTTTGATTTTGGAGTAGGAGTCTTCTACAATGTTGAGATTGGTCTTCAACGACACCTTAGAATTCCTTCTAGCATGCATTCAATAATTTTTATGAATTCCACAATTTTCCAACAATTCATGCTGGATAGAGCTAATGTTCTGTCATGGGACTTTCCAATCAAGTCCATTGCTGTTGCTAATGCCCTACTAATTCTATGCCATTCTAGCATTCCCATTTTATTTTTTTGTAACCTGGATGAGCTTATCCTGTGAGGGCAGCTTTGGTGATATCGCCAACTGTTTTGATGATGAATCCTTGTTTAGTTGATATCTGTTGCTTTTGATGTTTTCAGCTCTTAGTGTTGGCTTACAGTTTCTTATGGTCCCCCCCACCCCCTGTTTTCAGCATAAATGCATCTGTTACAAGTAGCACCGAGGCGACAAAAAGCAAAACAGTCATTCTGATGGAAAAGGAGAAGATGTATTTATGTCTCAACCAGTTTGCAAAAAAGGTCTTTATCAGAATGATTTCTGTTCAGATCCAGCCTTTCATTTTTTGTTTTCAAGTTGTTTTATGTTTGGGTCGTAATGTTTTTCAAAATGTTTCTTAGATTCCTATAATGGTGGTAATGAAGGCTATGGGGATGGAGAGCGACCAAGAGGTGGTACAGATGGTTGGAAGAGATCCTCGATATAGTGCGTTGCTTTTGCCCTCTATTGAGGTAATCTACATCATGTAATTCTTAGTAGAAAATGTCAACTAACTTTCAAGATAATTTTAATTTTGGATTCGTTCATAATGAATTGGCCTTTTGCCATTGAACATTCATCATATCCCAGGTATCTAGGATTGCTGTTTCATAATCTAAATTTGAACTTCTATTGAATATATTTGAAGTTTGTTTGCTAAGTTGGTAATGGCCTTTAAAATACAGGAATTGGAAAATTTGCATTGCATTTTGCAATTCTATCGTTGTGTCAATTGGAAATTTTTATTGAGATTAACGTTGACACAACATTTTTGGTTTTTTTTGAGATGGTTTAAGATTTTAAATTAGTTTCTCATAGATGTTTTATGTGATCAGATTTTTTATTTTTCCCCTGATTTGTTAAAGATTTTTATGACTTTGTACTAGTATGCAGCAGGTTTTCAAGTTATATAATTTTTGTGGCATTACCTTAGTTTTTGCTTTCACACTTAAAGCTTGAAGTTAAATATGATTCAGTTATAATTGCAATAAGATTGCTAGCGCTTTCTTGTTTTCCAAATCATGTCAACCACCGGATACCGCTGTTGAGCCATGCGATGTCAGATGCTAATGTAAAAACTTTAATGTCACCTTGGAAATCAGCATTTCCACATGTATCAGAGCCTCATTTTTCTTGTTGTCCTTGCTGTTTGACTTGATTATGCTTGATAAGGAAATGCAGAGTCCTTGCAAACACATTATGGGTGAATTTAACATGAATTGCAATATCCTGGGATTGAGCATCTCTTATTTTGCTGTCCTCTCTCTTTCATCAGTTGTTTGCTTCTGTAAACGGGTGCTCGGTATCTGATTTGTGTTTGACTTTTCTTAATGATCTGAAATGCAGGCATAGTTTTAGTGCTCTCTTAAAAATAGATGTTTCCCTCTTGTCAGGTCAATGTAAAGTTTTTATATCCTTGTTTAACTGGATGGCTTGAAAGGTGTAGAAAACACTTTCCCTGTTGGTTCTTATCTTTACCAACTTTGCTTCTGTTGACATTTCTTTTATTCTAAACTTCCCCTCTTCTCTCATTCCATTTTCCCATTTATTAAACTTGCTGCTGGAAGAGAAAATTGGCAAGAGTTTGTGTTTCATCTCCCACAAACCTGCCTGAGGGGAGACTGATGTGGCAACTGCAGATAAAAAGTCAAATGGGTTTCGATTAAGCTAATGAGAATGTAGTTTGTCCTGCATGATTATTATAGTGGCATATTTTCTTCCTTGTATTGATACAAATTGTATTGGATGAGAAAGAATGTCAAACATATGGCTTTAATGTTTTTATTAGTGGTAGGTTTTATTTTTAACATATCCCATAAATTGTTGATAAATTTTTATCATAATTTTATTCTTCTTGTCTCAAGTATACAAATTGGACTGCTGCAGCTCTTCCTTTCCCAAACCTTTCCTCTCCTTTCCTTTCCCTTCCTTTCCTTTTCTTTTAATCGTTCTTTATTTTCTTTTTTCATTTTCATTTTTTCTCATACCTTTTGGTTTTATGCTCATTTCTATCGTTCATTTTATTTCTAGGAATGTGCAAGTCATGGTGTTTACACACAGCAACAAGCCTTGGAATATCTTGAAGCAATGGTATGTCTCTTACTTGCATGTTGCAAGAACATTATTCATAACGCTATCATATTCCATTATTAAATGTATTGATCCTTGATGTGATCTGGGTGTCTCTAAGTTGTATGTTGAACACCTACTGATGCTGCCACTTAATTCCATAATTGGATGTGGTAATGCTTGAAGTGAACATATAACCAACTCAGCCTCAAGCCTAAATTGGTTGGAATGAGTACAATGATCTGCCTAAATCACTTTTAGTTATAGCATACAAGATTATTGTGTACTGGAGCATCAACCTGCATTTGGTCTCCCTCCATGCTTTCTCTGTCCTAATACTTCAATTTGTTGGCTTTGGTCGTTGGTAAATCCACAGGTTGAAGTTTTATATGCTGAAATTATGTTAAAATCCCTACAAATTTTTGAAAGAGAAGAGCAAGAAAGGGATAAAACTCAACCGTCAATAATCAAAGTGTCAATCATGTAAATAGGCTCCATCAAAACATTCAATAGGTACTGTTGTTTAGGCACCAAAAAACCAAAAAACAACCAAAATATAAATAGACATTCCCAAATAAAAATCCAATGAAATAAGATGCTAACAAATTCTTGATAGATCTACTCCATCTGCTTCAAAGGAATAATAAAACTCTGGATAATCAAAATATAATTCTAGAAGTCGTGTGGTTCAGCAAAAAAAAAAAAAAAAAAAAAAACCTCAATCCTAAGGTTGGAATGTCAAAGTAGCATGAACTCTAAAATCAATCTTTGTTTCTCACTTAATATTGAAGAAGTTTGAACTTGTTCCCCTTTCCCCTCACTTTCAATGTGATTAGAGCTTCAATGCATGCATTTGCATTGTTTATATTTTGTTTAACCATTGGCATGAATTAGAAAAATGTTGCATACTTGGTTCCAATCTCCCTTTCAAGACATTGTGCTCATCACTTCTTTACCATCTCTGAGCTTTCTTTTGACAATTTACTGATCAGTGGCTGTTCTTGTTCCTATACTTGTACTGTTATTGTTAATTATTCTCATTATGCTCTTCTTGACTTGGTTTGCCTCCTCTTTCTCGAACACTAATGGTAGCACTTGACCCATGTCGAGCCCTATGTGTCTCTTTATAATGCTCTTCTATGGAACATAATCTTGATTCCTAGTGTTAAATTCCCCACCATATGATTGGTGCCCTGAATAGATATGGTTGCCTATGTGACTCTTCAGCTGTTTTTTATGTCTTGAAAATGCATAACTCCCCCCACCCGCTTCACTTCTTCCAAGATGTTTGCTTTGATGAGAAATTTTATAAAGAAAACAAGTTGCTAACAATTAAGATCCTACATAGAAAATCATGGATCCACATCCTTACCTGTGAAACGACCATCTAGTGTTACCAAGCATAAATAACTGTTCAGGCATGGCTGGGTTGAATTCCTTTAGGTGCTCATAACCTCTTCCAAGCTGCATTTTGCTTCTTTATTGCGAGTCATTTCAACAATCTTTTTTGTTTTACAAGGAAGCTATCTTTTAATGTTATAGGTTTTTGTTTGATGGTTTGTGTATCTTTCTTGACTTCATAAACCCATATAGGCTAACTTCATGTGATTGTTATTGTCAACATCATACTTGTCTTTTTGGCCAATTTTTCATAGCAGTTGCTTGCTCTTGCAGGTGAAGAGGTCTACATACTCTAGTTCATTGACTGAAAAGGTAGCCTTTCCCCCTTCTCTCTATGTAATGTATGTGTGTGGAGTAAATATTATAAATGCTACTTCTTCGTCTGTAATAATATATATGCTGCATCTTTGTCTATCTAAACATGTATAGACATGAACTATTGTTATTTTTCTGTTGTTGGCACTTCTATTTGATATTGGAATGGTTTGGTGTTTTCAGCAGGAAAATAGAGCTTTGGCCATTCTTCGAGATGTATTTATTGCTAATGTTCCGGTAGGATTTGTCTCATTTTTAAAATTTGCAGAATTTATTTATTTGATTGTTAACCTTCTCTTGTGCATTATAGGTGCGCAAGAATAATTTCCGCCCAAAATGTATATATGTAGCGGTAATGTTGAGAAGGATGATGGAGGCTTTATTAAACAAGGATGCAATGGATGACAAGGTAATGGATTTTTGGATGTAAGCCATGAACACTTTGTTTTTTATCTTATATTTAGATAAACAATATAAATGCAAGTTTTGGAGATGAATTCTGATGGTTGTTCAGAAGCCATTCAAACAACAGTAAGAAACCATGCTTATCTTGAGGTGTGAATATTTTACACCTTTGAACATGTAGCCTTCAATCTTGTTCAAAAATATTCCATGACAAGCCTCAGAGATTGGTTTTGTTGGCTAACAACCAACCATATCCAAACATCTATTTAGAACATAATTCAGGCATTGGACAGGCCACCTGCCCATGGACTAACGACCTGCCCATCATGAATTTTGCATGAGGATGTTTGCTTTTAAAAATCAACTACTTTAGATCAATTGTTTTGATGCTTTTGATGCCATGATTGCCCTTTTCCTCTATGCTTTGCTTTACAAACTGTTCTGTAGCTTTGTCTACTGAAACGGGCTGATTGGTCTGCCATGTAATCAATGTAAATGTTCTAGATTGAGTGTGTTAAAGCATATCTTTCCGAGTCTGTGGATGGATGGGTGCTGGTAGATGAAAAATATTTTTTTTTTCTGCGTGTAGGATTATGTGGGTAACAAGCGATTGGAGCTATCAGGCCAATTGATTTCTCTGCTTTTTGAGGTAATATGGATCCAGGTCGTACTTAGTGAACTGCTATGGGTACTATAATTGGCTCTCAAGCTGCCCCCTCCTCTCTCAATTTGCTTTGTAGGATTTGTTTAAGACGATGATTACTGAGGTCCAGAAAACAGCAGACACTCTGCTAGTCAAACAAAACCGATCTAGCCGGTTTGACTTTTCTCAAGTAAGTATAGCTGCAAAATCAACTCTATTTGTGACTTGATATAATGGATTTTCATATCTTGATTATAAAAATCAAATCAAAGAAATAATTTAGCCTCTGTTTTTTTTGGTTGGAATCTGTTGTCTGCTGTTTCATTTAACACTGATTATGTTAAGTTGTTTTGGAGTAAGTTTCACTGATTTTTTTTTAATTTCCTGTTATAGTATATAGTTAGAGATAGTATTACCAATGGGCTTGAAAGAGCACTCTCTACTGGAAACTGGGATGTCAAACGGTTTAGGATGAACAGGAAAGGCGTGACACAGGTTCTGTACTGAGTATCCCCTCATTTTGCTTTATCATTCCTTTTGCATATATTTCTCTGTTTCTTGTTGGTATCACAATAAGCTGACAGAGAATCCTCTGCTAAAAGGTATTAGTCAGGTTATCCTATATGGCATCGTTGGGCCACATGACCAGAATTTCACCACAATTTGAGAAGTCCAGGAAAGTAAGTGGACCCAGGGCATTGCAACCTAGTCAGGTAATATTGATGTCTCCACACTGCCCTAAGAAATCTTGCAAAACTGTCTTGTGTTTCTTAGGGTAATATTCAGTCTATTGCTGATGGTTTTTCTTTTTCATTTTACTGATTCCAAGTTCTTTTTTCCTAGTGGGGTATGCTCTGCCCTTGTGATACTCCAGAAGGAGAAGCTTGTGGACTTGTGAAGAACTTGGCCTTAATGACTCATGTTACAACTGATGAAGAAGAGAGCCCATTAATCTCTCTGGTTTGTCCCCGGTTAAATTTCCCTTTGTTCATGAGCAACACAGACGCAATGTTTTACATGTTTAAAATCATATGAAGTCGTACCATGAATTTTACGTAGAAAGTTTATATGTAATGAAGTACCAGCATTTGTGGCTCTCAATGGATAACTTGCCTCCCAGTGGCCAGAAAATTTTGAAAACAAACCTTGTCAATAAAGGATTGCCATGTATTTGAATAATATAATTTCAACTCAATTATCCTTAAATGATGTATGCAAAGATTCTTCTCTGAAACTCTATTTTTGAATCCCCCTCTATAAAACCCAAACAACAGCCAGTGGAAAGCAAACACCCATATCTCTCAAAAAAAAAAAAACCACTTTCTGTTTCTTAGCAGCCAACTCTATGTCGATTAGTCTGTCATGAAACAAGTATCTGTTAGCTCTATTGCACTGTGCATGATCTAGCAGGTGGTTCATGGTTGACAAATTCAGCATCTTCTGTGAATTTTTCATTTCCTCTATCTCTCTCTCTCATGAGATTGTCAATGGGAAAAATCGTACCTGAAGTTCTCTCAAGCAAAAGAGATGCTCTGGCTGGAGCTTTAGACTTCAATGTTTAATTGCTTGTCAAGGAAAATTAGGCCTACCTTCGCTGCCCCAATATTTAGACAAGGCCGTGTAAAAATATTTAACACTAAAACTGCCTCATTTAGCTATGTCCAGTTAGTTTATACATTCTGCATATAGTTTAGGGTGTCAGTTACTATTATTGACATGTACGTATAATTGTCTAGCATTTATGCATATGCTTTTTGGTCCTGTGAGTATTTTAGAAAAGAACTATGGCTTTTGTAATTTTGCTGCAGTGCAAGTGTTTGGGTGTAGAAGACTTGGAACTTCTCTCTGGAGAAGAGCTTCACACGCCAAACTCTTTTCTGGTTATATTTAATGGGCTTATTCTTGGGAAGCACAGAAGGCCACAGGTAAGATTTCTTTTGCATTGAGCAGATGTTGATGTCAAAACCTTCTCGTTCAATTCATTGACTTTATCTTCCTGTTTCTCAAAACACTTGCTTAGCAATTTGCAAATGCCATGAGAAAGTTGCGAAGAGCAGGCAAAATTGGCGAGTTTGTAAGTGTCTTTGTGAATGAGAAGCAGGTAATTTCTTCTGTGACATCAATTGGAAAAATCTTTCTGACAGTGTTCTTGTGTGTCAACTATGATGAAACGTGCTTCTTGGATAGTGATTCTGAAATGGAACAGGATTAGGTTTAAACTAACTACAAAATAGGCCAAATCATATATCTGAATCAGAAGTTAAAACACTAATAACAAATTGCATCAACAATCATTTCTATTATGATGAGCAAAAATAACAGATAATTTCAAACTCTTGGTAATTCTGTGAAGAGTGTGGTAGATTTCTTGTCAATTGCTTCTGTGGGTTTGTGGGAGAGGATATAATTAGTAATTCTATGGTTGCGTGCCATCAGTGAAGTCCTGTGATGTGCACTTGGTTGGAGAGAAATGCTAGAGTATTTATGAACCAACAAACTTTGAGATAATTGTTGTGGAATGGGATAGTTTTCCTCTCCTTGTGGTGTCATGCTTCTGGAGCTCTTACGGGTATTTTCCTACTTAATATTCAATGAGATTGAATGAACTTAACTATTGGGATGCTAAAAAGTTTTCTGATGTTTCCCTCCTAAAAAGTAGGTTTTGAACACCCCCCCCCCCCAAATGCTTAAGTAACAAGCATTTTTAAAGACTTAGCTCAAAATTACCAGAATGGTGGACCATGTCCCATATTTCCTGATTTAGTGGCAGAGTCCTGACTTTTTCCAGAAGAAATGGCACATGGGTTTGCATGCATATCTATTTACTCCTCTAAGTCCATGTGTCTAAGCCTGTTTACTCCTGACTTTACATGGAAGATACCCACACGGACAAGGAGGCACTGAGGCTCAAACACATGATCAACCCTCAAAGAGGATGTGCTCACCAATGGGCTAAGACCCTTGGTCTGTACCTTTGAAAATATACACATTTTAGTCACCCACATGGATGAGAGTACACAGTTTGTAATACCAGTGTAAATGTCATAATGCATGAAAGTACAAAGCTTGTAATACTGGTAAGAATGGTTGGTATAAAAAGTGCTTTCTGCTGATTCTTTAGGATGGTATAATATCTCATTATCTGTGGTCCGCTAAGGTAATCTTGTCCACCTATATGAAAGACACATAATAAAGCTTCAGGTTTTGCTGTGAAAGTAGGAAATTCATTAATAATCCTAAAAATGATTGACTCGACCATCCTCTTTATTTATTTGGCTATTCATTTTGCTATTCAGCATTGTTCAATTGAGTCGACTATCTTGTTGTGGACTGCAAATAACTGATATTTAGCAAAAAATATCTGCTAGCATGCTGTGTACATTGCTTCTGATGGAGGTCGAGTTTGTCGTCCGCTGGTTATTGCAGACAAAGGTGTATCAAGGATTAAAGAACATCATATGAGAGAGTTAATGGTGAGTTCATTTATTGTATTAGGACCAAAGGATAGGATGGTACTCTAAACCTGATTTAATTTCCATTTTCTTCAAGGATGGAGCCCGCACTTTTGATGACTTCTTACATGAGGGATTGATTGAGTATCTTGATGTCAATGAAGAGAACAATGCTTTGGTTGGTCTTGAAATCACTATTGAGAAACTGTACTATATTTTCATTATCTTTCTCTTTTTTGATTTAGGAGGACCTTTTCCATATTATTATCTGTTTTACAGATTGCTTTGTATGAATGGGAGGCCACTCCTGAGACAACCCATATTGAGATAGAGCCTTTCACGATATTAGGTGTTGTTGCTGGGTTAATTCCTTATCCTCATCATAATCAGTCACCAAGAAATACATATCAGGTTTGTTGTCATTTTCTCAATATTAAAGGTGATACATTTGCATTTCAATTTCTAAAAATTACTCCTTTCATCTTGCTTGTATCATGTGGCAGTGCGCTATGGGGAAGCAAGCTATGGGAAACATTGCATACAACCAGGCAAGTTCTTTTATGTCATTGATTTGGTCGAATTATTACATTTTATGCAGGCTGCAACTGTTCTTGTATGTGCCTTAGCATGTTGCTGGTGGTGTGGTACTGCTACCAACATGGTCAATAAAGGCAAGATCCTTTTAATTTTTCCAACTATCTCTACCTTTGAGCTCTATCTGGATAAAAATCCATATGTATTGGAACACATTGGAGTGATGTTCCCATGAGTACTACAACTGATTGAAAAATTTACAGAATTTGATTATGGATCCATAGATGAATGAATTATCAAATACTAGATGTTTCATTGCACAACTGAAGGCATTTTTTTATATGAAAATGTGCTAATTAGTGTCATTGTTATCACTGTTGAACTGCCTAACTACATTTTCAACTTTGAAGCATGCAAATTTGGTGTTTTTGTTTCCATAAATTAGTCCCAGAAAAATTGCTTCATACAGTTTACATGAATAAATTTCAACCCCGCAAAAAAATAAAAAATAAAAGAAAATTGTGGGTATACTTTTTAAGTTGTTTGTATAATGTGGCTGAATTATTGTTTAACTAGTTCAATAAGCTAGTGATATCTCTTTTCCCATTTGAAGTAAGAGACCATGATCAACTCGTGGAAGCAGAGGATATTGGATAGTTTGTGGATGGCATTAATTCTCTTTCCCAAATCACATTGGATTCGAAATGATGGGCTGAGTTACCTTTTCCATTCTCATAGAATCCCAAAGTGTTTTCCACGGGCTTTTTTCTTAATAAATCTCCAAAAGTTGGTGCTTCTGTTCTTGTTCTGTTGTTTATGTGACTTCTATTTCCATTGAACGTATTGTTATTGATTTGTTTCATCCAAGTTTAAACAATGAGCAAATGTCTAAGAATGCTTGTTGGTTCCTTGCATCTTTTTTGTTATTTTCACTTTTTGATGAATAGCTGTGGTGATATTTATGTAGGTTTCTATAATAAGAAATGTTCTGTTCTTGACTAGTGATCTTCCTGTCATAGCAGTTAGGCCGTATGGACTCTTTACTTTACCTATTGGTGTATCCTCAACGGCCTTTATTGACAACAAGAACAATTGAACTGGTAATTATCTTCCTATTATAAATGCTGTGGTGAGGATCGTTGGCTGTGAACTAATCAGTTTGCTTCCAGGTTGGATATGATAAGCTTGGGGCTGGTCAGAATGCAACAGTTGCAGTTATGAGTTATAGTGGCTATGATATAGAGGATGCAATAGTCATGAACAAGGCCTCTCTAGATCGTGGTTTTGGTCGATGTATTGTTTTGAAGAAGTACATAATTTTGACATCTTAATTTTTCCATATTTTATTATGATGGCATCCTTTCTCAATGTAATTCCTTGTGTGATTTCGCTTGCCTTGATAGAGTGTTAGTGCTTGCTTATTTTGGTATTTTCTCTATGACAGATACACTTGCACCAATCAAAAGTATGAGAATGGTGCATCAGACAGAATCTTAAGGCCACGAAAAAATGAAGAAAGAGAGAGGGTATGAAACTAACCCCCCTACCCATTCCCTTTTCAGTTTAGTGTTTCCATCTCTATTATTCTTCTAGTTTAGTTTGGTGAACATTTGTTGGTTTCTGAATTTCATTTTCCCTCTCTTGGATGAACAAGAAATATTAATAGAAAAGATAATTGTGTCCTTAGGGTTTACTGATGTAGGAAGAAAAAGAAAAATTAGCAAACTCACCAAGTCTGGTTATCTGGACCATAATGCCAGAAAAGAAAACAAGGTTCTTTTTAAAACTCACTAGTTATCAAATTGTCCATTTCTTTTTACAGCCGTAGCAGCCCTTAAATACTAAATAAAACCCTAAATTAAAAGAAATAGCTGATGCAGGATCTTTGAATTATGATACCTAAATACTGTAGTTTTTAGGTCATAGTAGATTTGGTGGGTTAGGGAATTGGGGAATAGGTTATAGGTGAGGGTTGGGATACCTTTAAGGGTGAGGTGATCAAACTAGATTAAATGATGAAGGATATAAACGTTATACTATGAATTAAATTGAATAAAAAAATTACTATTCACGCTAGTAGTGTTTCTATGTATCACACCTAGAAACTAGAAACCTAAGCTCCATGCACATGGTTCTTCGCAATGGATCCTATGATAGACTGGATCATACAATCTCAAACCATATAGTGAAATTCTCATCCATTCACTCATCTCAATGGGGTCTTACAAACAACTTGCACATAGAGCAAGGAGGTCAAGCCAAATGGGTATGTTTGCCTTAGCATTATGATTTTCCCCATCTTCAAAAATCATATAAAGGTATATGTTTTAATTGTTTCAGCTTCTGCATCACCAGCCCTTAAAAATAACTAAATCTTCATTGTCCAAATGTCCCAAATAAATAATGCATAAATCAACAAGTAAAGGAAAAAACCCTAATTGTTTATATAAGTCAGACTCCACTAACATGAACTACTACTTAGAATTTGTCCTGCATCATTTACCTTTGCATTACTTAGAGATCCCTTTTGGAGTTTTTTTTTTTTTTTTTTGCTTAGAATTTTTTAGAGAGGCTTGGTGGGTGAAAGGTGTTTTTTTCGCCTTTATTGCTTCTCCAGTATTCCTTTAGGGTATATGTATTTATTTTGTTTTTCTATTAGTGCTGCTGAATGTGATAAAACATATTGGGGGAACAGTGGTTGGGTCGTTTAGTAAATGAGGAGGCTTGTAAGCCTAGTTAGAGGAAGGCTGAGGATTTTTGACATGTTGTTTGAAAACATTAACCGAGTCCTGGCAGTTTACTTTAGAGCCTTGTTTTATTTGGTATTAACTGATTTGGAGCAAGTATGATTTTTGACAAAAATGGCTGGGATGTTAAGGTTGCAATATCATTTGTGCAATCGTAAGAAGTTCATTTCATACATTTTTGTTGTTAATTTTTCTTATCTGGTTGAAAGAAAGATGGTAGTGATTCCCAATTTCATTTTATAGCACTTCTGGGGAGGAGATATTCCATTGCTTGAAGCCTTTTCCCTTTTGTTGTCTTTAGAATTTAATTAGATTACAGGAGAGAAAAAACTAGAGTTCACATTCTCAATTATTTATCTCTTCAAGTGTTGATGAAAGCATTTATGGACTCTAGAGGGACCCAACACTTGCAAGTCTTTCTTTGGCACATTTTGTTTGTTCTCCTAAACCTTCTTTTCTTTGGTCTAGTCACATTTGGAACACCAAGACATTTTAGGGTTATTAAGTTAAGACTTGCATTTGTTTGTCAATCCATAATATTCCAGTGACTTACTACTAGGGAGAAGATTAATGAAAGCATTTTGTTTTAATTAGGGATCTTAAGCACTATAAAACTGGTGAGATGCAGGAAAATATTTTTTATTATTTTTTCTAATATAGATCACAATGAACCCTATAATAGTGAGATAATTTGTCTTGTGTTTTATGCTGTCCCTCATGGTGTTACTTGTGTAGGTGTTGGATGATGATGGACTTGCTGCTCCTGGGGAAATTATTAGGCATGGTGATATCTATATAAATAAGGAGTCCCCAATTGAAACAAGGGGGCCTTTAAAGTCTGCAGCAGCTTTAGCAGATGTGTCAGTAGTTTACTCCCTCAATTTTAATTTATTAGTTTTTTCTTTTTTGGCATCATTATTCCTTACCTGCCTTTTAATTTCCAGAAAATATCGGCCTTGTGCCCAAATATTCAAAGGTACTGAAGGGGAGTCATGTGTAGTTGATAGAGTTGCTCTTTGCTCTGATAAAAACAACAATCTATGTATCAAATATAAAATCCGCCATACTCGTAGACCAGAGGTACGGAACGTTTTCTGCCTAAATGTGGGAAACATGTTTCTTCAACTGGAGTTTATGGTGAATTGATGCAGCATCATTTTGTTTTCACTTATCTACCCAGGTTGGTGACAAATTTAGTAGCAGACATGGGCAAAAAGGTGTTTGTGGAACAATCATTCAACAAGAAGATTTCCCATTTTCTGAACGTGGTATTTGCCCCGATTTGATCATGAACCCGCATGGGTTTCCCAGGTATCCTCTAATAGTTAGTGTGCTTTTCTAATCACTTTGTGCTATTCTAATCACTTTGTGCTAACTAAAGACAAGAAGAAAGTAACTTTAGGTCTGTGACCCCTTATAACGCTAAAAATGCTATTGCATTCATGCATCAATAATTCATCAAAATTGTGTTCCTCTCCTGCCCTTTTTCTTATATCATTGAAGATCTTAATGCGTTAGGTAATAGGCAACAATGTATCGAATTTGTGTTCCTCTCCTGCCCTTTTTGATTGTTTGCATGATCATCTAACCATCTTATTGAACAATAGTTGATGAGCAAAAGCAAATGGAAATATACCAATAAGTTGTCATAGTTTTGGATGACAAATGAATGCATATTTCTGAAATATTTATGTTTGTAATTTCAGAGTACTCTCCAATACAAGGATTTGCCAATTTATCCATCACTAGTCCATAATCTTAGCTTAGAATTTTCAAGTACTTTAGGCATCAATAATGTGCCATGTTTTTCCTTTGATTATTTTTCTAGTAATGTTACATATGCTAAATTGCGAGTTTCTTTGTTTCTTTATTGTCTATCTTTATTCTTGTAGGTTGTAGCCTTGGTACATTATATATGCTGTTATTGATGATCTAATTAACAAGCAATAACATTCTTCTTTTTCTTTTTTGTGCTTCATAGTTGATGCTTGAAAAGTGTTAACAGACGTTGTTTGCAAATCATTTTAATAAGAGCTTTGATTATTATACATGCATATTATCCCCTTATATCATGTGGACCATCACAGAAAAAACGAACTTAAAACCACCCATTTATTTGAGTAATGAAAGTAGAAAATTTGAGGATGAACTCAACACATATGGAAGTGGCTCATGTAAACTGATTGAAGCAACACACATCACTTATGTGGAGTGTCTATTATTTTTTCTTGACATTTTCTTAAAAATTATAGTTGTAATGAGAGTTGAACAGAGAAAAAAGGTTTAAATTTTAAAAAGTTATCATTTTAGTAAATGATTGAAGGATGCATCGATAAGTTCATACTTAGGAGTGTAATTAAGAATGTATAAAATAATTCAAATTTTTGTGTTAAAAAAGATCTTATTGCCTAACGTATAATAATAATAATATATTATTATTATTATTATTTGTGTCTTGCTTTTTAAAACTTAAGTTATTGGTATTTTTTCAAATAAAAGAACCAATAGAATTTTATTTTTTACTATATAGGAAGTTGGAAGCAATAGTGAAAGGAGTTTATCTCCAATGATTTGTTTGTGAAGGTTACCAACACCATTACCTTGCCAAATTGAATTTGACCAGTTATAAGCATTTCAAAAGATTTCCTCAAAGCAGAGTGGGAGGGAGTGGGGACAACTTCTTATTCATATGTATGCAGATTTTAGTAATGCTTTCCACCATGCCCTTTTCAAGGATTTTGACCATTTGATGAGTAATTCTTCTATTTTAAATGGAAAGATTTTATGTTTATTTATTAAAGTTACAAGTATTATCAGTTTTTAGTGATGTTTTGAAGTCTGCACATTAGAGACAATTGAATATGTTCTCAATTATTGACACCTGTGACTGCATTGATTGTATGTATTACTTGCGCTATTCTGTGAAAGTGTTTGCAACAGCTCTTGAGCATGCAGATGGGTAAAGAAAAAGCCAATATATAATAGGCAGATTGTAATTGCAATAACACAACACGATGGAACTACTGTATGATATTATTCATGCAATATGTCACATGGGCACTTTACTAGCTTCTTCAATGTGGTGCTTCACCTCATCGCAATCGCTTGATTCTTTTTTATGATTTTTGACAACTAATTCATTTCACTTGCATACAAGTTATAAGTTGTCGTGTGGTATCTTTTCAATTGATAGGAGTGCAAGATCTACGCAAGTTAAATAATGTAATTGCGTTCTTGTTTTTTATATAGTCGAATGACTGTTGGAAAGATGATAGAGCTTCTTGGGGGTAAAGCTGGAGTTTCATGCGGTAGATTTCATTATGGTAGTGCATTTGGAGAACCAAGTGGTCATGCAGACAGGGTCGAAGCTATAAGGCACTTTCTCTCTCTTATGTTCTTTGCTTTTGGTCTATGTTTCTCAAACTTCATTTTTCTTAAATCCTTGTTCTGCTTCATGACAGTGAAACACTTGTTAAGCATGGCTTTAGCTACAATGGCAAGGACTTCATTTATTCAGGTTTTTGTGCTTACCCTAAAGACATTACTTATGAAATAGAACTTACATGCACTTCTATAAATAATTCATTTTGATTTTCTTGAAGCATTCTGAATTTGATATTTTTATTTTGCAAAATGTAAATTATTCCAATAAATGAATACTGGCATTAATGAGACAATACCTCGTTGCAAAAGATAATTTGATATGCTAGTCATGATTGAGTGGAGAAGTGACTGTATATACTTCACATACTATGATTTTCAGTTATGGACATGGCTTTCTGCATGCCAAAATTTCAACATGTCCTAAAGACATAGCTCTTGTATTTTTGTTTTTTGAATTTTAAATATTATAGACTATTTTGAGGCTCATCAGACTGAACTGTGCACTTAAGCAGTGATCCATCTTGTTTCTTTGTCTTGGTTGTGTCAATGGAGAGTCTTGCACATAATTAAACCAATATATTACTCTGCCATTGCTTTCATTAGTGCCATAATGACTTGAGGAGAATACATCATCTCCCCTTTGATTCTCAAATGCCTGAAAAACTGGAGATGTCAATCAATATTCCTTTCTTTTTTCTTTTTTATTTTCAAAAGATCTGAAAACACTTTCTATGAAGGAACCATGAACTTGGCACCACTCCATATTCTCATATATATAAACACTAATATATTAGTAATAATACTTTAAAACATATATAATATTATTATAAATAATAAATTACTAATATATATCTACATATAATATTAAAAATTGTTTTAATTTATATAATATTTCTAGAAGATAACATTATAATACACAACATTTTATGCTATTCAATAATCATATCTAAAATAATATAAATTCTATCATAACATAGGATACCATAGGAAAAAGTTATTGTCAATGCACACCAAAACATTGGAAGATGTTTTTCCAACTCAACTAAACATTAAAAAAACATACATTTTTTGTAATTCATTTTCCAAAAGGATTTCTTTCATCACTAACAAGCATGGCCTTGATTTTTTAGTGACTTGTATTTTTTGAGGTTCCTCTAGGAGTGCCATTCTTGGGGGGTTGAATTAAAGGAAACCTTTCGCCAAGCATGCTCCTGGTTTTATTTCACAAACCTTCCCACTCAAGTCATGTAGGTTAAGATATTTTATCAAGATGGTATAGCGTTTATCTAACAAACAAAACCAATTTGGTATATCCTTCACTGCCCTCTCCATATACCAATTTAAGCTCTTGGTTTGGATTCTCCAACATGGTCATCCTGACACCTCAAAATTTCCCCAGGTATCACAGGTTGTCCTCTGCAGTCGTATATTTTCATGGGGCCAATTTACTACCAGAAGTTAAAACATATGGTGAGATCTTAAGCTTTCTTTCTGGTGTGACATTGTTCATCTGTACTTGGATAGCTGTTCATGGCTGTTATTATACTTATTTACTGGTTGGTACTTGGATGCTTCAAATCTATAGCTTTCAAATTAACATAAAGGTGCCAGAAGAGACATGGAATGTTAATAATGATGGGTTTAAGGTTTGCTGTGTATTCAAGTTATTGATTTTACTCTGTTAAACAAATGTTGTCTCCTTTACGCATTTGGGGCTTGGGGTATATATATTCTTTCAAGCAAAACATTTGAATTCAAGTTCTCATTACTGTTTCCGTACTTTAACACAGAATCTGCTGATAGTGTATAACATGGCATCTACTCTTTTTTCCTTCACACAGCACATGTAGCCCTGTCACATTTCATTCCCTGCATCTCTTATTTATTCAATTAGCACAGTATTCTCGCTTCTTCATATATTTTACAATGTATAACTTGTGGTGACTAGGTCTTAGATAAAATACATGCTCGAGGTAGTGGACCACGAGTCATGCTAACCAGACAGCCTACTGATGGGAGAGCTCGAAATGGAGGTTTTCTTTTCCAATGCCAAGATACTTTTATCAATTTATGGTTCATGTTTAAGAAGATTTCGTCTTCAGATAAATGTTTGTTTCCCAGGTCTTCGAGTGGGAGAAATGGAAAAGGATTGTTTGGTTGCATATGGCACTAGCATGTTGCTTTATGAGCGCCTAATGGTTTCCAGTGATCAATTTGAAGCTCAGGTATCTTTTATTTGTTTTTGTACTCTACATGCACATAATGAATTTTAGCAAGGAGTGCTTAATGAAACAAAGTGCACACAAGTATTTTCTGGCATCCATGTTGAGAAACTATTCATTTTATACGAGGGAAGAGGAGTTGCCGCTTTAGTTGTTCAAAAAACAATCACTTGGCACATCATTGCATGTTGAAGTTACCTGCTCAATTGCTCATCGATCCAACTGCATTTATTTGTTTTTTGAAACTCTCCAGTTGTGTAACTGTCTCATTGGACACTTTCACTAGCTATAGGTATTTCCCTGGCTATTGCCTTCTGGACCTTAGCTTTCAAATTTGATTGAATAACATTTGAGGATCGATTTCTGTACGAGTGATGCTAATTTTACTGAAAGTGTGTTCCCAGAATCAGTTCGCAAATGATCTGATTAATTAGATGTGTGGATCTCTCTGTGGGCTCTTCCTATGAACAAATGAGATTTTCTGGAAGTGGCTTCAGGAAAACGCTTTTGGTATAATTAGCCACCATTCTTCTTTATTAGACTATTAATTTATTTGATAGCAGAAATTTCTAGCTTAGCCAGTGATTGATCCCAAATGTGATGAGTTACTAAGTTATGCTTATTATAGCCACTAAGTCTACTAGATATTTGTATCTTCTGTATAATAAAGAAGAAAGGTGGTCTATTATATTTCCATAACAGCTGGTAGCATCTCCCTTTAATGCAGGTTTGCAGAGCTTGTGGTTTATTAGGCTATTACAATCAGAAGCTGAAAGCTGCAATGTGTACCACGTGTAAAAATGGGGATAAAGTTTCTACTATGAAACTACCGTATGCTTGCAAGCTCTTGATTCAGGTAAGTGTGCTTTTGATCCATTTTTGTACATTCAAAGCTTTCTGCTTGTGTTTTTGACGAACCTTTACCAACGAATGGTCCATTTTCAGGAACTTCAATCAATGAATATTTGTCCTCGCCTAAAACTGGCCGAAGCATGATCTGATGGCTAATCTTACAGTTACCTCGATTGTGAAATTAAAGAGATGGATCAAGCTCATGAATTTCATGGTCCAACATTTGTTACTAGGTAGTTTAGACAAGAGGTCTGTCAATGCAAAAAGTCTGATGACAAACATGTCCTCACACATCATCCTTGCTTCATCTGATAGTGGAGCTGTGGGACGCTTTCTTCACAAGTCTCTGGATGGCGCAAATGACCTAGCTGTTCATCTCTAAGGGTTGCTCCCCTTCAAGCATTCTCAGGTACTCCGAATATCTGGCGCACTTAAATCAGTCAAACACTGGGTGGGTAAACTTCCTTTTCTAATACCGTACCCCATGGAAAGTCAAATCCCCACTGCCTCCTTAGACGAGATGTCTGAACTATTAGACAATGGGTGTGCCCGAACATTAGTGTGTGATAATACCGTATATGAAATGGGTATTTGAAGGTTTAGCAGTCCATTAGCCTACTCATGAATCTTGGGATCTGCCTGGAATATGTAGAAGCCGAGGAACGGATCCTAGATTATAAACATTGTGAGGTGAATCCACAAGACACTTTAAAGTGAATAAAACGTATTTTATAGGAACAAAAGTTAAATACAGTCTCTTATTAGGAGTCAAGAATGGAATATGTTTGTTTAGTCCTCGCGGCCATGTTCAAATGACCATTGCTTTGGAGAGGAGGATGAAGGCGGAGGTCCGAGGGGCACCACCACTGAGATGGTTTTGTTTCTTTCAAGGAAAAAAAATAAAAAAAATTACATCCACCCATATTCATGAATCTACCTGGTGGGGAAATGCCATATCTTAGTCTGAGCTGTGACGCACGCTAATTTTTCATGCATGCTGAATGAACAATTATTTCATCTTTACTGTACAACTGTTACCAAGAAAGAAAGAAAAAAAGAATACCATGGGGGGTAGCGCGGCCTTCGTCTTCATATTGATTAGGGGCAAAATAGTCTTTTTAGCTCTTTAGGCACGGTATACTAGTTAAATTGCAGGATCTGGGATTAAATAATTACAACATTGATATATAACCGGCCAGAAAGCATTCCTCACATCACTTTTATATTTATTGTTGGTTACAAAGCCTTGAAGAATAACCTTTCCCCATAATGGAAAACAATGTTCCAAACGGATATTTTTAAAATTTTTAAATATATTTAAAAATAAATTATGTTTTTAAATGATGTATTAATATTAAAAATAATTTTTTAAAAATAAAAAATTATTTAATATATTTTTAAATAAAAAATATCTTAGAAAAACAATTATTACTTACAAGAAACACACATAGTTTATGTCAGTGTCACGCGTTTATCTAGGCATGTCATTATAGGCATATTTTAGACCGGTGATGAGAAATTGAAGAAGAAATAAATAAACAAGCAGACAAGCTGTCGTTATTCGAATAAACAAGATCGATCTGATATGTTTGGAAGTCAGCGTCACTTTGCTTTTTTAATTATTATTTATTTTAATAAGCAATATGAAAAGGCTGGCATAAGATCAACAAGTAGTCATAAATTAAGGGCCCAGACAGAAAAAGAATAGCTTCTTGCTAAGAACAATATTCATCATGATCTTGCAAGAGATTACAAGCAATCACCTTTCAAAGCCAGCAGGCAGACAGCAACTCCCTTGTATATGGAACTCAAAATGGCTGGGACTTCGAGCCTTAGGCCTGCTTGCGGAATTCAATCACGTGCGTATTGAATGCAGAGCACATCACTTCGAAACCCTTAAAGCCAGCTCCCCTGGCCAAGCCCTCAAATTCCTTGTCGGTCCTCTCTTTTCCTCCGGGGTTGTGTGCCAGCATTATGGCATCAACGTGCATGACTCCCTTGGTGGCAAGACTTGTGTCAGGAGCCACGGGAAGAATGCATTCAACAAGGATCACTTTCCCGTTTTCCGGCAGCGCATCATAGCAGTTCTTCAAGAGTCTTAGGCAGTGTTCATCGCTCCAGTCATGACATATCCACTGTGAGAGCATACAAGCACCACCCCCATCAATAACACAACTCCTCAACGTGCATGGATTAGTTAAAATAATAAATTCAGTATTTCACTGGGATTGAAAGACTCTTGTCTAATTACCCAGCTCATTCTAGTCATTTTATAGACTAGAAACTTGTTAAATTCGACAGACGAAGAGAGCCTCATGACAGTGGATCATGAATGTTTTGTGTGTACAGGCAACCACGCGCTTGTTAGCCATGGCGTGGGGAATGGAATGAGGAAGGTGACTTCATAGTGGTTTCAATAAATAAATAAAAAAGCTCACCTTCATGAAAACAGCATCTGCTTTGGGCACACTAACAAACATGTCACCACCAATATTCTCCACACCTGCACCCATTATACATGATCTCTATCAGAACTCATAAGCAATTACAGGCAAGTGGCGCGTGCATTACTACACCCAGTACCGGCCATCCACCAAGATAATCTAAGTGTTGGCATCAGACATGAGACAATGCATGGGAGTATATACCAGGGAAAGCTGGGGCATCCGCAATGACATGAGGCAAATCAAAGTTGATGCCCTTAATTGAAGGGTACTTGGAGACGATTGTGCTAACCACAGCACCAGTCCCGCCGCCAACATCCACCAAGGATGCGAGGCCTTCAAAGCCTTTGTAGGTCTCAAGAATCTTCTTCATGGCCATTTTAGAATGGTCAGACATTCCCTTGTTGAAAACCTTGTTGAATCTTGGATCCGTGCCATGATATTCAAATGCAGTCATTCCATAGGCCTTGTTAAATGGAATTCCTCCTTCAAGAATCGCGTCTTTCAAATGATACCTGTAGCACTAGCAGAACCATGTCACACTATCTTCTTAATTAAGAAGCACAATCTACCTAAACAATGATGAATCATTTAATTATTCTATGGTAGGTGTGATATTAATAAGATGATTGAGTAGCGTTAATGTTAGCCTAAACTTGCAATTAAATTTTAAAATCAAATTCAGTATAATTCTTTAGATCGGTAAAGGGGGATAAAGATTAAGTGACTGTTTGGCATTGCGGCCAAACCGGCTTTTTGAAAAAATTCAAAAATTTTTTATTTTTTTTTTTGTTAAAATTAAATGCGGTTTGTACTTTTTGAATCGTTTTGATGTGCTGATGTCAAAAATAATTTTTAAAAAATAAAAAAATATTATTGGCATGCTTTTCGGTACGAAAAACTATTTAAAAAGCAATCGGTACCACACTTTCAAACACCCTCTAAAACCTCTTGAAGAATGCGGTGAAGATTGCATTTTTTAATTTTTTTTATTGAAAATGAATAACAAATAATGTTTTTCAAGCAAAAAATAAAAAATTTAAAAAGCGCCGCAATACCAAACGGCACCCAATTGAATACTTACCAACTTTCCATGAGGACCTTGTCCTGGTTCATGAGACAGAGAGGGCTAACAGAGACACCATCTTCATTCTTGGTCAAGAATTTACAAACAGAAGCAAGACCATAGAGTCTCTCAACTTTCCCATCAGGAAGATCTCTTAGAGAGCAAATAAGAATGGAGTAACTAGCCAGAAGGCGCAAGATACGATCTAACATGAGAGGTGCATCAGGGTTTTTGGTAGGGAGATGAGAAGCTATATCAAATGGGGACAAGAGAGCACCGGGGCCAGCTTTAGCCATGATTTCAAGAAGGTCGAGTTCAATGACTGTTTTGAGGACCATAGGTAGAACTGAAGAACTGATCAGTTGCATGGCAAAATTCGCTTCTTCATCTAATATCTGAGCTGGGGACATCTGAGTTTCACCTGTTGAACCCATCGTGATCAAGATTGATCAATTCTTTTAAGGGAACAGAGGGTTGAAGAAGATGTAGGAGAAGAGAAGAAATGCTTTGGGAGGATATGGGAACGCTAGGACAGGGGTGTGCAGCGTATATATTTATTTGGTGAACTGGAGAAGTACTCAACCACCTTGTAGGTGGTCCCTCCTCTCTTATCATTGCTGCCTTAAAATGACACAGTACCTCCTCCTCGTGGCATCATCTTGATCAAGTGTAAGTATAAAAAAGGTTAGGTCGGGAGGCTATTTGATATGGTGATCAAAGTAAATGTTTTAAAAATACGGTCGTCGCTCTTTGCATCTGTCAAACGCCAGCCATGGTGGTAGCTGTCACTCGTCGGTGTTAAATAATAATATTTATTTATCAGTCAGATCAACATGGCAGTATACTATAATTCCTAAGGATATCAACATGGCAGTATAATGTTTTCTTAAGAACAAGGTTGCTATCAATCAGTCGAAAACCTACCTACCACATACATTCAATAATTATGATCATGCTAGCTAGCTCCACGCTCGTACCGCTTGAGGTAAACAAACTAGGTGAAGCTTCCATATTTTGTTAATCCAAAACCTAGAAGAATTCATAATGACAAGTGGAGATTTCTATCACTTATTCTATATTTATTTCGGAT
Source organism: Populus tomentosa (assembly GCA_018804465.1). Taxonomy (NCBI): domain Eukaryota; kingdom Viridiplantae; phylum Streptophyta; class Magnoliopsida; order Malpighiales; family Salicaceae; genus Populus; species Populus tomentosa. The sequence goes on from CM031997.1 coordinate 185,698, forward strand.
AACATCCCAGCATATAGCTCGATCTGTTCTAATCACTTATTTTACAAGATTGATTAATGGAAGCACGCCAACCCCCTGCATGTCTAATATTCTAAGATCGAGAGAGATAATGGTCAATTTAATTATTACCTTCTATCGAAGTGTGATGTCCCAAGGTCGCATCACCTTTGGTAGGTTTGGCTTTAATTATGAGATGCAATCAATTATGGTACTCTTAAGAGCATTAACTTTAATGGATTTGTCAAATGAAAAGATAAATATTAAAAAAATATTATTTTAATTTTTTTATGTTTAATTTGCACATTAAAAAAAAAAGCTAAATAAAATACTAAAATGCTTTTTCTTTTTTACAAATATTATTCCTACATATATCTTAAAAAAACCAAAATCAACAAAGTAGGGCCACTAAAAAAATAAACCAATTAAATAGAGCCATGTGAAAAAAAAAACATTAACTTATTAAGAAATAATAAAACACTAATTTCTTCCACTATAATATAATTGGTACTTCAAATGGCTTTTTTTCATTGAATTAGATATTGTAAAAAAAACTATATTTATACTATATTAAATATTATTTTATTAATTTAGCTTTTCAAAATAGTATTTTTCATTGAAAATGCTCTAAGGACAAACTTATTCACCCATAAGTACCCCTGCACGACAATCGAATTCACCCATAAGTGCCCCTGCACAACAATCCACATAGCTCAATTATGACTCCATGCATAGATATTCATTCCTTGTCCCTCCAAGATTCTTAAAAATTCACTTGTCTAGAAAGTTAGCTTTATTTTCATATTAATCCATTGAGAGTTACTACCAGCCCTTTCCCCCTAATCCTTGAAGATTTTTCAAATATTCTGTCCTAAAGTCCCATGACTAACTTAGCCCCCACGAGAGTTTGGGTCGCCCTTCACCCTCAATCTCTCATCGTTAAAAAGAGAGAGAAGAGTGGTGGCATATGTAGTCTCATGGAGTTATTCAGTACATCAAAAGTTGTATTCTTTCTTCTTCTTTTTTTCTTACATAAAAGTGAGATTTAAATAATTGTATAGTGCGTGGGTTGCATGTTGGACAGAGGAAGCTTATACATTGGAGGAAATAATTTCTGCGTATAGTGTACTCTCGACGAGTGCATAGATTCATCCTATGTGTCTCGGCCATCAAAGCGCAGGGGCTCACCATCTATAGAATTAGGATCAAGAAAACAAGAAAACATGGAGCCATAATTATGTTGGGCTAATTATGATAGAGGAAAGAACTTGGCTATTTTCCCCCATAAAATGATGGGCTACATTGCAATGTCAAGAAAACATTTTCTGTCAAAAATTATGTTCCATGCGAGCCAGGATTTTGTTTTGTTTTGGACTTTAACTTTGTAATAGATTAGGCCTTAAATCTCAACAACAAATACTTCCTCAGCTAAAAAAAAACTTCTATGGCAATATGTGCCTTCTTTGAAAAGCAACAGTCTCATTTCGTACAATATTCTAGTTTTTAAAATTTGAGTCGGTGTGCTCTGGTTTAAAACTTGCTCGGTGTTGTACCAATATATTGTTTATTGTCCTGGAAGGCAAATAGACAATCATGGAGGTTAAAGAAGAAAATGAGACTATCAAATCAGCTGTAATTGAGATAACATCTTCACCGTTGATTAGTATTTAAAAGTACATATTTATCAAGGTTTTATATCATTATTTTGCACTTAAAGTATCAGTAACTCCTTAACTAAAGCATGTTTTATAATAACAAGTCTAATACTATAAAATGCCTTAATATATGGTAAATGTTCATCTTAAATACAGGCCTATCACATAAATCAAAGGATTGATTGATGAGTTCAAGTATGGAAATTGAAAGGACAAAGAGAGGGCCAAACTTAGAAAAGAGATGTTGGTGCAGTCTAAACTGGAACACTATTCGGTAATTGGGTCATATCTCGAGTTCTAGATGTCAAAATGATCTCGAATTTTTACACAGATTCATTAAGACATATGCCTACAACTTTCATGTGGACACTAAGATCTAAAAAGACCGTTTGCAAGTCCAAATTATAGTAACAACGGAGAAGTCCAAATCTGTCCTACAGTCCGACACTGTTCAGTGTTTGACCCATATCTAGAGTTCTAGAAGTCCAAATGACCTCTATTTTTTTTTTCCTGGGAAGCTGAGTCAATTTCCTACAACTTTAATGTTTTCAAGTGGTCCCAGTTCTGATGCTAGAAATTTCATTTTATTCAGACAAAAATATAAGGATTTTCACCAAGTCAAGAGTTGGCCACCCACTCAACAATTAGTCATCAATTTAATAATTCTGAATTTTGGCCTATAAAAGGAGGTATTTGCCGTGCATTTAGGGGTTTGGTTGTTCAGATCAAGAACTTGCTCTTGCTCTCTCTCTTTATATTTTTTGTAATTCTTAAGTTTTGCTTTCATTAATATCTTGTTTATGTTTTTTATTTCCTTTCTTTTCCTTAGTTAACTTGTATCTTATTTATGTTCTTGTTTTGTTTATTTATGTTTCTCTTCTTCATTATGTTTAGCTAAGTTTATTATGTCAAGGTGAAAAGGTTACATTAATGGTGTAAGAATAAGTATAATGTAAACTCAACATGGACCTTAATGTTCAATATTAACAAGTCTTATCTTTTTATCTTACTAATTCTTAATACCTTGCTTGTTAAATGGTTAATCTAGATTTATGTTTATTATGGAATGTGTTAAATTAGAAAGTATTGTATTATTAATGTATTGACTTATCATGTGTAGTATGCTACACTGTAACACATGTACTGCCCTAATACTATAAATAACAGAGGTGGCTATCTCATTAGGTTAAGCCTCTCAATTATCATAAACCTTGTTTTAACTTGGTATCAGAGCCGAATTTATCTTAACAGATTTATTCTTCAAACGGCAGCCCCTCTACTGCTTGTCTGCAACAAAAACAACGTATTACCTCTGTTTGTTGTCTATTCTTCAACCAGCAGCCCCTCTAAATTTCTCTACTTCAACGTTGATTCTCTGCTTCAGCTTTCTCTGCTTCAACGTTGATAAACTCAGACGATTATTGCTGATTTTTGTTTCAGCTTTCTCTGCTTCAACGTTGATTCTGCAACGTTGCGTTTTAAATACTGTCTTTGCTCCATCAGCGTATTACTACGGTTTCGGCTTCCCTGAACATTATCATCTGTCAACTTCTGTTTTCTACTCATCTTCTGCAATATGGATCCTTCAGTTTTTGCTGCAGCTGGCACCACTGGCAGTCCTTCTTCTCCTAACACCAATGACAGTGCTTCTTCTCCAAACATCAATGCAGTCATGCTTCCCTCTGTCGTGACAGCAACTGTTATTCCCCTCTCAAATACACAGCAGGTCATCAACCTCAAACTCACCAATTCCAATTATCTATTTTGGCGTATGCAGATGAAGCCATATCTGATTGGCCAAGGGGTGTTCTCGTTTGTCGATGGCTTACATTCTTGCCTTTCTCCGCTTGATCTGTCCAGTCACTCTACTGCCGCCTCTACCAACATTAATTCTGGTCCTTCCCAAGCTTTTCTCACATGGAAACAACAAGATCAACTCATACTTAGTGCTTTACTCTCATCCCTCTCCATTGATGTTCTTCACCTTGTGGTGGATTGCCCAACTTCAGCAAGTGTTTGGAGCACCCTAGAAAGTGCTCTTGCCTCTCCATCCAACTCTAGGATAATGCAGTTACATGGTTCTCTGCAGGATCTTCGTCAAAGTGATGATACTGTCACTCTTTACCTGCAGAAAGCTAAAGGCTTATTTGACGAATTAGCTGCAGTAGGCAGACCTATCTCCCTCACTGACTTCAATCTCTATGTTTTTCGTGGCCTTCGCAGTGAATTTCGAGATTTGGTCACCAATTTGTCGACTAAAGTTGAGCCTCTTGCGTACTCTAAGCTTCATAGTCACTTATCTACACATGAATTTTTACACAGGAGCTCTCTTCAATCCATTCCAGCTACTGCACCGTTGCTGCCCACACCCTCACAACCTCCCTCTGTATATGCTGCACAACGTGCCTTCACTAGCTTTAATGGCAATGGCTCCTCTTTTCATAGGGGCAGAGGAAGAAGAGGAGGCTGGAGAGGCAACTCTCGCAGCAATTATAACCAATATCCTAGCCAGCCTTACCGTGGAAACAGTGGGAACTCTTCCTGGCAGAACACTAGGAGCTATGGCAGCAACAAAAACAAGGTGGGTAACACCAGTGGCCTCGGCAGATTAGATGCCAACTTTGCAGCAACATCGGACACTCTGCACAACAATGCTCTCAGCTTGTGCATCATGGGAATCAAGCCTCAGCTAACCTCTCCTTTCGTGATGCTTTAACAGAAAATCTTGTCACTTGGTTCCCTGATACAGGTGCGAATCAACATGTTACTCCAGACATTGCCGGTATGACACATGCAGACCCTTATCTTGGTAATGATCAATTATATGTTGGTGATGGTAAGGGACTTATTATATCAAATACAGCTCATAAAATTTTGCATACTCCAAAACAAACCTTTACTCTGTCTAATATTCTACATATTCCAAAAATTAAGAAAAGACTCTTATCTGTTCAACAATTTTATCGTGACAATTGTGTCTTCTTTGAGTTTCACTCTTCTTTTTTCTATATCAAGGATCTCATAACCAAGGCAGTTCTTCTTTCCGGTAAGAGTAAAGATGGCCTCTATATCCTTACCGAGTCCTCTACCACGTGTTTTCCCCAGGCTTTTTTGTCCACCTTTGCCGATGTTTGGCATCGTCGCCTAGGTCATCCCAGCTCTCGTGTTCTGAGTCTTTTAGCATCAAATAAAAAGGTTGCATGTACTTCTCGTCCGTTAAATTTTCAATGTCAAGCTTGTCCGTTAGGAAAATCATTTCGTTTGTCTTTAAGACCTACGGGTCATCAGACATCTGCTCCTCTTGAACTTGTTTTTAGTGATGTGTGGGGGCCTGTTCCTATGTTATCTTCGGATGGTTTTTGTTATTTTGTTATTTTTGTGGATGCGCATACGAAATTTATCCAGTTTTATCCTCTTGTCCTTAAATCTGATGTCTTTAATGTGTTTCATCAATTTCAAGTCTTCGTCGAACGACAATTCTCTCGAAAAATTAAATCTGTTCAAACTGATTGGGGTGGTGAATATCGTAAATTAAATTCATTCTTTAAAACCATTGGTATTCATCACCGCCTCATATGCCCACATACGCATGAACAAAATGGTACTGTTGAGCGTCGGCATCATCACATTGTTGAAACTGGTCTTACTCTTCTTGGACAATGTAATACACCTTTAAAATTTTGGACTTATGCTTTTGAAACCTCTGTTTACCTTATTAATTGTATGCCCACACCGGTTTTGTGCAACAAATGCCCTTTTGAATGTCTACTTCATCAACCACCTAATTATGATTTTTTACGTACTTTTGGATGTCTGTGTTTTCCCTTCCTTCGACCATATAATGCTCATAAGTTAGACTATCGCTCTACTCCATGTGTGTTCTTAAGCTATAGTTCATCTCATCTAGGGTATCGTTGTCTTGACTTATCATCTAAGCGTCTCTACATCTCCCGCCATGTTTGATTTCATGAACACGTGTTTTCGTTTCTTGAGTCTGCCCATATCTCTCCACGCACCAGCCATACCTATCCGCCTACCACTATCACACACCTTCCCTCGCTCACCATCTTTCCATCTACCACACCATCAGACCCACCACCCACTTCCTTTAACCCTGCTGTCCCCTTATCACCATCCACCTCCATATATGTTGATCATTGTGCAGGTATAGGGTCTGTAACACCGGCGTTGTCTATGACTGCGTCTCCTCCAGCTAATGTATCTCCAGCATGGTCATCTAGCACTTCCTCTCCATCAACATCATCTACCCTGTCTTTACCAGTTCTGGACCTCTGTGTTGATTTGTCCAGTTATACTCTTCCGCAACAACCATCCCCTGTTTAGACCCCTGCTCCTCTAGCACAACACCAGCACCCCATGGTGCTGCGTCCCAGACATAACAGGACTGTCAACATCACTTCAGTCGCTGCTTCTTCCTTCCAGCCTCCATCTTCACGGGTAATGTCTCCCTCTACTCTCGAACCTCTTACTTTTAAGGAGGCCGACCAGTTTATGTGTTGGCATACTGCCATGAAGTCTAAAATTGCAGCTTTACATGCCAATGGTACTTGGTCCTTGGTACCTTTTGATCCCTTTATGAATGTGGTTGGCTGTCGATGGGTGTATAAAATAAAGCGCCGAGCCGATGGTGCTATTGACCGCTACAAGGCTCAATTGGTTGCGCGTGGGTTCACTCAACAGGAAGGCATTGATTACTCAGAAACCTTCAGTCCTGTTGTTAAATCGACTACTATTCGGTTAGTTCTCACTATTGCCGTGTCCAAAGGATGGCAGATTCGACAACTTGATGTCCACAATGCCTTCCTCAATGGTTCACTTCAAGAGGTTGTTTACATAGTACAACCCACAGGTTTTGTAAACTCTGCTCTGCTAAATCATGTTTGTCTTCTTCACAGGTCTCTGTATGGTCTAAAACAAGCCCCTCGAGCTTGGTACACCCATCTGAGTGACTTCCTTCAGACTATTGGTTTTCGGGCTTCCAAGGTTGATACCTCTCTCTTTGTTCTGACGAGGAATCATGATATTTGCTATCTGCTTGTTTATGTTGATGACATCCTACTTACTGGTAACAACTCTACCTTAATTCATCGCCTTATTACCTTACTGAGTTCAGAATTTAAGCTCCGTGACTTGGGTAACGCTCATTATTTTTTGGGAGTTGAGGTCATTCCTACCAGTGTGGGACTCATGCTGAGTCAACATAAGTATGTTCTTGATATTCTCTGTCGTGCTGGTATGTCATCCTGTAAACCTGTCGATACACCAGCCTCTGTTTCCAAGCTTGATATGTCGTCTACTGAGTTATTCTCGGATCCCACTCGCTTTCGCCAAATTGTTGGTGCTCTTCAGTATCTCATGTTTATTAGACCGGACATCTGTTATGCCGTTAACAAGGTCTACCAGTTTATACATGCTCTTACTGAGAGTCATTGGGCTGCTGTTAAACGTATCTTACACTACTTGAAAGGTACGTCATCTTATGGCATCCACCTTACTCGTGGCTCCTCTTTATCACTTCATGGGTTCACTGACGCCGATTGGGCGGGGAGTGTTGATGATCGAAAATCTACTGGTGGATATATTGTTTTTCTTGGTACCACACCTATTTCATGGAAATCTGGGAAGCAATGCACTGTTGCTCGCTTCTCCACTGAAGCAGAGTATAAAGCATTGGCTGATGGTACTGCTGAGGTTCTTTGGTTATGTTATCTTCTAACAGATTTGTGCTTTTCTCCTAGTTCTGTTACTACTATCTGGTGCGATAATTTGGGTTCTATTTATTTGTCTGCTAATCCAATTTTTCATGCTCGAACAAAGTGATGCTCGAACAAAGCATGTTGAAGTTGATTATCACTTTGTTCGTGATCAGGTGGCCAAAAAGGAGATTCAGATTCGCTTCATCTTCCCCAAAGATCAATTAGTAGATGTTCTCACTAAACCACTCCTTTACTCTACATTTGCTCTTTTACGTTCCAAGCTTCATGTGGATAACCCACCTTCAGCTTGAGGGGGTGTATTATGGAATGTGTTAGATTAGAAAATATTGTATTATTAATGTATTGACTTATCATGTGTAGTATGCTACACTGTAACACATGTACTGCCCTAATACTATAAATAACAGAGGTGGCTATCTCATTAGGTTAAGCCTCTCAATTATCATAAACCTTGTTTTAACTATGTTGTATAACACTTGGTACAACAAATATTTGGCACTCTTATAGCTAAACCATGTGGTATTACCTACACATGTGCTATGAAAGGAACTTGATTTGTTATTAACATAAGTTAGCATTATGAATTCCTGATAATATTTAAAAGTTTGGTGTTACGTAAATAAGATAATTAATATGATCATGTTAACAATTTATAATGAGCTATTAATGACAAATCACTCGATTGGAACCTCCTTCGTGTGTGGTTTTCAAATTGAGTAATAAGAGTTTATACTATACTTGTTTGAAATACCATTAGTGAAAGCTCTAACCTTGACATTTGTTTTTATCATTGTTTAATCCTTACAGTAATCTTCCATCCCAAAGTTCTCATTAATTTCTTTCTCTTCTTTATTACTATTACTACTACTACTACTACTACTACATTCTTGTTATATTTTATGTATGTTAAGTATGCTCTGTGTTTGATCAAGGATCCTAACATTGTTAGTCTTGCCTTGTTCATTCGTATCAGAAATCTGTTTATATTATATAATATATCTCTTTGATCTTTTCATAAACTCAGTATATAAGATGGAAACTTATGACCCGATCTTTTAGATCATTCTCAGGTATAACAACGCCACGTACTGAGTATTACTACTACTACTACTACTACTACTACTATTAATATTATTATTACTATTATTATTGTTGTTATTGTTGTTGTTGTTGTTGTTGTTGTTGTATTGTTATTTATAATTTATACAATTAACCTCTCTGTAGTTTGACCCCGGTCTCGCTGGGTTATTTATTACTTCAACACTCCTGCACTTGAGAGAAGACATCAATATTTTGATCGTGTCAACCATCTCGAGATGGGACTCCCATCAAACCCATATTTTGTTTAAAGAAAAAAAAACACGGAACACATTAGAAAGTTTGATGAGATTGAGGATTGCTTTATCCTTGATTTCGACCCTTCTGATATTGACATTTCTCTTCATCTTATCTCCACTCTCTCTATCTCCTCCTTCACTGATGATGGTGGTAGTGTCAATGACTTCTCTGTTGTTGCTGAAAAAGACCAAAAAAAATAAAAATGGATGAGAATGTGAAGTTCCTTTCTGTGTTTTGGGTCCTGAGAAGATCTTGGGTGCTTGTAATACATGGAAGATACCCACACGGACAAGGAGGCACTGAGGCTCAAACACATGATCAAACCTCAAAGAGGATATGCTCACCAATGGGCTAAAACCCTTGGTCTGTACCATTAAAAATATACACATTTTAGTCACCCACATGGATAAGAGTACACAGTTGGTAATACCTGTGTAAATGTTATAATGCAAGAAAGTACAAAGCTTGTAATACTGGTAAGAATGGTTGGTATAAAAAGTGTTTTCTGCTGATTCTTGAGGATGGTATAATATCTCATTTATCTGTGGTCCGCTAAGATAATTTTGTCCACTTATATGAAAGACACATAATAAAGCTTCAGGTTTTGCTGTGAAAGTAGGAAATTCATTAGTAATCCTAAAAATGACTGACTAGACCATCCTCTTTATTTATTTAGCTATTCATTTTGCTATTCTGCATTGTACAATTGAGTATACCATCTTGTCGTGGACTGTAAATAACTGATATTTAGCAAAAAATGTCTGCTAGCATGCTGTGTACATTGCTTCTGATGGAGGTCGAGTTTGTCGTTCGCTGGTTATTGCAGACAAAGGAGTATCAAGGATTAAAGAACATCATATGAGAGAGTTAATGGTGAGTTCATTTATTCTATTAGGACCAAAGGAAAGGATGGTACTCTAAACCTGATTTAATTTCCATTTTCTTCAAGGATGGAGCCCGCACTTTTGATGACTTCTTACATGAGGGATTGATTGAGTATCTTGATGTCAATGAAGAGAACAATGCTTTGGTTGGTCTTGAAATCACTATTGAGAAACTATACTATATTTTTATTATCTTTTTCTTTTTTGATTTACAAGGACCTTTTCCATATTATTATCTGTTTTACAGATTGCTTTGTATGAATGGGAGGCCACTCCTGAGACAACCCATATTGAGATAGAGCCTTTCACGATATTAGGTGTTGTTGCTGGGTTAATTCCTTATCCTCATCATAATCAGTCACCAAGAAATACATATCAGGTTTGTTGTCATTTTCTCAATATTAAAGGTGATACATTTGCATTTCAATTTCTAAAAATCACTCCTTTCATCTTGCTTGTATCATGTGGCAGTGCGCTATGGGGAAGCAAGCTATGAGAAACATTGCATACAACCAGGCAAGTTCTTTTATGTCATTGATTTGGTCGAATTATTACATTTTATGCAGGCTGCAACTGTTCTTGCATGTGCCTTAGCATGTTGCTGGTGGTGTGGTACTGCTACCAACATGGTCAATAAAGACAAGATCCTTTTAATTTTTTCAACTATCTCTACCTTTAAGCTCTATATGGATAAAAATCCATATGTATTGGAACACATTGGAGTGATGTTCCCATGAGTACTACAACTGATTGAAAAATTTACAGAATTTCATTATGGATCCATAGATGAATGAATTATCAAATACTAGATGTTTCATTGCACAACTGAAGGCATTTTTTTATATGAAAATGTGCTAATTAGTATCATTGTTATCATTGTTGAACTGCCTAACTACATTTTCAACTTTGAAGCATGCAAATTTGGTGTTTTTGTTTCCATAAATTAGTCCCAGAAAAATTGCTTCATACAGTTTACATGAATAAATTTCAACCCCATAAAAAAATAAAAAATAAAAGAAAAATGTGGGTATACTTTTTAAGTTGTTCGTATAATGTGGCTGAATTATTGTTTAACCAGTTCAATAGGCTAGTGATATCTCTTTTCCCATTTAAAGCAAGAGACCATGATCAACTGGTGAAAGTAGAGGATATTAGATAGTTTGTGGATGACATTAATTATCTTTTCCAAATCACATTGGATTCAAAATGATGGGTTGAGTTACCTTTTCCATTCTCAAAGAATCACAAAGTGTTTTCCACGAGCTTTTTTCTTTATAAATCTCCAAAAGTTGGTGCTTCTGTTCTTGTTCTGTTGTTTATGTGACTTCTATTTCCATTGAACGTATTGTTATTGATTTGTTTCATCAAAGTTTAAACAATGAGCAAATGTCTAAGAATGCTTGTTGGTTCCTTGCATCTTTTTTGTTATTTTCACTTTTTAATGAATGGTTGTGGTGATATTTATGTAGGTTTCTATAATAAAAAATGTTCTGTTCTTGACTAGTGATCTTCCTGTCATAGCAGTTAGGCCGTATGGACTCGTTGCTTTACCTATTGGTGTATCCTTAACGGCCTTTATTGACAACAAGAACAATTAAACTGGTAATTATCTTCCTATTATAAATGCTGTGGTGAGGATCGTTGGCTGTGAACTAATCAGTTTGCTTCCAGGTTGGATATGATAAGCTTGGGGCTGGTCAGAATGCAACAGTTGCAGTTATGAGTTATAGTGGCTATGATATAGAGGATGCAATAGTCATGAACAAGGCCTCTCTAAATCGTGGTTTTGGTCGATGTATTGTTTTGAAGAAGTACATAATTTTGACATCCTTAATTTTTTCATATTTTATTATGATGGCATCCTTTCTCAATGTAATTCCCTGTGTGATTTCGCTTGCCTTGATAGAGTGTTAGTGGTTGCTTATTTTGGTATTTGCTCTATGACAAATACACTTGCACCAATCAAAAGTATGAGAATGGTGCATCAGACAGAATCTTAAGGCCACGAAAAAATGAAGAGAGAGAGAGAGGGTATGAAACTACCCCCCCACCCATTCCCTTTTCAGTTTAGTGTTTCCATCTCTATTATTCTTCTAGTTTAGTTTGGTGAACATTTATTGGTTTCTGAATTTCATTTTCCCTCTCTTGGATGAACAAGAAATATTAATAGAAAAGATAATTGTGTCTAGAATCATGCTCTTTCAGTGTTGATAGTCTTAGAGGCAGATTGTTCTGGTGCGTCCTTATGGTTTATTGATGTAGGAAGAAAAAGAAAAATTAGCAAACTCATCAAGTCTAGTTTTCTTGTAAGCCTAGTTAGAGGAAGGCTGAGGATTTTTGACATGTTGTTTGAAAACATTAACCGAGTCATGGCAGTTTACTTTAGAGCCTTGTTTTATATGGTATAAACTAATTTGAAGCAAGTTTGATTTTTGACAAAAATGGCCGGGATGTTAAGGTTGCAATATCATTTGTGCAATCCTAAGAAGTTCATTTTATACATTGTTGTTGTTAATTTTTCTTATCTGGTTAAAAGAAAGATGGTAGTGATTCCCAATTTCATTTTATAGCACTTCTAGGGAGGAGATATTCCATTGCTTGAAGCCTTTTCCCTTTTGTTATCTTTAGAATTTAATTAGATTACAGGAGAGAAAAAACTAGAGCTCATATTCTCAATTATTTATCTCTTCAAGTGTTGATGAAAGCATTTATGGACTCTAGAGGGACCCAACACTTGCAAGTCTTTCTTTGGCACATTTTGTTTGTTTTCCTAAACCTTCTTTTCCTTGGTCTAGTCACATTTGGAACACCAAGACATTTTAGGGTTATTAAGTTAAGACTTGCATTTGTTTGTCAATCCATAATATTCCAATGACTTACTACTAGGGAGAAGATTAATGAAAGCATTGTGTTTTATTTAGGGATCTTAAACAGTATAAAACTGGTGAGATGCAAGAAAACAGTTTTAATTATTTTTTCTAATATAGATCACAATGAACCCTATAACAGTGAGATAATTTGTCTTGTGTTTTATGGTGTCCCTCATGGTGTTACTTGTGTAGGTGTTGGATGATGATGGACTTGCTGCTCCTGGGGAAATTATTAGGCATGGTGATATCTATATAAATAAGGAGTCCCCAATTGAAACAAGGGGGCCTTTAAAGTCTGCAGCAGCTTTCGCAGATGTGTCGGTAGTTTACTCCCTCAATTTTAATTTATTAGTTTTTTGTTTTTTGGCATTATTATTCCTTACCTGCATTTTAATTTCAAAAAAATATCGGCCTTGTGCCCAAATATTCAAAGGTACTGAAGGGGAGTTATCTGTAGTTGATAGAGTTGCTCTTTGCTCTGATAAAAACAACAATCTATGTATCAAATATAAAATCCAACATACTCGTAGACCAGAGGTATAGAACTTTTTCTGCTTAAATGTGGGAAACATGTTTCTTCAACTAGAGTTTATGGTGAATTGATGCAGCATCATTTTGTTTTCACTTATCCACCCAGGTTGGTGACAAATTTAGTAGCAGACATGGGCAAAAAGGTGTTTGTGGAACAGTCATTACAAATTTAGTAGCAGACATGGGCAAAAAGGTGTTTGTGGAACAATCATTCAACAAGAAGATTTCTCATTTTTTGAACCTTGTATTTGCCCCAATTTGATCATGAACCCGCATGGGTTTTCCAGGTATCCTCTAATAGTTAGTGTGCTTTTCTTATCACTTTGTGCTACCTAAAGAGAAGAAGAAAGTAACTTTTGGGCTCTGAATATTGGCTACATACATGTGTTTGGTATCCATAGGATATTGAAATATGTAGGTCTGTGACCCCTGATAACTATAAAACGTTATTGCATTCATGCATCAATAATTCATCAAAATTGTGTTCCTCTCCTGCCCTTTTTCTTATATCACTGAAGATCTTAATGCGTTAGGCAATAGGCAACAATGTATCGAATTTGTGTTCCTCTCCTGCCCTTTTTTATCGTTTGCATGATCATCTATCCATCTTATGGAACAATAGTTGATGAGCAAAAGCAAAAGGAAAAATACCAATAAGTTTTGTCATAGTTTTGGATGACAAATGACTGCATATTTCTGAAATATTTATGTTTGTAATTTTAGAGTACTCTCCAATACAAGGATTTGCCAATTTATCCATCACTAGTCCATAATCCTAGCTTAGAATTTTCAAGTACTTTAGGCATCAATAATGTGCCATGTTTTTCCTTTGATTATTTTTCTAGCAATGTTACATATGCTAAATTATGAGTTTCTTTGTTTCTTTATTGTCTATCTTTATAGTTGTAGGTTGTAGCCTTGGTACATTATATATGATGTTATTGATGATCTAATTAACAAGCTATAGCATTCTTCTTCTTCTTCTTCTTTTTTGTGCTTCATAGTTGATGCTTGAAAAGTGTCAACAGACGTTGTTTGCAAAGCATTTAAACTGTTTTTTTTTCAAGTATAATAAGAGCTTTGATTATTATACATGCACATTATCCCCTTATATCATATGGACCATCACAGAAAAAATAAACTTAAAAGCACTCATTTATCTGAGTAATGAAAGTAGAAAATGTGAGGATGACGAACTCAACACATATGGAAGTGGCTTTTGTAAACTGATTGAAGCAACACACATCACTTGTGTGGAGTGTTTATTATTTTTTCTTGACATTTTTTAAAAAATTATAATTGTAATGAGAGTTGAAGATTTCATACAGAGAAAAATAGTTTAAATTTTAAAAAGTTATTATTTTAGTAAATGATTGAAGGATGCATTGATAAGTTCATACTAAGGAGTGTAATTAAGAATGTATAAAATAATTCAAAATTTTTTGTTAAAAAAGATCTTATTGCCTAACGTATAATAATAATAATAATTATTATTATTATTATTATTATTATTATTATTTGTGTCTTGCTTATTAAAACTTAAGTTATTGGTATTTTTTCAAATAAAAGAACCAATAGAATTTTATTTTTTTTATATAGGAAGTTGGAAGCAATTGTGAAAGGAGTTTATCTCCAATGATTTGTTCGTGAAGGTTACCAACACCATTACCTTGCCAAATTGAATTTGACCAGTTATAAGCATTTCAAAAGATTTCCTCAAAGCAGAATGGGAGGGAGTGGGGACAACTTCTTACTCATATGTATGCAGATTTTAGTAATGCTTTCCACAATGCCCTTTTCAAGGATTGTGACCATTTGATGAGTAATTCTTCTATTTTAAATGGAAAGATTTTACGTTTATTTATTAAAGTTACAAGTATTATCAGTTTTTAGTGATTTTTGAAGCCTGCACATTAGAGACAGTTGACTATGTTCTCAATTATTGACACCTGTGACTGCATTGATTGTATGTATTACTTGCGCTAATTCTGTGAAACCAAATCAGTGTTTGCAACAGCTCTTAAGCATGCAGATGAGCAAAGAAAAAGCCAATAAATAATAGGCAGATTGTAATTGCAATAACACAACACAAGATGGAACTACGGTATGATTATTCATGCAATATGTCACATGGGCACTTTACTAGCTTCTTCAATGTGGTGCTTCACCTCATCGCAATCGCTTGATTCTTTTTGACAACTAATTCATTTCACGTGCATACAAGTTATAAGTTGTCGTGTGGTATCTTTTCAATTGATAGGAATGCAAGATCTACGCAACTTAAATAATGTAATTGCGTTCTTGTTTTTTATATAGTCGAATGACTGTTGGGAAGATGATAGAGCTTCTTGGGGGTAAAGCTGGAGTTTCATGTGGTAGATTTCATTATGGTAGTGCATTTGGAGAACCAAGTGGTCATGCAGACAGGGTCGAAGCTATAAGGCACTTTCTCTCTCTTATGTTCTTTGCTTTTGGTCTATGTTTCTCAAACTTCATTTTTCTTAAATCCTTGTTCTGCTTCATGACAGTGAAACACTTGTTAAGCATGGCTTTAGCTACAATGGCAAGGACTTCATTTATTCAGGTTTTTGTGCTTACCCTTAGGACATTACTTATGAAATAGAACTTACATGCACTTCTATAAATAATTCATTTTGATTTTCTTGAAGCATTCTGAATTTGATATTTTTATTTTGCAAAATGTAAATTATTCCATTAAGTGAATACTGGCATTAATGAGACAATACCTCATTCCAAAAGATAATTTGATATGCTAGTCATGATTGAGTGGAGAAGTGACTGTATGTACTTCACGTGCTATGATATTCAGATATGGACATGGCTTTCTGCATGCATGCCAAAATTTCAACGTGTCCTAAAGACATAGTTCTTGTATTTTTGTTAAATGAATTTTAAATATTATAGACTATTTTGAGGGCCATCAGACTGAACTGTGCACTTAAGATCCATCTTGTTTCTTTGTCTTGGTTGTGTCAATGCAGAGTCTTGCACATAGTTAAACCAATGTAATACTCTGCCATTGCTTTCATTAGTGCCATAATGACTTGAGGAGAATACATCATCTCCCCTTTGATTCTCAAATGCCTGAAAAACTGGAGATGTCTACTTCTTTCTTTCTTTTTTCTTTTTTATTTTCAAAAGATCTGAAAACACTTTCTAGGAAGGAACCAAGAACTTGGCACCACTCCATATTCTCATATATATAAACACTAATATATTAGTAATAATACTTTAAAATATATAATATTATTATAAATAATAACTTACTAATATATATCAACATATAATATTAGAAATTGTTTTAATTTATATAATATTTCTAGAAGATAACATTATAATACACAACATTTTATGCTATTCAATAATCATATCTAAAATAATATAAATTCTATCATAACATAGGATACCATATGAAAAAATTATTATCAATGCACACCAAAATATTGAAAGATGTTTTCCAACTCAACTAAACATTAAAAAAACATACATTTTTTGTAATTCATTTTCCAAAAGGATTTCGTTCATCACAAACAAGCATGGCCTTGATTTTTTAGTGACTTGTATTTTTTGAGGTTCCTCTAGGAGTGCCATTCTTGGGGGGTTGAATTCAAGGAAACCTTTCGCCAAGCATGTTCCTGGTTTTATTTCACAAACCTTCCCACTCAAGTCATGTAGGTTAAGATATTTTATCAAGATGGTATAGCGTTTATCTAACAAACAAAACCAATTTGGTATATCCTTCACTGCCCTCTCCATATACCAACTTAGGCTCTTGGTTTGGATTCTCCAACATGGTCATCCTGACACCTCAAAATTTCCCCAGGTATCACAGGTTGTCCTCTGCAGGCGTATATTTTCATGGGGCCAATTTACTACCAGAAGTTAAAACATATGGTGAGATCCTAAGCTTTCTTTCTGGTGTGACATTGTTCATCTGTACTTGGATAGCTGTTCATGGTTGTTATTATACTTATTTACTGGTTGGTACTTGGATGCTTCAAATCTATAGCTTTCAAATTAACATAAAGGTGCCAGAAGAGACATGGAATATTGTTTATAATGATGGGTTTAAGGTTTGCTTTGTATTGAAGTTATTGATTTTACTCTGTTAAACAAATGTTCTCTCCTTTACGCATTTGGGGCTTGGGGTATTCTTTCAAGCAAAACATTTGAATTCAAGTTCTCATTACTGTTTCCGTACTTGAACACAGAATCTGCTGATAGTGTCTATAACATGGCATCTACTCTTTTTTCCTTCACATATCACATGTAGCCCTGTCACATTTCATTCTCTGCATCTCTTATTTATTCAATTAGCACAGTATTCTCGCTTCTTCATATATTTTACAATGCATATCTTGTGGTGACTAGGTCTTAGATAAAATACATGCTCGAGGTAGTGGACCACGAGTCATGCTAACCAGACAGCCTACTGATGGGAGAGCTCGAAATGGAGGTTTTCTTTTCCAATGCCAAGATACTTTTATCAATTTATGGTTCATGTTTAAGAAGATTTCGACTTCAGATAAATGTTTGTTTCCCAGGTCTTCGAGTGGGTGAAATGGAAAAGGATTGTTTGGTTGCATATGGCACTAGCATGTTGCTTTATGAGCGCCTAATGGTTTCCAGTGATCAATTTGAAGCTCAGGTAACTTTTATTTGTTTTTGTACTCTACATGCACATAATGAATTTTAGCAAGGAGTGCTTAATGAAACAAAGTGCACACAAGTATTTTCTGGCATCCATGTTGAGAAACTATCCATTTTATACGAGGGAAGAGGAGTTGCTGCTTTAGTTGTTCAAAAAACAATCACTTGGCACATCATTGCATGTTGAAGTTACCTGCACAATTGCTCATTGATCCAACTGCATTTATTTGTTTTTTGAAACTCTCCATTTGTATAACTGTCTCATTGGACACTTTCACTAGCTATAGGTATTTCCCTGGCTATTGCCTTCTGGACCTTAGCTTTCAAATTTGATTGAACAACATTTGAGGATCATTTTCTGTACGAGTGATGCTAATTTTACTGAAAGTGTGTTCCCAGAATCAGTTCCCAAATGATCTGATTAATTAGATGTGTGGATCTCTATGTGGGCTCTTCCTATGAACAAATGAGATTTTCTGGAAGTGGCTTCAGGAAGAAAGGTGGTCTATTATATTTCCATAACAGCTGATAGCATCTCCATTTAATGCAGGTTTGCAGAGCTTGTGGTTTATTAGGCTATTACAATCAGAAACTGAAAGCTGCAATGTGTACCACGTGTAAAAATGGGGATAAAGTTTCTACTATGAAACTACCGTATGCTTGCAAACTCTTGATTCAGGTAAGTGTGCTTTCGATCCATTTTTATACATTCAAAGCTTTCTGCTTGTGTTTTTGACGAACCTTTACCAATGAATGGTCCATTTTCAGGAACTTCAATCAATGAATATTTGTCCTCGCCTAAAGCTGGCCGAAGCATGATCCGATGGCTAATCTTACAGTTACCTCGAATGTGAAATTAATTCGTGGTCCAACATTTGTTACTAGGTAGTTTAGACAAGAGGTCTGTCAATGCAAAAAGTCTGATGACAAACATGTCCTCACACATCATCCTTGCTTCATCTGATAGTGGAGCTGTGGGACGCTTTCTTCACAAGTCCCTGGATGACGCAAATGACCTACCTGTTCATCTCTAAGGGTTGCTGTCCTTCAAGCATTCTCAGGTACTCTGAATATCTGGCGCGCTTAAATCAGTCAAATATTGGGTGGGTAAACTTCCTTTTCTAATACCGTACCCCATGGAAAGTCAAATCCCCACTGCCTCCTTAGACGAGATGTCTGAACTATTAGACAATGGGTGTGCCCGAACATTAGTGTGTGATAATACCGTATATGAAATGGGTATTTGAAGGTTTAGCAGTCCATTAGCCTACTCATGAATCTTGGGATCTGCCTGGAATATGTAGAAGCCGAGGAACGGATCCTAGATTATAAACATTGTGATGTGAATACACAAGACACTTGAAAGCGAATAAAACGTATTTTATAGGAACAAAAGTTAAATACAGTCTCTTATTAGGAGTCAAGAATGGAATATGTTTGTTTAGTCCTCACGGCCATGTTTAAATGACCATTGCTTGGGAGAGGAGGATGACGGCGGAGGTCCGAGGGGCACCACCACTGAGATGGTTTTGCTTCTTTCAAGGTAAAAAAATAAAAAAATTACATCCACCTGAAGAAATATGGAAATATATGCATAGATTCCATATAGGATTCAAGTGCAGAAATCCTGCATGGATCTTCTGCATACATCACTCTTTTCAGAGATACCCTGCTATAATTCTTCATTCCATTTATGTCATGATCTCCATAATTTCTGCATCAAATCATGTATATATATAGTAAGAAGTAATGACCTGTGTAATGTATGAAATGCCTATTTAAAGGCACGAACAATATACATGAATATAATTTTAGTTTTCCTACATAGTATCATAGCCCTTTATCACTATGGCACCTTCTTCTTCAGTTCAAACAATGTTTTCAGCTTCTTTTCTTGAGATTACACTCCCAAAATCACATCTGCCTGATATCTCCATCAAGCTGGCTTTAAACAATTATTTTGTATGGAAAGCACAGGTTATTCCACTACTAAAAAAAGGGACTATTAGCATTTGATTTTAGCAACGGATGATTCCGTTGCTAAATTTAACAACGAATTTGCAACGAATTACATATTTATTATTTTTTTAATATTAGTAACAGGCTTTAGTAAAAACAATATAAAATCTGCAACAGACTATTTATTGCTGATTAAAAAAATAAATATTTAAATTTTAATTTAAAACTAAAATTATATATATCGTTAATGAGATATTTTACCTTTACAATCTCAACCATTAATTAGCAATCCTAAACTCACACTCTTTCTTCTTCAGAAACGTAAACAGAACAATAAACAAGAAACCCAGAAAATGCTAATTAACTTGCAGTGAATCTTCATCCCCTTCGTCCCCTGATAATAACATCCATAACAGTAGAAAAACAATTAACTTAGCACTCTCTTTCATCGATCTGATCTTCCTTTGTCCCTAACATTTCTCTTCATCTTCTTCTTATTCGTCTCCAACATCCCTAACAGATTCAATCTTTCTTTGTAAACAATCAAAAATACAAACCCATGGCAACATCCCACTATACCCATCATGGCACCAGATGAAGCAGCTAAGTATTGCGAGGAGAACAAGTTATAAAGGTTGGTATTGAGGAGCCAGTGTCTTGTAAATATTTCTAAACTGTTTTTTTTTTTCATTTGAAGATCTGTATATTAATTTGAGAGAAAAAACAGTAGGGTGCTCACAAAATCTAATGATGATGCCCCCCCCCCCCCCCCCCCAAACTCATATTTTGCTGGAAAAAGTTTCTGGAGTTTGCAATGTGAAGTTTTCTAGGCGTATTGTACTTTTTTTTTAATTATAACATTGTGCTTTTTATGGTATTAACTTGAAACATGCCCAACTTTCCTGCAGTTGCCTTCCAAAGATCATAAAGATTGGATTTTCATCAATTAATCTAATTTACTTTTTCACTGCTGGCCCTGACGAGGTAATGTATACCTAATACCCATATAATTTTTGTATTGTTGTTTTCTTTGTTTAGTTTATCTTTGGCAAGTTTTATGGAAAGCCTTGGCTCGAAAATTTATTGCAATTGAATTGAGTATGCAGGTAGTGGTTTTTTACTTTTGTTTGCAGCTATATGACGCCTTATCTCCAAAACATGTTCTGAACTTCCAATGGCCATGGCATCTCACAATAAAGGCATATTGTGCATTTGTATGCAGTTTCCTGATAATTGTTAATGCCACTGTTGACATGTAATTTACAATTTCTCAGATCAATAATTGACATTTTTCAATGACAAACTATTTCTGCAAGTATTGGCCAATCATTCATATAGTTATGTTCACAAACTTGAAGTGTAGCCTTTGGAATCTCTCTTGTTAAAATTTTAGCCAGTTCAACTAAATGTTTCTCCACATGGGCGCTTTAGTTTGTCACTGTGGATCGTGGAAAAATTTATAAGAAATTAACTTAGTTGCTATGTTTTGGTTTGAATTGTTAGATCTTAGCAGATGGCAATTGTACATGGATTTTATGTGAACATCAGTTGCAATTATTACTGCCTATTTCCCTCTTGGTCATAATTTTCAAGCTCTCATTAGTTTCTCATAATCTGATTGTAACACTATTAGTCTGGGATGTGGTTTTTTGTGTTAAACAAAATTTTTATTTTGTAGTGCATGTTTTCTTTTGTCCGCAATGATAATTATCCTTCTCATTGATGGCATATATTTTCCAAGATAGTCCTTCCTGTGTATGGCATAATATCTGTACAGCCAGCTGTCTGTGGCCTCTATTTTGATAAGTTAAGCCTTATGTCCTGAATCACTTACTCTTGCAGGTGAAATGTTGGCAAATCAGACGACAGACAAAAGCCCCCCAAGCTGCAGGGACTATCCATACTGATTTTGAAAGAGGATTTATATGTGCTGAGGTTTGTTTCTTGTTTTTTGGATTCACCACTTTCAAAACTGAGTCTTTAACAAACTGGTCAATAAATTTATAATCTCAACTGTCTGTGCCTTTCATTATTTCGAAGTTAATTATTGGTCTTGATGCATATTTGATTTTTATCAGTGACCACTGAAATTCAACATTGTGACTTCTTATCTTTGAATTTCCTAATAATGCTTAGGTCATGAAATTCGATGATCTGAAGGAGTTTGGTAGTGAGTCAGCTGTTAAGGTATGCGTTTTGAATAAAACATTGTTTGTTTGCTGTGAGAGCCTCAGGGGTTTGGGGGGTTGTGAATGATAATTTCCATATTTCAATATATTCCCTCGGTAACTATTTGGAGTCAGAATTGGACAGACTAATAGGTAAAAGGAGAGATTAAGAGATACATAAAAGGAAACATGCAGATTAATTTTGTTCCTGATTAATCATTAATGTCATAGCTAGGTGGGAATTGTTGTGTTACTGATTTACATGCAGATTTCTCTATACTAGGAAACTCCCTGTTGCTAGGATTGTTCAAAGACTTCGTTACATGCAGACTCTTTTAATTCCAGTTCCAGGTGGTCTCTTTTATACTTGTGAATCTTATAAAAATTAGTAAGGAGTGTGTAATGATGAGACTATTTTATTTGCTCATTCACCTTTCCAGCATCATACTTAAAACTTAAAAGGGATAATGCTTAGATCTAATAATAATCGGTTAGGCATTAAGCACTGGCAATGACCAATATGGTGATTTGCTTAAGTCTAAAGCTATGGCCATCAGCCAATACGTTGACTAGTGAAATAAAGGTAATGGAATCACGTGTTAAGGACATCATTGCCAGCTCCAATCTCATCATGCTTTGATCACTACCATTTAATTCCATGATTATTGTCTTAAACAAATCATGCTGTCTTATTCCATTAATTAATTAATCACCACTAATTAATTCATGCTGTTTTTATTTTTATGCTTAGCTTCTATCCAGGCCTGCTTCTTCAATGATATATATGACATGTATGAAGAACAAAGGAAATAATTTTGCATTCCTTCTTTGATATAATTGTGCAGTTTGGTTGGTTTTATATTTTCTAAACTCAATAATTATTGATAGTAATGCATGTACTTTTTCTGGTTTTTAGCATGCCTCGACGAGGATCCATATTAGATTCTAGGAGTGACAGGTCCACTTCAAGGAGTGATAGGTCCACTTCATCCAAATCATTTCAAACTCCATCAAGGCGAAATAACAAAGGAGCCACGTTACAGCAACCTGTGTATCAGATCTTGAAGGAGTATTATATACCTACTTTGGGGAGTACACATCCTCCTCAACATGATTATAGGTTCCACATCTCAACCAATTTATCAACCTACACCTCGACCATTATATCCTAATTCATCTTGTGTCGATCCATAATATCATGGTTCATCTACGCAACTAGCACCATAATTGTGTTTTTTGTTGTTTCTTTTTATTGTATTTTGACTTATTTGTATTAATGCAAGTTTAACTAAATTTTTATAATATGAACAATATTTTTATTTTATTTTTTTATTAGTGATGCATTTATTTTTAATATTAATTTATGTTGGTTATATATATATTCTACAACTTTTAAAATATCTATAAATAATTAATTAAACAAATTAAAATTCATTTTGATAAATAAAAAAATTAAATTAATAAAAATAATATATTCAGCAACGAAAAATCCGTTGCTGATTGTAAATAATTCATCAATCAGCAACGAAAAATCCATTGCTGGTTTCGTGAAGCAGCAACAGAAAAATCTGTTGCTGAAGAATCAGCAATGACAAATCTGCATCGGATTTTATCCGTTGCTAATTCCGTTGCTAAATTGTTTTAGCAACGGATTTCAGTATTATCTGCATCGGAGTAATCAGTTGCTAATTGATACATTTTTTAGTAGTGTTCTTGTTTTACGTGGCTATGAACTCCTTGGATATATGAAGGATGAAGTCCCCTGCCCAGAATCAACTATCATTGGTGAGAATAGTGAGTTGCAAACAAACCCTGCTGCAGCAGTTCGGCTACGCACGGATCAATTGATCCTTGGATGGATCAACAGTTCACTATCTGACGGACCTCTTTCTCAAGTCATCAATTGTGAATCTTCTCATGATGCATGGCAAGTGTTAGAGACCTTTTATGGCACTCACACTCGAGATCGCATCCAACAAATCAAAGGCGAACTACAGTCTCTGATAAAAGGTACTTCTTCACTAGAAGATTATTTACAAAAAGCAAAAGCTTTGGCTCTGTCTCTCTGTGGTGCAGGTAAACCAATGAATGATGATGAATTCATCATTTGTATTCTTCGAGAATTAGGATATGAATTTGATCCTATAGTAGCATCATTAAATGCTAGAGATACTTTTCCATTTCTTGAAGGAATTATTGGCAAACTTCGTGACTTTGAAATTCGAATTCAAGGAGCAAGAACAACTGCTCCCTCTATGACGTTTTATACAAATCGTGGCCGCACAAACTCAAAGCCATGGATAAACACCAGCACTCATGGTTGCAATCATCGCAGCTTCATTGTGAGAAATCCCCCTAACAGCACTCCACTACGAGCTAAAGAGACTCGTTTTCCTCGTCAAAATGGAAGCTTCACTGGGACTCGTCAGAAATAAATTCAACATAACAGTAATCGTGGACGTGGCAGAATCACTTGTTTTCGATGTAGGGGACCTAATCACAAAGCAGATGGATGTTTCGCATCTGATGAAGAAGCTGATCAATACAAGGCCTTTGTTGCAATTAAAATTCGTGAAACTGCAGAAGATCCATGGTATTCTGACACTAGAGCAAACCAACATATGACATCTGACACAAATGAAGTCCAAGGTATTATCTCTTATCCTAGAAATGACTCTGTTATGGTTGGAAATGGCTAGGGCTTGTCTATCACTGGTACTGGAAACGTTACTATTCCCACTACCAATCTCAAGCTAAATGATGTCCTTATGGTTCCTGAAATTAAGAAGAAATTATTATCTATATCTCAATTTACAATAGATAATAACTGTTATTTTCTGTTTTATCCATGGGGTTTTATTTTTAAGGACATGAAGACAAAGCAGGTAATTCTTAAAGGTTTCATGAGGGATGGGTTATATCCGATCAATCTACAGCAATTCTCTACAATTCCAGTCAGTTTTTTAGCAAATAAAGTGTCTAGCAACCTATGGCATGCACGACTGGGACACCCTCAAGCCAGAATTCTTACAAAGTTATGTTTACCATCTATGAACAAACAAAATGTTTTTTGTGAAAGCCGTGTTTTGGAAAATCAACAAAGTCACCGTTTGAATCTAAAAAATCATATGCTACTACTTTTCTGCATACACTGCATTCAGATGTTTGGGGTCCTACTTTTGTGCCTTCTTTTAATGGAAACCGATTCTATTTAATTATTGTTGATGAGTATTCTCGGAATATATGGTTCTTTCCTATGAATCGAAAATCTGATGTAACAATAATATTTCCTTCCTTTCTCAAGCAAATGGAAACACAATTTGATGCTCATGTTAAAATATTTCAAAGCAATGGAGGCGGTGAGTTTGTTAATCAAAGTCTGCAGAATCTTTTCAAAACTAATGGCATCATTCATAGAATTTCATGTCCAGGAACACCAGAACAAAATGGATTAGCGAACGATGTCATCGACATATCGTAGAAATAGGATTAACACTGCTATCACATACTTTTGTTCTAATAAAATTCTGGATTGCAGCGTTTCGTACTGCAGTATACCTAATTAATTGCTTACCAACTTCAGTCTTGGGTTACAAGTCACCGCATGAAGTGGTTTTGGCTCTGTTCCTACTTATGACTCCTTACGAGTGTTTAGATGTTCCTGCTATCCTTTGCTGGCACCATTTGGTCGTTCAAAGTTGGATTTTAAATCCACACGATGTGTCTTTCTTAGTTACTCTACCAATCACAAAGGCTATATTTGTTTTAAGCCATTGACACATCACTTCTACATATCACGCCATGTGAAATTTAATGAACTCCAGTTTCCTTACAAGTGCATATAGCAACCTGATACACATGCCTCTCAGTTGTTTAAAATTAAGGCACTTCCTCGACTACTCAAAACTGTGGCAGACAAATCAATTGCCATAGCTCCACAAGTCAGTCCTTATGATCCAGCAACAATTGTTCCACATACTGAAACTGTTCAAGAAGAATCAACATCTCAATCTGCAACTTCTGCTTCATTATCTTCATCCACTGTAGCAGAAACTCTTGTACCACCAGTGATTTCTCTTGCATCTGCTCCACTTTCACAGTGACAGCACCATATGATTACACGCACTCAGACAGGGACGCTAAAACCTAAGGTATTTATTTCTTCCTGACATCTCATGCCTACCTGTTTTATTGCTGATCTTATTGCCCAACCACAAGAGCCATCTTCAGTTCAACAAGCTCTCCAACATCCACATTGGATTCATGTAATGCAAGCTGAAATGGATGCCCTTCACAACAACAAAACCTGGACCTTGGTACCTAGACAAGCCAACATGAATATTATCAGCAGCAAATGGGTGTTTAAAATCAAAACACGATCTGATGGTTCCATTGAAAGATATAAAGCTCGGCTGGTGGCTCGTGGATTTTCACAACAACCAGGACTTGATTATGATGAAACATTCAGTCCTGGTATAAAACCAAGCACCATTCGGCTTATTCTCACCATTGGCTTGTCTCAAGGATGGTTTGTCAAACAACTAGATGTTAGTAATGCCTTCCTTCATGGAGATCTACAAGAGCAAGTGTATCTGGCTCAAACTCCAGGTTTTAAAGATTCCTCTCATCCAGATTATATTTGTCATCTTCATAAAGCTTTATACGGATTGAAGCAGGCTCCTCGTGCATGGTACCTCAAATTCAGTAACTACATTCAGCAAATAGGATTTACACGATGCCCCTATGATCAATCCTTATTTTATCTCCACCAAGGCTCAAACATTCTCCTTTTACGCATTTATGTTGATGACATTCTTTTAACAGGCAGCAGCTCCTTTTCATAGATTATCAAGCTTATTGCCCATCTCTTTGTTGTCTTCCATATGAAAGACCTTGGTGACATTTATTATTTCTTAGGACTTCAAATTGCCCGTGATGAGTCTACAATCACAATCACTCAAACAAGGTATCTGTTATCTCTTCTTCAGAAGTTTGGCCTTGATGATGCCAAACCAGTAAGCACTCCAATAGCAACAGGTTCTTCCATGTCTGCCACTGATGGTGTTCCTTTAGCTGATCCTTCTCACTATCGTTGTTTGGTTGGTTATCTGCAATACCTCACCCTGACCAGACCAGACATTTCGTTTGTTGTACATCATGTCTGCAGATTCATGCAGGCACCTCATGATACTCATCTTATTGCTGTAAAAAGAATTTTTCAGTATCTAAAGGGGACACTTAATGTTGGACTTCATTACATTCGCAATCTTGTTCATGAACTTTGTGGTTTTTATGACGTCGATTGGGCTAGCTGTAGGGATGACCAACGTTCCACTACTAGGTTCGCTATCTTTTTAGGCACAAATTTGATATCCTGGGGAGCTAAGAAGCAAGCCACGGTGTCTCGATCAACAGCTGAGGCAGAGTATCGCGCCTTAGCTTCCACTACAGCTGAGCTCATGTGGTTCGTCCACTTACTAAAAAATATTGGCCACTGTGTTCCTCCTCCTCAGCTCTATTATGATAATATTAGTGCCATCCATATGGCTAAAAATCCAGTTTTTCATCATCGTACCAAACACATTGAAATAGATGTTCATTTTGTCCGCGAACGAGTTGCAAGTGGTGCTCTTTCATTGGCTTATATTCCAGGATCAGATCAAATTGCGGATATTTTTACCAAATCACTTTGTGTTGCAATGTTTGCATTGAATCGTGCCAAGCTCTGCCTCGGTCTAGCCCCGCCTTGAGCTTGAGGGGGGATGAAGAAATATGAAAATATATGCAGAGATTCCATACAGGATTCAAGTGCAGAAATCCTGCATGGATCTTCTGCATACATCACTCTTTTGAGAGATCCCCTGCTATAATTCTTCATTCCATTTATGTCATGATCTCCATAATTTCTGCATCAAATCATGTATATATATAGTAAGAAGTAATGACCTGTAATGTATGAAATGCCTATTTAAAGGCACGAATAATATGCATGAACAAAAGTTCAGTTTTCCTTCACCACCCACATTCATGAATCTACCTGGTGGGGAAATGCAATATCTTAGTCTGAGCTGTGACACACCCTAATTTTTCATGCATGCTGAATGAACAATTATTTCATCTTTACCGTACAATTGTTACCAAGAAAGAAAGAAAAAAAGAAAACTACCATGGGGTGTAGCACATCCTTCATCTCCATATTGTTTAGGGGCAAAATAGTCTTTTTCTACTCTTAAGGCACAGTATAATAATTAAATTACAGGATCTGGGATTAAATAATTACAACATTAATATATAACTTGCCATAAAGCATTCCTTCACATCACTTTTATATTTATTGTTGGTTACAAAGCCCGGAAGAAAAACCTTTCTACATGATGGCTCAGGCAGGACCATTTTGGTGTCTAAATATTTCAAATGGATTTTTTAAAAAAATTAAAATATATTTAAAAATAAATTATGTTTTTAAATGATATATTGATATTAAAAATAATTTTAAAAAAATAAAAAATTATTTAATATGATTTTAAATAAAAAATATCTTAAAAAAACAATTATTACTTACAAGAAACACTCATCGTTTATGTCATCGTGTCACGCGTTTATCTAGGTATGTCATTATAGGCATATTTTAGGCCGGGGATGAGAAATTGAGCATCTTTAATTTGTGTTGAAGAAGAAATAAATAAACATGCAGACAAGCTGTCGTTTTTCGAATAAACAAGATCGATCTGATTTGTTTGGAAGTCAGCGTCACTTTACTTTTTTAATTATTATTTATTTTAATAAGCAAGAGTAACGGCTCCGTGTTTTTCTAATATGAAAAGGCTGGCATAAAGATCATGAAGAAGTCACAAATGAAGGGCCCAGAAAAAGAAAAAAGAATAGCTTATAATATTCATGATCATGATCTTGCAAGATAAAAGACGAATTGCTTTCTTTTTCACTACAACGTACCTCTTTAAGAAATCTTTTTCATCAATTGCATGAATAAGAGATCTTAGAGGCATGGAGGTAATTTGAAACAAGAAGCAGACAGGACACGATCTTATTTGTTTTACAAGAGATAACAAGCAATCACACCTTTCCAGAAGGCAGACTTTGAGCCTTAGGCCTGCTTGCGGAATTCAATCACGTACGTATTGAATGCAGAGCACATCACTTCGAAACCCTTAAAGCCAGCTCCCCTGGCCAAGCCCTCAAATTCCTTGTCGGTCCTCTCTTTTCCTCCGGGGTTGTGTGCCAGCATTATGGCATCAACGTGCATGACTCCCTTGGTGGCAAGACTTGTGTCAGGAGCCACGGGAAGAATGCATTCAACAAGGATCACTTTCCCGTTTTCCGGCAGCGCATCGTAGCAGTTCTTCAAGAGTCTTAGGCAGTGTTCATCGCTCCAGTCATGACATATCCACTGTGAGAGCATACAAGCACCACCCCCGTCAATAACACAACTCCTCAACGTGCATGGATTAGTGAAAATAATAAATTCAGTATTTCACTGGGATTGAAAGACTCTTGACAGACGAAGAGCCTCATGACAGTGGATTATCATGAATGTTTTGTGTGTACAGGCAACCACGCGGTTGTTAGCCTTGGCGTGGGGAATGGAATGAGGAAGGTGACTTCATAGTGGTTTCAATAAATAAATAAAAAAGCTCACCTTCATGAAAACAGCATCTGCTTTAGGCACACTAACAAACATGTCACCACCAATATTCTCCACACCTGCACCCATTATACATGATCTCTATCAGAACTCATAAGCAATTACAGGCAAGTGGCGCGTGCATTACTACACCCAGTACCGGCCATCCACCAAGATAATCTAAGTGTTGGCATCAGAAATGAGACAATGCATGTGAGTATATACCAGGGAAAGCTGGGGCATCCGCAATGACATGAGGCAAATCAAAGTTGATGCCCTTAATTGAAGGGTACTTGGAGACGATTGTGCTAACCACAGCACCAGTCCCGCCGCCAACATCCACCAAGGATGCGAGGCCTTCAAAGCCTTTGTAGGTCTCAAGAATCTTCTTCATGGCCATTTTAGAATGGTCAGACATTCCCTTGTTGAAAACCTTGTTGAATCTTGGATCCGTGCCATGATATTCAAATGCAGTCATTCCATAGGCCTTGTTAAATGGAATTCCTCCTTCAAGAATCGCGTCTTTCAAATGATACCTGTAGCACTAGCAGAACCATGTCACACTATCTTCTTAATTAAGAAGCACAATCTACCTAAACAATGATGAATCATTTAATTAATTCAATTATTTAATTATTCTATGGTGGGTGTGATATTAATAAGATGATTGAGTAGCATTAATGTTAGCCTAAACTTGTAAGTGGCTGTTTGTTAATGTTTACCCGCAGTCATACATATCAATATTTGATAAAACAAAAAAAAAAAATGATTTGCTCAGTAGGACCCATCAATTTTTGTTGTCTAGCCGCAAGATTGGAGAAGCGGCATTTTGCTGCTTCTTACGGGTATTTTTAAGAAATAATATATGGAACCGTGCTCCACAATCGCATTGTTCACTAAAGTGAACGGTTTTTTTTTTCTCGAAAAACCAGTGAGCAAAGTTTAGTTTTTTTTTTTTTTTTGAAAAACCAGTACAGTTAATTGTGAATAATTTTTTTTTGTTTTTTTAAAAATTTAGTTTAAGGTGAATTAAATTTACTCGTACTGTAATCTCAATTTTATTTCTGATAATATTTTCTCTAATTTTATTGCACGCTCAAAAAATCATGAAAACTGTAGTTCTTATCGAATGACTTTTATACTTAATGAAATTGTAATTTTTTTAAAAAAATTATGTTTTACTCAAAAAAACTAGTATTTAATATTATTTAATAACACTACATAAATTAGAAAGATATCGCATGATGACATAATATTTGTGGAATTTGATCGCAATTCCAATAATAAAGATATCACAATTTTTATTATTTAATAACACTACATAAATTAAAAAATTCAGTTTTTTTTGTTGCGCGCTTAAGAAACCATGAAAAATATAGTCCTTATTAAATAGATTTCGTATGTGATGACATTGCAGATAATTTAATGAAACAATAAAAAATATTTCATATTAATATTATTTATTTCATGATGTAATAATAGTAGTTAAATCTATAATATTTAAATTAAAAATCATTAATATTAATATGTATTTTTTATTATTATTTTATAACCTCTTTGAAAAGCATTTTTTTAACTAAACACATTAAATTATTTTTTATCCAACTTTATTTTCAACCAAACATATATTTTTCCAAACCAATCTCAACTAAAAATATTTTTTATAAAATAATTTTTTTAAAACCACAACCAAAACAGCAACTTCAATATCAAATACACCTGGACTAAAAATTATATTTTTTTTTAAATGAATAAAAAAATAATGTTTTTCAAGCAAAAAATTGAAAAACACCGCAATACCAAACGGCACCCAATGGAATACTTACCAACTTTCCATGAGGACCTTGTCCTGGTTCATGAGACAGAGAGGGCTAACAGAGACACCATCTTCATTCTTGGTCAAGAATTTACAAACAGAAGCAAGACCATAGAGTCTCTCAACTTTCCCATCAGGAAGATCTCTTAGAGAGCAAATAAGAATGGAATAACTAGCCAGAAGGCGCAAGATACGATCTAACATGAGAGGTGCATCAGGGTTTTTGGTAGGGAGATGAGAAGCTATATCAGATGGGGACAAGAGAGCACCAGGGCCAGCTTTAGCCATGATTTCAAGAAGGTCGAGTTCAATGGCTGTTTTGAGGACCATAGGTAGAACTGAAGAACTGATCAGTTGGATGGCAAAATTCGCTTCTTCATCTAATATCTGAGCTGGAGACATCTGAGTTTCACCTGTTGAACCCATCGTGATCAAGATTGATCAATTCTTTTAAGGGAACAGAGGGTTGAAGAAGGTGTAGGAGAAGAGAAGAAATGCTTTGGGAGGGTATGGGAACGCTAGGACAGGGGTGTGCAGTGTATATATATATTTGGTGAACTGGGGAAGTACTCAACCACCTTGTAGGTGGTGCTGCCTTAAAATGACACGGTACCTCCTCCTCGTGGCATCATCTTGATCAGGTGTAAGAGCATCTCCAAATAGAGATGCTATTAGAAAGAGATAAATTGGTAAAATAGAATTTTGAATTATATAAATATAATTTTTTTTATTATGTGTATTTTAATAGAAAAAAATCATTTAAAAAGTTAATTTTATTAGAGTGGAATAAATAAGTGTTTTATTTTTTTAATAATTTTAATATTTTTTTTTTCCACATGGCTAGATTTAATTGGTTTATTCTTTTGTTGGCTCTATTTTATTAATTTTAGTTCTTTTGAGAGATATGTGGGAATATTATTTGTAGGGAAAAAATATTTTAACATTTTATTTGACTTTTTTTTTAAAATATGAAAAAAAAATAAATAAAATCTATAATATTATTTTTTTATTTTTTACTATCCATTTAGCAACTCCATTAGGATACTGTAAGTATAAAAAAGGTTAGGTCGTATGGTGATCAAAGTAAGTAAATGTTTTAAAAATAAGGTCGTCGCTCTTTGCATCTGCCAAACGCCAGCCATGGTGGTAGCTGTCACTTATTGGTGTTAAATAATAATATTTATTGAACAGTCAGATCAACATGGCAGTATACTATAATTCCTAAGAATTTTCTATCGAAATCTCATTACAGTGTTTTCTTAAGAGCAAGGTTGCTATCAATGAGTCGAAAACCTACCGACCACATAAATTCAATAATTAAGATCATGCTAGCTAGCTCCACGCTCGTACCGCTTGAGGTAAACAAACTAGCTGAAGCTTCCATATTTTGTTAATTCAAAACCTAGAAGAATTCATAATGACAAGTGGAGATTTCTATCACTTATTCTATATTTATTTCGGATAACATCCCAGCATATGGCTCGATCTGTTCTAATCACTTATTTTACAAGATTGATTAATGGAAGCACGCCAACCCCCTGCATGTCTAATATTCTAAGATCGAGAGAGATAATGGTTAATTTAATTATTACCTTCTATCGAGGTGTGCTGTCCCAAGGTCGCATCACATTTGGTAGGTTTGGCTTTAATTATGAGATGCAATCAATTATGGTACCCATAAGAGCATTAGACTCTAATGGATTTGTCAAAATAAAAAGTTAAATATTAAAAAATATTATTTTAATTTTTTTATGTTTAATTTACACATTAAAAAAAATTTAAATAAAATATTAAAATATTTTTTCTCTATATATTTTTTAAAAAAACCAAAACCAATAAAGTGGGGCACTAAAAAATTAAATCAATTAAATATAGTCATGTGAAAAAAAAATAACTTATTAAAAAACAATAAAACACTAGTTTTTTCTACTATAATATAATTGGTTCTTCAAATAATTTTTTTTATTGGAATAGATGTTATAAAAAAAAACTATATTTATATTATTTAAAATATTATTTTATTAATTTAGCTTTTTAAAATAGTAATTTTTATTAAAATGCTATAAGTACAAACTTATTAACTTATGTACCCTGCACGACAATCCACATAGCTCAATTATGACTCCGTGCATAGATATTCATTTCTTGTCCCTCCAAGATTCTTAAAAATTCACTTGTCTAGAAAGTTAACCTTATTTTCATATTAATCCCTTAAGAGTTATTACCAGCACTTTCTCCCAATCCTTGAAGATTTTTTAAATATTCATTCCTAAAGTCCCATGATTAACTTAGCCCCTACGAAAGTTTGGGTCGCCCTTCACCCTCGATCTCTCATCTTTAAAAAGAAAAAGAAGAGTGGTGGCATATGTACTCTCATAGAATTATTCAGTACATCAAACGTTGTGTTCTTTCTTCTTCTTTTTTCTTACGTAAAAGTGAGAATTAAATAATTGTATATTGCGTGGGTTGCATGTTGGACAGATGAAGGTTATACATTGGAGGAAATAATTTCTGCGTATAGTGTCCTCTCGACGAGTGCATAAATTCATTCTATGCGTCTCGGCCATCAGGGCGCGCTCACCATCTATAGAATTAGGATCAAGAAAACAAGAAAACATGGAGCCATGATTATGTTGGGCTAATTATGATGGAGGAAAGAACTTGGCTATTTTGCCCCATAAAATGATGGGCTACATTGCAATGTCAAGAAAACATTTTCTGTCGAAAATTATGTTCCATGCGAGCCAGGATTTTGTGTTTTCTGGACTTAACTTTGTAATATATTAGGCCTTAAATCTCAACAACAAATACTTCCTCAGCCCAACAAAAACTTCTATGGCAATATGGGTCTTCTTTGAAAAGCAACGGTCTCTTTTCGTACAATATTCTAGTTTTTGAAATTTGAGTCTGCGTGATCTGGATTACACTTGCTCGGTGTTGTACCAGTGTGTTGTTTATTGTCCTGGAATGCAAATAGACAATCATGGAGGTTAAAGAAGAAAATAAGACTATCAAATCAGCTGTAATTGAGATAACATCTTCACCGTCTCCAGACGGGACTCCCATCAGACCCATTTTTTGTTTGAAGAAAACAAACACGGAACACATTAGAAAGTTTGATGAGATTGAGGATTGCTTTATCCTTGATTTTGACCCTTCTGATATTGACACTTCTCTTCATCGTATCTCCACTCTCTCTGTCTCCTCCTTCACTGATGATGGTGGTGGTGTCGATGCCCTCTCTGTTGTTGCTGAAAAAGGCCAGGTCTTTTTTTATTCTTTATTTTATTTTTGGCCAAGTAGGATAAAGGGTTTTGATTTTTTTTGTTTTTTTTGTTGATAGGTTATAAAGTTTTGATCTTTATTGGATATATTTTTTTTTTGCTGTATAGGTGGCTTGTAGAGATTATCCACACTCAAGGCATCTTTGTATTAAATACCCATTTGATAAAACCCCACATGAGAGCTATTGTGAACTGGTAAATTATTAACGAGGATTGTGTTTCGTGTTTGTTAGTTTTTAATTATGCTGATTTGATTTGATTGCAGTGTTATTGCTATGTTTGTGATTGTGCTGCTCCATGTAAGGACTGGAAGGATTCTAAATCAGCTCATTGCAATGCTTCAGAGAAAGTTGGTGATTGGAAGGATCAAAGGAGGTTGAAGAGAAAGGAAGAGATCAAACTTCCAAAGTCACAGGCTTTCTGGTTTTGCTAATGGTATCTGACACTTACATTGTAAAATCTGATCCTTTTGATGTCAATTAGTCAAATTCATGCTTAGAATTTGAAGTGTTGCTGCTAGGTGCTAGGTGGCAGTATGTTGAATGCCGTAATTTAAAGATGCAAATGTGATACTACTGTCTGTAATTTTTTGCTAGAGGGTGGTAACGGAGTGGTCATAGGCCCATATTGATGCAATTCAGGGCTTTACATCACATATGCTATTCTAAATCCATCCTGTGGTTGTCATAACTTTTCTCTAAATTGCCTTAACCCTTACTCGTGTTTAGAGAGAGTGCATCATAGTACTTAACTGGAACCTTTTCAGTTTCTCATATTGTTTTGAGCTCCTTTTGCAGAAACTGAAGCTATTTTTTATGGATTATTCATGTTTGTCTTCTTGCTCTTCTTGATTCTTGAATGCGCAGATTGCCAAATTTGTATGATTTGGTAAACCTTCATTTTACTTTTTGAATACTTTGCTGAATCATGTTTCCGTGTGAACTAGTGGGAAATTAGGCTTTCTTTGTTTTATAGGGGGGGTAGTTGCTATATTTTGCTGTTCAGAATATCTGTTGTGGAACTTGGCCTTGAGGATGTTTGGATGGTGAGAGATTTAGTAATTCCTGCCTTTCTTCGAAAACTTGGACCTCATGACATCGCTGGTTAGGTAAATTATTGAGCGTCTGGTATCTGGGAACAGAAGAGAGTCAACAAAATTTAACCAGTGAAATTGATTTATCATGTAAGCTGCATTTGACTGATTCGGTTGCCATTTATTCTCTGCTGTTCATTCATCGCATTAGTTAGGAAAACTGGTATCGGTCTATAATACCTGTGTCAACGGGGTAATTGTTTTCCTTCAACACCACTTCTTCAATCTGTCGTTGCATCTGCATCTTTTCATGCATAGCTTGTTGCAGCTGCAACTTGACTTGAGATATAATCATCATCTTACAATTCTGTCACGTACAAATCGCTTCTGTCAATTTGGTACCCAAAGCCTGTCTATTATATTTTTCTCTGCAATTTTTACCTTGGATACTTCACCTCTAGAACTATATGACATTTGTTTGAATATTGTTATTATTGTAGTTTATATTGTGATTGAATTAGACCCTTTTTTTCTGGAATGTGAGACACCACAGGAAGTATCCTCTGCTAGCAGCAAACGTCTTACTCCTACCATTTTCAGGGGCATGATGTGATGGCAAAAAGCTTGAGATCTGCACAGCAGGTCTCGAGTTCAAGTCAGGACATGTATATCTTGTAAAAGCTTGGGATAGTCGGGGTTTTACTCGCTTATATGGACCCACAAAGTGTGTTTTTTAAAAAGTAGGGTTTCCTCGAATTCAAAAAAAAAAAAAAGTCTTGCTCCGATCCTTCATGGTCTGGAAATGGCTGGTTCCAACTGATCATGGCAGTGCTGAACTAGTTAGCATGGAACCAAATTTATGAAGCTTTTATAATGAAGTGACTCCACTATGTTATATGATGTTCATCACCAACATTGTTATGTGCTTGCATATGAATCTCAGTATAGTCAATATTTTCTATTCATTTTAAAAATGGAAATGCATCTGAGTTTTGAAACTATCTTGAAAACTTAAAAGTAAATAAATATTAAGAAGTTAAGACTTAAAATCTTTTAAAATTAAATCATAATCATAGAATAGACATAGTTGAGAATAAGAAGTTAACTATATGGAAGGTTGAGGTTTTTGAGTTGTTGAAAAGGTGATGAAGCGGTAAGAATCAAGGTTGTCAATTCTGTTTTGGTAGGTGTTTTATTTTTTTAATTGGAATGGAATGTTTTAGTTTCGGAGTATTTCAGCATGCCGTTTCGGGGTTGCACCTTTCATATATATATATATATATATTCAACAAAAATAATTCAAATTCAAGATAAATTAATTATAAATTATGCAATACAAACACAATGCCAAACAAATATAATTTTAAAATTTAAAATATTTCTAAATAGTTAAGATTAAATAAATCTTTAATTTAAAGTAATTCAACTTAAACAAAATATCAAAATATTATGAAAGTAAAATATTTTAACAAAAATATTTTAAATATAAAGTTAGGTTAACATTATCAAGTGGCTAATGGAATCTAAAACATCTTTTTTTTTTGCTCAAATTCCTACAAAGTATAAACATGAAAAAAAAACAACATGAATATAAACCATATATATTAGTGATAAATCTAATTTTAAAAAATTAATATCATTGTTAATGAAAATAGTAATAATAATTTTCAATATTATTATTAATATCATTGCTATTGAAAATAGTAATAAAAAAAGAAAGCTTTTTATAATTGGGTGGTTTAATTAATGAAATTGAGTAAGATTCAATGGCTTTTCAAGAGCGGAACGAAATATGTGGAATAAAACCAGAATGTTTCGGGCAGAATTTAGCCGAAAAATCCGGAACAGACCGAGATTTAAAATGAGATGAAATTTGTTCCATTTTATTCCATTTTTTAAATTGATATGTAATGTTGCGGCCATTCCGGACGGAACGGAACAGAATTGACAACCTTAATAAGAACTGCCGATCTTGTCCAGCACGAATCCACTTGGCATTAATGTGTCAGACCCACCCATGTACGTGATTTCAAGTCCTTAATTCTATTTATAGGTATATGAAAAGACATCATTATCTAATTTCTGAAATATATATAAATTTTTATTTTTAGAAAATTTATTTTCTTGTTGAGAATATAATTTTAAAATCTAGTCTAGTTTGATGGTCAATTCAAAACCAAAACTAAGTCGAGTCTATAAAAAATTAAAAAAAATAAAAAATCTAGCTGACCGAATGATCTGATTAATTCAGTAAGATCTGATTAAAAATTCAATTGTAATTTATTAATTATTTATTTTTTAATTAAAATAATATCATTTTAATTCATAAAAAATTTAAAATTAATACAGTCAAAACTTGTAATTCAGTTCTTAGATCGGGTTCAAAAACACTGGCTGATTTAAAAATGAGCCTAAAGAAAAGGTCCATTTCTCTTTAGCCCACAGGAAGAGACCTATATATCCCTACCTTCCTCTCTCTCTCTCTCTCACTCTCTCTCTCGTTATCCCAAAACACAAGAAAACCAGCAGCAGCAGCCAAAACCATGTCACCCGGTCCCGTTGTTGAGGCTGAACCCGCCGCCGTCTCCACCACCGAGGAGGTCAAGTCAACTGTGGAAGAGACTCTGCAAAAGAAGCCTCCTCAGGTTTTCTTTTGCTTATGTCTTTAATCTTGATAGTTACTTGTCTATTATTTGGTAGTTTATTCTGTTTGTATATTCAAAAGCAGAACGAGGATGAGCCTGTTGTGGAGGACGTGAAAGAAGATGAGAAGGACGATGAGGACGAGGACGAGGATGATGAGGACGAGGACGAGGACGACGACACCCCCGGTACTTCCTTTTCTCATTTCTCTTATTGGGTTCTTGTTTTATATTTCATTTGATACGTTTTTTTTCCCACAAGCAATTATTATTGATTTGTGAATCTGGGTTTTCTTTCTTGAATTTTTGTTTTCAGTCTTCAAGTTGCTTTAGTGAGTTTACTTTTTTTTCTCTCTGCAAATGCTGTGTCTTTGATTCAATTCTTTGTTTGACGATTCATTGTTTGAGGGAAAAAAAAGAATTTTCCTGTCTATTTGGTTTGTGAGGTGACTGTAGCAAATAAATAATTTAGTGTCTAATGCTTACATGCTTTTGGTTTATGAGAATTGGAAGTGTATTGAGTTTCTTTCAATTACATATTTCGTATGTGAGGAAATCGACTTTTGAAATATGATGGAAGGTATCTTTGTGGCCCAATACGTGAGAGTATTTGCTTGTCAAGTTATAATGCTTTTCCTGGGGTAACAATCCTTAAAGTTTCCATCTTTTCATGTTATTAGTGTCTTTTCGTAATTAAAGTGTTTTGTTTATCTAGTTGCATTACAGGTCCATTTTTCCTGATTTTAAACGATAGCTTATGAGTTTGATCTCATATAGTCTTAACCTTTTTTTCTTAAGGTTCATTTTAAATATCGGTTTGGTTTCGTGAATGTTGTTTTTGTTTTAAATAGATGGCATTGTTCTGTTAAAGTTAATGATAGGAGTGCTGTGAGATGCAGGTGCTAATGGGACTTCAAAGCAGAGCAGAAGTGAGAAGAAGAGTCGCAAGGCAATGTTGAAGCTTGGCATGAAACCTGTTACTGGTGTTAGCAGGGTCACCATCAAGAGGACCAAAAATGTATTATCTTGCTTTATTGTTAATTCTATTACTTTTGTTCTTGAACTTTGGCTGCCTATGTGATTTTGTGCGAGTAACCAATTATTTTTTCTTTGGCCTTTCAGGTACTCTTTTTTATCTCAAAGCCAGATGTCTTCAAGAGCCCAAATTCTGAGACTTATGTCATATTCGGAGAGGCTAAGATAGAGGATTTGAGCTCTCAGCTGCAGACACAGGCTGCTCAGCAGTTTAGGATGCCAGACATGTCATCTATGTTACCAAAATCAGATGCTTCTACTGCAGCTGCTGCAGCACCACCAGAGGAAGAAGAGGAAGAAGTCGATGATACTGGGGTGGAGCCTAGGGACATTGATCTAGTTATGACACAGGCTGGGGTTTCTAGGACCAAGGCTGTCAAGGCTCTCCAGACAAACAATGGGGACATTGTCAGCGCAATCATGGAGCTTACTACTTAGGTTGGCTACCTGGCTACTCTCTTATTTTCAGTTTATGAGCTCTCAGAACATTTAATTAATGTTAGTCAGATTGGCTCGCCATCTCCCAGGAGAATTATCCATTGTGTCAAGTTTGAGATTATTGCGGTCATTATGCAGGCCTTTTGTTTTGGTAGTAAGATCTCATATTTGTTAGACGTGCAGCTTGATATAATCAACATTAATAATTAGTTTAGAAAACCCTCTGTCAAAACCTTGCCCAATGTACAGGTGTCTTGGCACTTGTCCAAAACATCATTCTTCCAGACACTGTAACTCTTATCACCAAATGCTCATTCATTTAATTCCATCTGCAAGACTCAAACAATCCACATGAGAATTTTCTTGTCTAAACCGTATTTTCCATTTTACTTCTTCCAATCGTGCCATCCACCATGCATATATGCTATAGAGTATATAATTATTAACAGGCAAAGATAAAAACTTCTGCTCCGGAGGAACATCACAGCAAGGCCCTCCAGTCTGCACAAAGCATTTAAACATGTTGAAGTATATATGTTAGCAAAACTGATACTGTAGAGGCTAACGAGAGCAAGCCTACTTACTATAGCGATACTATCCCTTGCTGCAAATGCGAGTATGTCAGCATACGAATATTGAGCTTTTTGTATCATGTGCTCAATGTACTCAAACCATCCTACAAGAATTTCTATGAAATCCGTGTAGAAGCTGAGAACGAATATCTTGACAAAGAAAGACAAGAGCCCATCTGCATACTGTACAAAAAGTTTGCTTCTTGGAAATCATATTTCGTCGCAAATTCTGACAAAAAACGTGAAATTAAATCATATACATGGTGACCATGTCTATTTATAGATGAAAAAACATTTTACTGATCAGTATCTCAAATGTATCGTTCATTCATTGCAAGATATCATTGAGAAGGCAAGTGGAAGCCCGTTTCATGAAAATTGGGCTTTATATAGTTTTTAAATAGGGATGCAAAGAACAAAAAAATAATAATTAATATCTAATAACTTCATCACATTTTATTTTGGAAACCTCTTACAGTATACTGGTCATTTGTTGACTCAATTATTACAGAACACTAGTAAATAAGATGTAAAGGCTTCATGTGACGAAGTATATATATAGCATTTGCTATAATTGCCTATTGACTTGAAGTCTTCAAGCTAGCTTCAAGAGTAGTCCAACAATTCACCTCCAAACTTTAGCTGTTGATCACCCTACAGTTTGCCCTAATCTCTCCTGCGTTACCAGTCAAAACTTCAACTCGGCCCATTTTTACCATTGCTGCAGCAAACTTTCTCTTCCAGCCTAAGGGACTCCTCGAATTCGAATTCACTTGACTTGCTGTTGCTGTGTTTGACAAGAGAGTTTGATCTGATGTGAACAAGCCTCGGTTTGCTAGGATATCTCTGTAGTAATTTACATCACTAATGGTTGGAGTAATCGTGTCCATCGGCACCACCAAGTTAGGATCTGTACTAGCTTGTGGGCACTTCTGCTTCAAACTGGCTGCATATGTGGCATCCAAGCTTGGGTCTTGGCTATTTGCTCCACTGAAGTTGTATAATCTATTACTGAAGGAAGAGCAATGTGAACGACCGATGGTATGTCCTCCTGTTAACATGTCGTAATTATTAAGTTGTTAATGATCTTGTCTTAGAAGAGTGAGATTGATTCGAGGTTAATTGTACTACCGGATAGTGTGACCATTTCTTCTTGTGATAAACCCTTCTTTGCAAAGTTTTGAGTGAGTTGATCAACATTGAAGGTGGGAGGAGGTAAGTCTGAAGTCTCTGCGGCTAGCGAAACTGTGCCATCTCTTCTTCCAGCCGGAACATCATAGCTAATCCCTCCGGTCTGCAAGAATAATGGAAGGGTTCAAGGTTGAAGCATGTCACATACCACTTCAGTTTCCTAAACAATCCAAAAATGCTAAACCAAATTAACGTTTCTACTTACTAAATCAAAGCTATCCCTTGCTGCAAATGCCAGAATATCAGCACATGAAACGACTCCTCGACATTCGGCTTCTAGTTTAGCCTTTGCATCGTCGACGACTTCATAACCACGCAGACTGTTGCTGTTGGCAGGAGAGTCCTTTTCTGCTGTGTTTGATGAGGTGGAGTCGAGAAGCACAGAACCTTCACAGCCCTACATTAGTTAAAAAGAAAGAAACACATCTAACCAGGTTAATAACCTTCGAACAAGCAAAAAATTAAGTTTACATGCTTACAGCAACCCAGGATTGCGGTTGCAAAAACATGTTATTAATTACTTTAAGCTTTTTGGATCATGTTATGATTTTAAATGTGTCTGTCATATGTTTTTTTGGCTAGAAAATAACTTTGCTCCAGTGCGTGCTAGCTAGCTTATGCTTACCCTAACAAAACAGTCATGAAAGTGCATTCTCACAAGGCCAGCAGCCACACCTCTATCCTTGTTGATACCATCTCTAACAGCATTTCTCACAATCAACTCAGCCCTCCTGCATGAATTTCTATAAAACCCTACTTGAAGCTGAGATTGGACACTTTGACAAAACAAAACAGCCACCCAACAAATTACAGATAGCTGAGTTAGTTTCTTGGAACTGATC
The DNA here is from genome assembly GCA_018804465.1 of Populus tomentosa. Taxonomy (NCBI): domain Eukaryota; kingdom Viridiplantae; phylum Streptophyta; class Magnoliopsida; order Malpighiales; family Salicaceae; genus Populus; species Populus tomentosa. The sequence goes on from CM031997.1 coordinate 228,004, forward strand.
ATCATTATCCCCACAACTTTACACTAGCTATATCCCCGAACCTGGATTGTTTACTTGAAAGCTAGACCTATTTATAGTTGAAGAAAGGAAACGCTGTTCCACTTTCACACGCTTGAATGTGGAATAATGTTTGGTGCAAGTTGAGAAGCCACAACTGGACCGCAATTAATACATATGCTTATACTTAAATGGCCAGCGTCGAGGAAGTAATGTCTGTTGTCCGGAAATAGAAGAGAGGACAAGTTGAATCGTTTTCATGACATTTGGAATCATATATGATTGGATTTCAATTCAGCATCATGCAAAAGAATTATCAGGTAATCAGACAAAGAAACCTAATGTTTTTGACTAATTGAGTACTGGAATAAATTCAGCTACAGTGAGGGAGGAAAATTCAGCAAGAGGGGCTAATTAAAGGTTTTGGTAAATTCTTTTGTGGATTTATATGAGTTTTCAAAATCTAGATGAGCATGGCTTTAATTTGTCCTTTTAAACCCACTTGTGAGAGGTGATCCCCCCCTCATTTGTCTATATATGTATGGGCATTCTATAAATAATAATAATAATAAGATGTAAGCTTTGGATGCCAACTTAGTCAAGATTAGATAGCGATTTGATTACTATACTATCTCGAGATAGAAAAAACATGTTTCTCAGTACTCTCCATAACTCTTTCTGGAGATGGATATCGAGGCAGGAAAAGTAATAAAATGTGAACCTGCCTAATGCCACTTGCGATCATTGTTTTCATGGAATTAGCCGGCACTCCAAACCAAATTTGAGACTTGGTGTTGGAGATTAATAAACTCATTTTCAAAGGAGATTAATTCGTATAGTATCATCATATCTGGCTTTCTTCAAGGATCATAAACAATTCCAAAACCGCCGGCAGTTCATATATATATATATATACACACACACATACCCCCTTTTGTTTTCAAAACCAAAAGTACAAGAAACATGTTAGAATGGTATTGCTATCCCATATCTACTAGAAAACAAGGGTTTTAATTGCTTATATATTATGAGAATCTCATCTCTCTTATTAGGTGATTTTTCAAGGACAAAATTCACTATATGATGCAACTCATGTTACCTAGGACAATATCTTTTAGAGGAATTATCATGTGTGAATGCGGATATATATTACCATTAACGTTGTTTATGAGAATTCCAATCTTTTTGTGCTTGCAAACCCCTCACTTGAAAGTTTATAATAGTGTTGCAATCTCATATTATCTAAGAAACGAAGATTTTAATCGTTTATATATTAAAATATCTTCTTTAAAAGATATATTTTTTTTTAAGAAAAAAACTTGTCACGTGTCAATCGAGACAATAACTCTTGAAAGGTTTATCCGTGGCGGAGTAGATATAGAGACTGCACATTGTCTCCATAATTTTTGTTTTGGAAACAATAACCAAATGTTTTTGAAATTTCCTTCCTTAATTAATTCTAAAAGCAAAAAGCTCTATAAAAGGACGTTAAATACCAAACTTTCAAACAAGCAAGCTGCGCACTAAGATTCCACATTTTGAATTTTCCTGCAATAATTTAGGCTACCGACGTAAAAAAGTTAAAAAAAAAAAAAAAGGGGGCCCAGAATTAGTCCCACGGCTGTCAAAACTATGGGTGACTTGATTAAAGATATGAGCATTATTAAAGACATATAATCCTGTTTGAGATTTTTGTCCTGTGATTAATATATATGTAATCTTGTTGCTTTATTAGGTTGTACGTACTGCCCCATAAATGATGTGAAATTATTAATTATATATATATGTGTGTGTGTGTGTAATTTGTGAGCAATAATTACCTTAGGTATGGAAGGACAAGTCTACAGATTAGGAAATCTATGTATAGCTTATTAGAAAATAATTAAATCATGCATTATACATGCACCGATCAATATCTAAGTCAAAGAACATTTATTTCACTACAAGCAAGCTTAACCCCTTTTTTTAATTAATTAATGGGATCAGAATCTTATTAATTCTTTGAGAATATTCATTAACCATCCATTAGTTTTATTATTTGTAGAATATGAAATTTAATAAAAATAATATAAGAATCAAAACTATATGAATTTTATTTTTCGATTGTAAGGGAAATATTTGTTGAAGTTTGCTTGCTAAAGCTGTCATTGGAGGAGCTGTCAACGAATCTTTTGCATTCTGTTATTTCTAATTATCTTGTTAATAATAATCCATTGTCCTAGTCTCTAGGAGTTGGTTTTTCTGTTTTTATGTTAACAGATAATAGCATGATTACATGCTATAAGTTTGGAATTCTGTTATTCTATTTATCAATAAATATGTGTAACGATTGCATGGAATGTATGCAATCAGGATTATTCAATTCTTTCTTTAAAATTCAATACAACAGTTTCTGTATTTTCTCTTCTACTTCTTTCTATCAGTTTTCTTCATACACGTTTACTATTCAAACACTTTCAATTGGTATCAGAGCAAATTCTTAAAGGGACCTGTAATGGAATCTGAAACAAGTTTCTCTCACATTTCTTCTCCAATCTTTGATGGAGAAAATTATCAACTATGGGCTGTAAAAATGGAGACTTATTTGGAGGCGATGGATCTTTGGGAAGCTATTGAAGAAGATTATGAAGTCCATCCTTTACCAAACAATCCAACAGTAGCTCAGATCAAGAATCATAAAGAGAGAAAAACAAGAAAATCGAAAGCAAAGGCTTGTCTATTTGCAGCTGTTTCAACAACAATCTTCACAAGGATCATGTCTCTTAAATCAGCAAAAGATGTATGGGATTACTTAAAGAAGGAGTATGCAGGAGATGACAGAATTCGTGGCATGCAAAGTCTTAATCTAATAAGAGAATTTGAGCTACAAAGGATGAAGGATTCTGAAACCATCAAAGAGTATTCAGACAAATTACTTGGAATTGTCAACAAGGTAAGATTACTGGGCACACTATTTTCTGATTGCAGAATTGTAGAGAAAATACTTGTAACTGTGCCTGAACGTTATGAAGCATCCATAACCACCTTGGAGAATACAAAAGATCTGTCAAAGATTACCTTGGCAGAACTGATAAATGCTTTGCAGTCTCAAGAGCAACGACGACTTATGAGGCAAGATCAAGTTCCTGAAGGAGCTTTGCAAGCAAAATATCCTGGTTCTGATAAGAAGAAATTTTTCAAGAATAATCAGATGTCAAACAGTAGTAAGACTACTGTTAATCAAAGTCAGAATAGAGGAAAATTTCAGAAGAGAAACTTTCCACCATGTCAACACTGCAACAAGTTAGGTCATCCACCTTTCAAGTGCTGGAAAAGACCTGATGCAAAGTGCAGTAAATGTCATCAAATGGGACATGAAGCAATTATCTGCAGAACAAGATTTCAGAAACAAGATGAAGATGCTCAAGTTGCCAGTCAAGATGATGAAGATCAAATGTTTGTAGCCACATGTTTTTCAGTCCAAACTTCCTCAGATCACTGGTTAATTGACAGTGGATGCACAAATCACATGTCTTTTGACAAGAGTCTCTTCAGAAATTTACAAACTACTGAAGTTGCAAAGGTCAGAATTGGAAATGGTGATTGTATAGCAGCAAAGGGAAAAGGAACAATTGCCATCACAACCAACTCAGGTACAAAAACGATTTCTGATGTTCTTTATGTACCTGATATAGATCAGAATTTGCTGAGTGTTGGACAATTAATAGAGAAAGGCATGAAAGTGGTTTTTGAAAATCAATCTTGCTATATTTTTGATGCTGCTGGACAAAAAATATTGCAAGCAAAAATGAGAGGCAAAAGTTTTTCATTTTTACCATTTGAGGAGGAGCACACAGCCTTTCCTATCAAGCTAAATGATATGGAAATATGGCATAAGAGGCTGGGTCACTGTCATCAACAACGAATGATCAACATGAAGATACATGAAGCAGTAAGAGGAGTGCCTTCATTTTCTGATTTGCTGCCAAATTGTAATGCTTGTCAGTTTGGTAAGCAAAACAGAAAACCATTTCCAAAGTCAACATGGAGATCCAAACAGAAACTTCAGTTGATTCATACCGATGTTGCTGGTCCAATGAGCACACCTTCAATAAAAGGTAGTAGATATTATATACTTTTTATTGATGATTTCACCAGAATGTGCTGGATTTTCTTCATGAAATTCAAGTCAGAAGTGGCTGGAATTTTTTGGCGATTCAAGAAGAATGTGGAGAACAAAAGCAGATGCAAAATTCAGTCCATTCGGTCAGACAATGGAACAGAATACACTTCATCAGAATTCAATCTCTACTGTGAAGAAGCTGGCATTGAACATCAATTCACTGCCCCCTACACTCCAGAACAAAATGGAGTCAGTGAAAGGAGAAATCGATACATTATGGAGATGGTGAGATGCATGCTGCATGACAAGAATTTGCCAAAAATGTTTTGGGCAGAAGCAGCCAACACAGCTGTCTTCCTTCAAAATCGACTTCCAACAAAATTACTTGAAGAAAAGACTCCTTTTGAAGTCTGGTATGACAACAAACCTTCACTAAGTTTTCTTAAGATCTTTGGCAGCATTTGTTTTGTTCATATTCCACAGATAAAAAGGGACAAGCTTGACAAGAAGGCAATGCAAGGAATCTTTGTTGGCTACAGTGATGTATCTAAAGCCTACAAAGTTTATCATCCTCAAACTCAGAAGATGGTTATTACAAGGGATGTGCATTTCCATGAAGAAAAACAATGGGACTGGGGTGATTCACAAAGTTCTGAGCAGCTGTCAGGTTTATTGCAGGATGAATCAATTGATGATTCACAAAGAAGAGCCACTGCTGATTTGTTGCAGGATGAATTAATTGATGATTCACCAATTAGAGGCACACGATCCCTTGATGACATTTATCAAAGAAGCAATGTAGCTATTTGTGAACCAGAAGGCTATGAAGAAGCCAAACACAATCCAGAATGGCAAAAGGCAATGCAGGAGGAAATATGCATGATTGAGAAGAATTGCACATGGGAGCTTGTTGACAGACCACCAAGCAAAAATGTTATTGGCGTGAAGTGGATTTTCAGAACTAAATTGAATGCAGACAGTACCATCAACAAATATAAAGCCAGGTTGGTAGTTAAGGGGTATGCTCAGATTTATGGTGTTGATTATTCAGAAACGTTTGCACCTGTAGCAAGGATGGACACCATACGATTCTTGCTTGCTGTTGCTGCACATAGAAACTGGAAAGTCTTCCAGTTAGATGTTAAATCAGCTTTCTTGAATGGCATTCTACAAGAAGAAATTTATGTTGAGCAACCTGCTGGCTTTGTGAATCAAGGAAAAGAAGACAAAGTTTATCTTCTAAAGAAAGCTCTCTATGGCTTGAAACAAGCACCTAGAGCTTGGTATGGGAGAATTGATGATTACTTGACAGGTTCTGGATTTCAGAAAAGCTTGTCAGAAGCAACTCTTTATGTGAAGAGATTCAATGATGATGTGCTTATAATATCTCTTTATGTTGATGATCTCTTAGTGACAGGAAGCAACACAGCGCAGGTTGCAGAATTCAAGCTAAATATGATGCAAGTATTTGAAATGACCGACCTTGGTCTCATGAAGTTTTTTCTGGGAATGGAAATTATGCAAAACAGAGAAGAAATTTTCATCTGCCAGAAGAAGTATTCAAGGGAAATCTTGAAGAAATTTCAGATGGAAAATTGCAAGCCGACAGCTACTCCTATGAATCAAAAGGATAAATTCAGCAAAGAAGATGGCACTGCCAGAGTAGATGAAGAAAAATTCAGAAGCTTGATTGGATGCTTGCTGTATTTAACAGCAACTAGACCTGACATACTTCATGCAACAAGTCTGTTATCTAGGTTCATGCATTGTCCAACCGAAATTCATATGAGAGCAGCTAAAAGAATTCTGAGATACATCAAAGGAACCTGCAGTTTTGGAGTTAAATTTATGAAGTGCCAGAATTTTAAACTTCATGGTTTTTCTGATAGTGATTGGGGAGGATCTATTGATGACATGAGAAGTACTTCTGGGTTCTGTTTTCAACTAGGATCTGCTATATTTTCATGGTCATCTAAGAAGCAAGATATTGTGGCTCAATCTACTGCAGAAGCAGAGTTCATTGCAGCCACAGCTGCAGTGAATCAAGCATTGTGGTTACAAAAATTGTTACGTGATTTACAGATGGAAGAAGATGAAGCAACTGAAATCTCAGTTGACAATCAAGCAGCTATTGCAATATCTCATAATCCAGTTTTTCATGGAAAAACTAAACATTTCAATATCAAGCTTTATTTCTTGCGTGAGGTGCAGAAAAATGGTGAAGTTAAATTGATTTATTGCAAGTCTGAAAATCAATTGGCTGATCTGTTTACTAAACCACTTCCAGTAAACAGGTTTGAATTTCTAAGACAAAGGATTGGAGTTTGCAGCTTCTCAAGCAAGGAGGAGTGTTGAAGTTTGCTTGCTAAAGCTGTCATTGGAGGAGCTGTCAACGAATCTTTTGCATTCTGTTATTTCTAATTATCTTGTTAATAATAATCCATTGTCCTAGTCTCTAGGAGTTGGTTTTTCTGTTTTTATGTTAACAGATAATAGCATGATTACATGCTATAAGTTTGGAATTCTGTTATTCTATTTATCAATAAATATGTGTAACGATTGCATGGAATGTATGCAATCAGGATTATTCAATTCTTTCTTTAAAATTCAATACAACAGTTTCTGTATTTTCTCTTCTACTTCTTTCTATCAGTTTTCTTCATACACGTTTACTATTCAAACACTTTCAATATTGCTCGAACTTAGATGCCTTCGAGTAGGAGATGAGTGTCATTAATTTGAGCTTTTGAGAATCATAACACATTAAGCACTGGAAACGTATTTTATTTTATTTTAAAAAGTATCCGATTGACTTTAAGCTTGAAAGCAGATCAATAATTCAGCTCCCAACTCTTGCTAGCTAACTGTTGATGACCCTACAATCAACCCGAATCTCTCCCGCATTCCCGGTCAAGACATCAAGTTTGCCCATCTTCTGCATGGCGGCTGCGAACTTCCTCTTCCAAAGAATGGAATTTCTTGCATTAATATTCACTTGAGTTGCAGTTGCTGCATTTGTCAAGAGAGTTTGGTCTGATGTGAACAAGCCTCGGTTAGCTAAGATATCAATATAGTAGCCTGCATCAGTAGTGGCTGGACTGCCAGGGTTCATCTGCACCACCAGGCTAGGATCTGTACTGCCTTGCGGACACGTCTGCTTCAAACTTGTTGCATACGTGGCATCTAAGGTTGGGTCCTGGCTCGTTGTTCCATTGAAGTTGTATAGTCTGTTGCTGAAGGAAGTGCAATGCGATCGACCGATGGTGTGTCCTCCTGGATGTATATCATCACAGAGTTTATTATGATCATGCAGTAGTGTCGAGATTTTGGTAAGAATTGATCTTGTTTTGACAGGATAGATATAGTAAATATAGGTAAAGTACGTACCAGAGAGGGTAACCATTTCTTCTTGTGAGAAGCCCTTGTTTGCAAAATTTTGAGTGAGTTGGTCGACATTGAATGTGGGGGGAGGTAAGTTTGTCAAGACCTCTGAAGCTAGTGAAACTGTGCCGTCTCTTCTTCCCGCAGGAACATCATAGCCAAAACCTCCAGTCTGCACAAGGAATTAAGGGTTACATACATACAACGTTTGACACTGCTTAAACAAACATGTGTTCTTACTATCTCAATGCTGTCTCTTGCTGCAAATGCGAGAATATCAGCACATGAGACAGTTCCCTTGCATTCGGTCTCTAGTCTAGCCTTTGCATTGTCAATGACTTCAAAGCCTCGCAGACTAGGGTTGTTGGCAGGAGAGTCTTTTTCTGCTTTGTTTGAGGGAGTGGAGTCAAGAAGCACAGATGCTTCACAGCCCTAAATGACCAAAAGGGTAACCAAGTTAGTCTCTAATCAAGCACTGTCATGAATTAGATCTAAATCCCATACGCTATAGTGACATGAACTTGTTAATTTTATTTCTTTGGAATACTTCCATGGTTCCTCTTTTTGCTTCTTAATTTGAAGTAAAGAAGAAGAGATTGTGTTTACTTGTTCACATCTCTCTCTCTCTCTCTCTACACACACACACACACTTACCCTAACGAAACAATCATGGAAGTGCATTCTAACAAGACCAGCAGCCACTCCTCTATCCTTGTTGAAACCATCTCTAACTGCACTTTTGACAATGAACTCAGCCAACTTGCATGAACTTCTATAAAACCCTACTTCAAGCTGAGAATGAACACTTTGAGTACAGAACAGGAAAACAACAACCCAGCAAACCAGACATGGCCGACTTAGCTTCTTGGAACTCATGATGTGATGTTTATAGCTCGAACTATATCTATCTGTGATCTATGCATAAAACTACGTCAATATATAGTTGAAGAAATTAGGCATCGTAACATTTTATATTGATGCATGATGAATTATATATTCCATCCAATAGACTGTCCTATGCAATTTTCGGTGCCAGATGAGAAGGCACTAGCTAGGCTGGAATTTCCTGTTACATGATCAGCAATAGATTATGATACTCTTCCAAAAGTACAAGAAAAGACAAGTGGAGTCAGTTTCATGACATATGGAATCGGATATGATCCCATTATAATATAATCTACATGCAACAATTGCGCTGTCATTTTAATCGTAAAGAAATCAATCTGGTTTGACTTGAGAGCAAGAAGAGCGAATTCAGCAAGAGTGGTTAAAGATTAGATAAAATATCATATCATATCATAATCATACAGTTAAGACTGTGCATGTGTGAGTAACTTGGAGGAGATAAGAACTTCCTCTATAATCTACTTTATGATTTCTTTGCGTGCAAGAAGGCGCCATGAGTCCTGACCAGTTCTAAATCGGTACAAAAACAATGATATTTGACAGAATTTGGATGCAATTTGCATTATGTAAACAGTAGTCAAACTCATGAGCAATTCATAACAATTTTGATGAAGTTTCAGCGATACAAACTTGGTAATGTTCTAAATTTCTGACAAAATCGAACTTGAATAGTTGATTTAGATTTTAGAATAGAAAAAGAAAATTAATGGTAAATTATAGGGGGATCCTTTGAATTAGTCCCTTTATTGTCCAAGTAATTGAGCGATTTGTTTAAATTAAAGGATTTATGAACTCAAGATTAAACTGAATAGTTAGATGCAATTGACATTCTGTAAACAGTAATCAAATTCCATGAGCAATCCATAACAGTTTTGATGAAGTTCCAGTGATACAGACCTGGTAATGTTCTAAATTTATGACAAAATCAAACTTGAACAGTTGATTTGGATTTTAGAATAGGAAAAGGAAATTGATGGTAAATTATAGGGGGGTCCCTTGAATTAGTTCCTCCGTTCAAGTAATTGAGCGATTTGTTCAAAGGATTTATGAACTCAAGATGAAACTGAATAATTTGATGCAATTGGCATTCTGTAAACAGAAGTGAAACTCCATGAGCAATCCATAACAGTTTCGAGTTCCAGCGATACAGACTTTGTAGTGTTCTAAATTTCTGACAAAATCAAACTTGAACAGTTGATTTGAATTTTAAAATAGAAAAAGGAAATTGATGATAAATTATAGAGGAATCCCCCGAATTAGCATAGAGGAATCCCCTGAATTAGTCCTTTTGTTGTCCAATTAATTGAGCGATTTATTCAAAGGATTTATGAACTCAAGATGAAAATGAATACCATTCCATCTGCACTCACTACTGGATCAAACGTCATACCACTTACCAGCTGAGATATCTCAGTCTGCAACCAGGCAAAAACTAAACTTAGATGTTCAAGGTAAATTAGAAGATGAAATTGGAAAAAAGGTACACATACATTTACAAAATTCAAAGTCCATAAACATTTCATTCGATCAAAGAGCAATCAAACTCTCATTAAAGCAAAGCCAATGTAAAAATGTCTGGTCACACCATATATATGTTATTGGAAAACAGAGAGGATATTATTTGCAGATGAGGAAACATTGAGCATCCAACTTGTTCATCAATAACCCTGCCCAACAATCTCCTCCTTCAATACATGTTCCCAGTCTGATGAACAGCTATCATACCAACCAGCATGAGGTTGGTCTCCAAACCTATTGGTGAGGCTAGATTGGGTCTTGGCATCATCATTGACAAATAACCGGAATTCTTTCACAGTTGATTTGTTTTCAGCAGAGTCAGCAGGATAATTTCGGATAACAGGTTCCATATTTACATCCAAAATGCTGTCTTTCAATCCACCTTTACCCATTGGAACATCCCTTCTCAGACTGGTGTACCCATTATCAATGCTCTCTGGCTGATGTTCTTCCATTTCCAAGGAACTTGAACAGCCATCTCTGTGTTTCAAGATAAGCAATCTGGCCATAATTGCAGCTTCAATATCTTCTCCATGACTTGATGTGCTTGGCAAAGGAGAATCCTGCTTGGTTATATCTGGCTTTGTGCTATCTTTTGCTTCGACAGTCAATTTACCAACATTGCTCAGATTAGAAGAAACCTTAGAACTTGGCAATTTCTCCATGGCTGATATATCCACAGAATTAGAGTTGTCAACCCGGCCTTTTAAAGTACGAAATCTGGCCATGACATCATCTGCATGGCTGCTCCTTCCTGCCATGGGGGAATCCTGGATGGTTATATGGGGCTCAGTGCTATCTTTGGTGTCATATACAATTTTGTCAACCTTGTTCAGATCAGGAGAAACCTTAGAACTTGACAATTTCTCCATAGCTGAGGTATTCCCAGAACTAGAGTTGTCAACCCGGCATTTTAAGATATGAAATCTAGCTATAACATCATCTGCATGGCTGCTAACATCATCAGCATTACTGCTTGTTCCCGACATGTGAGAATCCTGGATGGATAAATTGGGCTTAGTGCTATCTTTCGTGTCACATGCCAATTTGTCAACCAGGTTCAGATCAGGAGAAACCTTGGAACTTGATAATTTCTCCACAGCTGAAGTACTCATAGAATTTGAGTCATCAACCCGGCTTTTTAAGATACGAAATCTGGCCATGACATCATCTGAATGGCTGTAACTGCTTAAGATAGATGAATCTAGAAAAGAAACATCTTGGACAGGGCTGCCCTTATCATCAGCAGGCAATATGTCAGATGAAACCTTGGGCCTTGAAAGATTCTCCTTGACCATAGATTTTTCTGGTACAACAGGGCCAGCAGAAGAAAAATCTAAGTATAAAACACACAAGATTTTAGTAAGCACGTGTCTTTTTATTGAATAAATTAAATTGACAATCAGAAATAGGTGATAGGTTTACCGTTTGCTTTTTGTGAGTTGCCTTTTTCCATCTCAATCTTCATTCGATTAAAGCGAGCCATATAATTAACAGAGCACAATGAAGCTTCTGCTTCAAGCCATAGATTCCTATACAGAAGAATTTGAGAGTCGGATTCTTCTTTGATCGGAAAATTCTTGGCAAGAACCTTCTTTATAGCCTGCAAATCACGTTTTTGTACCAAAAAAATTTAGTTTCTTTTACTCTTTTTCATCCTTCATAGCAAAAATCATTTTAAGATTAGAATTTCTATAAAATAGATGTGACAGCAACAAAAAGAATACCTGGGTCATGTTATCATCTTTGACAGTATCTGCAGCACACCTTGTGGAAACCCAACTTGACAGTTTCTCCTTTCTCTTATCAGACGCAATTTTATGCTCCTCCTCATCCGCAAAATGCTGAAACTCAAGTTGGTCCTGAAATATAACAATATCAACATACTCAAGGTCAATTCACATTTACAACCTAAAATTACATTATTCAGTGTAGTGATAAAACATCAAAACATGGACAAGCAAGATTGATGAGGGCATAAGATTATCACATAGATAATGCCTATTGGTTTAGCGTTTTTAAATGGACATCACAGATTCAATACCAGAAGTGAAAGGTGAGGGATTGGACCATCGAATGATCTTGCCACCATGAAAACTAGCTGATATCCATGCATATCCCACCAATGAGAGGTCAATGTTTGTGTGTGATGGGATTTTAAAGTTTCACCATTGCACCAAGCAGTGCCTTCAATTCATACCTTTTCCGAGCCCATAGCTTCTTCCCAGTTCTATAAAAACCTAAGTTGTTGCATAAATTAAACAAAATAATGAAATACCTTGTAAAGATCAGATAACTTTCCACGAAATTGAGAAGTGGCTTGCTGAGGAATCAATGATTCTTGTGTTGAAATCTTCCTTTCCAAATTCTTCGATATACAGATATCAAGATTGTTGATCACATCTTTAAGAACATCGAAGTCTTCATCCTTCAACTCACAAGTGTCATTCGAAGAGTAAAATAGGAGCAATTCTGTGAGGTTGTGCATTGTATCAACAAGTGTTCGTGCATGCATTTTTGATGATGATTCTTCACCCTGTGATTGGGTGTGCTGAGCAGGAGCATGTTCTGATGACGGTGGCGAACATAAGACCTGTTCTATAGCATGGAATGGTACGTGAGATGAACAATCATCAGGGTCATCATTGATTTTCCTCCTAACATCTGCAACATAAGAATTTTTCTTTGATGGCCATTCACCGTCTTCAAGACTTCGCTGCTCAGTGTGCAGGGAGTTAAAATCAGAAAGGATACTTTCTTTCCTAGTTTCATCATCAATGACATCAGAAATTTGAGCTTCATGACAATAGCTTGGTATCCTTTGGTAGGGTCCATACTTCCCAGCATCATCAATTTCTTCTCTAAATAACACTTTAGCAACTAAAGGCCTCTTAAACAAAGAGACTTGTTGATGTTCCAGACTCTCATGATTGAGGGGCACAGAGATATTACTTTGTTTTTCAGGGCAGGCTTTTACAGCATCATTAGTAGCGGAAGGGAAGATTTGAGGGCCCTGAGGACTCAAGCCATTGCCAGCTTCTATCTTTTTTGGAATCAGTGGGTCCACAACCTCAGAAATTTCAAATGCAGATAGATGTGAAACTGGAGCACCTTTCCAGCATGGTGAGTCCACAGCAGGGTTGTAATGATCTAAACTTTCAGAAGTATTCTCTACAGAACCAATGGCTTCATGACCATCCATAGCCAAATTGAAGAAATCTAGATTTCTATGAAGAACTTTATTGTCCATTTTTGCTTTGAAAAGTTGATCGAAGAAATCCACAGAAATATTTTTGTTGCTTGGCAACTCATTGTTTTTAGAGGAAATTTCTGCCAAGTAATCATCATTTTGTTTCAGATGAAAATTACTTTGGCTAGTATCATAGAAAACTTTTCCTTCAGAGCTAATAAATGGATTAGGCTCTTGCACAGAAGAGGAATTATTGCCCTTCTCATCACCATTGCAACCAGTGTTCATATTTTTAAATGAATATGTATCTTGCCCTGGGGATCTAACAACAACAGCAGGTGAAGGCTTCATCACTGGCATACTATCATTTGGACTAGCATCACGCTTCCTTGAGGATTTTCCATATGAAATGACTTCGGGCATTTGATTAATCGCAGAATTGACTACATTTGAGGATGGTACCTGAGGATAAGCTTGTGGTGCTACTGAAGGAAACACCAAAGGTGATGGTGTTGAATAACCCGCAGGAATGAACTTGGGTTTTTCACCAAGGAAAGCTTTATAATCCAGCTGTCCCGTGCTTGCAGACTCGGTGTGCGTTTGCCTACCAACCATGTCAATTCCAAGGGAAGTTTCTTCACATTTGCTGATATCCTTGAATGCAGAAAACCCTGCAAGTAGAAGCAATTAAGGAAATGCTAGATAACAGGTAATTATCCTAGCTAAAAATGCTTATCTTACCATTTGTTTTCCACTGGGTGCATACTTCAAAAACTGAACTTGTTGTGCAATTAGAGCCAAAATCATTCAATTAAGATATAATTACTCATAATTAAGGATGGTTATGGTAGATGGTAAAGAAGAATCTCCTTAAATACTTCCAATGACATAAGGGCAAAAGGTAACCCCAAGGATACAGATTATGGCAGAGTAAAAGGACTATATTCCAAACCTTATATCTGATGTATTAAAAATTATGACAGTGTTATCTACATCCCTCGGTATCAAAATGACTCTTCAATAAGGAATGGATAAGTTACAAAGAGGCTTATATGTAGACGCCTACCACTTTCCCAGAAGAGCAAGAGTGCCTTTAGAAAACAGTTTAGAAGAATAGATACAAAGAAGTGAGATGTGAATAAAATTACTTCGCAGTGAAAAAGAAAACATGACAGAATGCATCTCACTAATGAGTACGAATTTGAGAGAAAATCACATTTTTGTATAATGTTCATCTTTCTTATACTTTCTCAACGGGCATGGAAACAATAACCAAATGGCATGAAACAGAACAATTACAGCTTAATATAGTGTGTAACTGTGTATGCTGTGCTAGACTATGGATAAAGACTTCAGAATAGCACTCATTCTAATGTGGAGATGCAACTACAGGAAAATAAATATCCAAGGTATATGGTATGATGAATAATAAGCACAGTAATTTATAAAGACGACAACATCAATAATGAGTATGAATAGACAAGAACAAAATGCAAGGTCTAAAGTAATTTTTTGAATTCTCAATAACAACAGTAATAATAAGGCAAGGATACCTTGATTAATAAAATTCTCCTTCGCAGAAAAACCTCCATCAAGTTGCATTTTTTTGCTCTGATGCCAATCTGTAACTCCCTCCCACAAGCCACTCCACTGTGCTGTATGATCCAAAACTACCAAGCTTTGACTATAATCATCACGGGAGGATCCATTAGATGTTCCAACATGAGAGGTAGACAGAAATTCATAACCAGATTGGTTGGGGATCTTCAAGGAACCATCACTAGCAATTGCAGGTGAAACATACGATGACGGATAATATGGTTCAGCTTCAACAATGCTAGGATTACCTTGACCATACAAAACAGCATCAGAGGAAGCCGAAACAAGAGGGTGGCTCATAGATGGCACTTGGGAAGTAGGCGAGGAGTATCCAAATGCAAGTGGTGAAGGCGCGGAATCAAATTCCAGGTTTGAAATGGGAAATAGATCAGGTCTTGAATTGGGAATGTGAGAGGTGGAGGTAACCCAATTGTGTAAGGAGGGATTCAAGCTAACAGGATAAGTGGGTTCAGTTAAATCCAAAAGGGGTTTTGCTGCAGACCTATCAACAGTGAAAGGTGGGGCTGAAGCTGATAAATTTGAAGAGGAAGATGATGATCCACCTCCATTATTATAACCATAAGAAACCCCATAATTCATCATCTCATTAAGCCTATATCTTTATGTTGTGTTAACAAACAACTGCATAAAATGATCAAAACCCACAAAAATCAATGTCAAATTAAGAATCCTTAAAGTGATAATCAGGACTAACAATCAAAAGAAATAACCATAATGATTAAGAGCAAGAATCATGCAAAAAACAACCAATATACAATACAAATGATGAAGATCAATGAATAGGAAAGTCAAAAGGAAAAAAAAAAGTTGTTACCGGAGAAGAAGACTGGTGCCAGAGAGCCGGGGACAGAGATATGGCAGTGCTCTCTCTGCGAGTCTTCCGTTGAAGGTTTTCAAGGCAACAAGTGTTATTTTACTGGCGCTTTGTATTGGATTTGATAAAGTAGGCAGCAGTCCGCAAACTATGATTACTATATGATGCCAGTACCTAAAGTATTGATTCTCGCAATCTTACCACCGAATCAGCCTAACAGACAATCAAGTCCCCACTGGAAAAATTATATGCAATAATGTGATTTTGAGTGTTATCTGATTTTCATAATTGAATATCTAATCTTGATTTTATTTAAATAGGCTTTCCACGTTGAAATGTTTCCTCTAAAACCTAATTGAAAATCAAAAAATAATAATCAATATATATATATATATATATATATATATTATTTGTCTTAGGTTTTAACTAATTAAATAAAATTGGGGTGTAATTCTCCTTTTCTAGGTCTTGTCCCAGTTAACAAAATTGTTTGGTGGGCTAAAAAAATGAAGCAGTTAAGAAATTGTTTGGGACGGAGTGAAAATCGTGTGTCCAAAAAATTTAAAGTTTAGTTTTGTTAAAAATAATTTTTTTTATATTTTGGATAGCTTTGATGTGCTAGTCTCAAAAATAATTTTTAAAAAATAATAAAAAAATTATTTTAATAAATTACAATACAAAAAATATTTTAAAAATAACTGTAACCACATTTTAAAAAATATTATATACATTTGATTAATTTTAATATAAATTTATTATTTATTTGGTTGTGTTTTTTTAATATCCTGTGATATTTACAGGGGGAATTGAAACATGTTTAATTGTAAAAATAAAGATATAAATATAAAAATAAATTTATTTTAAAGATAATTTTAAACTAAATTTTGTCCCTTTAAAATAAATAAAAAAAAATAGAGAAACGCACACTTTTATTTCAATTATCCTCGTTGTTTCTGTTTTTAGGCATTAACCAAAAACTATGTAAAGATTTTCTTATATCAAAACCAAATTCATTGTTCTAATTCAGTGAAAACAAACTATTTATTTATAGAAAGACTAGATGATAGTTTTAATATGTTTGGATAGTTAGAAATTTGAACCAAGTTGTATAATAAATTTACTTTTTGAAATTGTTCATAAATGGAAGCACACTTGGCTATTTAATTTGTTGATGGATTGCATCTATCATTTGCAGCTAGTCATTGTGAAAAGCTTGAATCTTGCAATAGGAGGAGCCCCACAGGGACAACACAGGCACCTGCATAAATGTGCTGAGTAATGTCCATACTCTAGTGTGGGGACGCGTCAGTGTTTTCAAAAGAGATCATAATTAAAATTTTCTGGGCCACAAATTAATTAATGCATAAACTGCAGAAATTCATAGAAAACTGGAGCCTCTTAATTAAGGAAAGAAAACTACAAGAAAGATGGGGGTGGAATTGAATCTCATATATCAACGAATTAAACTCAGAACATGAACAAACGAAGAAGAACAGGAGAGATAGGCAGGCATGAATCAGAAATAAAAAATGAAAGAACAGGGGTCTTGATCATGAGTGGCAGCTGAAGAAGAAGGAGGCAAACGGGAATTCCTGAGACGTCGAAAACCATTAATGCTGCGTCTTGGTGGCATCAATCTCTCTGTAATTCTTGCCAGAGCCACCGCATATTCTTCCAGTAGCTCCGCCATGACTGCCACCGTTATCATCTTCAATTCCTGTCTGTCTCTCTCTGATCTTGAATCTGCGAGCGCTGCATATACGTGCTAATCAATTCTTGCCAGAGTAGGTAGCTGTAGGTTTTGTTGTTGTGAAATGTTGCTGTTCTTGTAAGTAAATATGTAGAAATATAAAGCTTCTAAGCCATGGACAGTCGAGTTGTTGAAGACTTGAAGAAAGTGGGCAACATGAAGCCAAATTTATAAACCAAAAGGCGGTGGGATATCTTGACCTCCAACTCTCTCCCTCTCTCTCTCTCTAACATACAATATTAATATATTTATAAAACAATTTACATGTTTAAAAGAAAGTCATATTCGAATCGAGTAGATTGCATTAATGATAAGTAAGTTATCACTTATTCATCAAGTTAAGAATCCGAATCTTGCTTATAGCAACTCGTAATTATTAACATATTTATATTTTTATATATGATAGTGTGTATGTATATATTAACTCCAGTATAGATATATTATCTATGTTTAGTATTGCGATATATTGTTTTAAAATATTTTTTATTTTAAAATATATAAAAATATTAAATCAACCATTTTAAAAAATTTATAAGGTCATAATATCAGTGTAATATATATATATATATATATATATATATATATATATATTATTAAAGTTCCATTGTTATTTAGAGGATAACATGGGATCATTTATAATATTAATTTAATATTTTTTTGAAATATATTTTTAAAATTCATTAAAAAAATAGAAGCTATTATACTCTATTATAAAAATAATATGATTATCTTCTAAAAAA
The DNA here is from genome assembly GCA_018804465.1 of Populus tomentosa. NCBI lineage: Eukaryota > Viridiplantae > Streptophyta > Magnoliopsida > Malpighiales > Salicaceae > Populus > Populus tomentosa. The sequence goes on from CM031997.1 coordinate 246,022, forward strand.
AAGTGGGATAACCTAATTACTTTTTCACTTTATTTTTTTTTAATATGAATTTACCATTCAAGCATAAACTCCATGACTCCATGTTCAATGCCTTTGCGTAACTATGTAAACACACATATATGTATACGTAAAAAAAAAAAAAAAACAAATTTATTACACGTTTTGTTCGTTACGCGTTAAATTTGGTATCTATCTGTTAAAAATGATCACGTTTTATCCTATATAAAGTCATGACACATGTTTTCTTAAAGTCATTATTTTTATAAAAAAAAAAAATCACATGTTTTTCGTTGCAATCTCTGTGTGATTTTAGATAGGATTTTTGGCTAAATTTTAAGTCAATCCCTATATTGTATTAAAACAAAATAATTAGTCCTTGTAATGTCACATATGTCCAATTGACCAATATTGCGCATCCTCAATTTAATTGTTTTTTTTCTCAATGCCTTCTTTCTTTTTAATCAAATTTTATCATCTTTTCTTTATTTTATTCTTAAAAAATAAATGAAAAAAGAAAAAAGAAAAAACATGACACTTGTTGTATAAGATCTAACACTTCTTCTTTTTTAATTATTTTAATTAATCAAGTGGTATTTCGGAATTAATTTTCATGTGTTGAAACTAACCTTAGCTTAATTCCTTAAGATTTCCATGCGTGAGCTTGGTTGATTCTCTACCTTATGATTCACAATTCAAACCACAGGGAAGGTAAAAAAATAATAAAAAAAATTCGTCTTTGATGCAAATAAATAATAATTTGTTTGAAACTCGATCTATGGAAAAGGGTTTAATTTTAACCGGCCCCTCTTGTAGCCGTTACTTACCCTAAAGGCCACCGGAATAGAATGAAGATAAGACGGCGATGACTACAACGGGGAATATAACGTTTTCGAGTACCCTTTTCAGATGACATGACTGAAAACAATGGAGCAACGTGGGTGGACCTGCCATGGCTTCCGAGACTGAGTTTTGCGTGGCTGCTTTGGCACCTTTCAGGACCCAGTTTGGCAACAACTCTCTTAACTCTTGCGAGTCACACCAGGATGACAAATGCGACGTAATCTAAATAACAACATAAAAATCATTTTCAAACTTTATATTAAAAGCAGTAGGTCCTATGATTATCAACCAACTATTTATATATGTGGTCAAAAAAAGATTATTTTATGTGCATTATAAAAAGGAGCTTTTGGTTTTCGTTACTCTTCTTTTTTCTATGCGGCAAAGGGGCCTTAATTTACTCCTTCATCTCCCCACGAAAATCTCTCTTTTAATTACGGTAGTTTTTCTCGTCCTACGTGTGATGATGTATATATTTTGTTTTTATTAAAAATTTAAAAATATTTAATTAATCAATACGAATTATAATTTTAAATGAATTTTACTTAAAAATCTATTTAAATCTTTATTAAATTAATAAAAACTTTTATTTAAATTTATTTTTTAAAATCATAATCATAAAAATTTCCACAATATTAATCACACGTTTCATTCATTTGAAGTGTATTAGGCTAGAAGTTATATTATAAAAAAAAATCAGTATGGAATTATTTTTCCTTTTATTTTTCTTATTTTGTTGGGAAATAGTTACATCAATTTGTTCGGCATCAAAAAATAAAAAAAATAATATATATATATATATATATATATATATATATATATATATATATATATATATATATATATTAAAGGGCCAAGCAGTCCTACAAAGTTAGGGCGCATGCAGCAACAAGCCACAACTCGAATCACCTAAGATTGGTGCGTGACCTAACATGTAGAAATTTGTTTCCCTCAAAATGGTCAATGAATGATTTATGACGAGTCTAAATTCAAAGAACACAAGAGACAGCCATGAAAACCACCTGCTAGTTTCCACCAAATAAATTATTGATTTGTTTGTTGGAAAGTAGTATTTTTTAAAAAATAAATTTTGAAAAAAATAAATTTTAAAAAAGTAAATTTCAAGAAAATATTTTTTAATATTTAATAATATAATAAAAAATAAATTAAAAAACACCTCTCACCGTTAATTTCTTGCAAGAATTACAAAGCCCAAAGGGCCGGGATGCCTGAACATGGCTAGCAAATTTATTTACAAAAGATGAGACAACAGCCAGCCAGCGAGCTAGCTAGCTGGGTTGTCAAATATATTTTACACTCCTTATGAGTTCTTTTAGCTACAACCAAAATGCATGTTTAATTTCTTTAGAAGGAATAGGTTCTCGTGAAGACCTTTTTCCATACTTTCCAACTTAAGGAACGAGTTAGGGAACGAGCCTTCATTAGAGTCAAAGAAGGAATAGTACTGGAGTCTCTTGGTGGCTGCGGCGGTGGCGGCGACGGTGGTTGTGATTCTTCTTCTTCCATTTGAGTGCTGTCTTGGGGATTCCAAAAGCGAGCGTCCTTTCTTTTGCTCTTCATGGTTGCCAATACATCATGTTTGTTGCATATTCCCCATACCGTCACCTTTTGCTGATAATAATCTACATTTACGGAGTAAATTCCTGCCATTTCCATAGAAAATAATTAACACAAAGTTACAGAAGTTTTCTCGTAATCATCTTGAAATCGAACGTGGGTCTAATTTAACTAACCCTTTATCATAAAACTATATAAATTACTGTTTCGGGATATAAAAAATTAAAACGGTGAAAATATGAACATATACAACCCCATAATTTCCTCCAATAGATTCATGAGAAGGGCACTCTTATTCCACTACGATGAATCTAACACTTAGTTGTGGTTCTTGAATTTACATATGAACATATGTTTAAGAGAATTTATTGCAAAGACAATCATTACAAGAAAAAAAGAGTGAGGAAGTGGAAGCCCACAGGCAATAATGAGGTTAATTAATACTCTTGTGACCAAGCTAGTTTCTCGATTGAGTGCATATTGGACCAGCTGGAGCACATAATTGGATGCAAATTCCATCAGCCCATATATAATTAGTGGGTCCATAATCCAGTTCCTTCTCAACGTCTCCAAATCAAGCCTACAGCCAAAGCCGATCCCATGCATCATTTCTGCTCTTGTTTCTTTCGGTGAATTATCGTTCATCAATTATGGTGAAATCATTATGTTATCTTTGCTAATTAATCAATTATAAGGACTGAACAAATTAAAATGTAAGTTATAAGGACTGAAGATCACTCTCGAAAAAAAATTTATGTCATCTTAATTTGCTATAATTAATAAGTTTGATCAGTTACCTTTGAGATGGGATAAGGTCTTCTTCACCTTCTTCTCGCATCCATGGGAGTAAAGAGGGACCATCATCTCCACGTGCTGCGCCTCAACATTCTTGCAGCTGGAAGCTAGAACAATTTGCATGCTTGCCATTTGGAGAACAACCTTATGTACAATTTAATTAACATCCAAGAACTAAATCCAGCTCTACTTGTTTCTTCTGAGCTAGCTAGCTAGATATGGAAGATCGATGGTTTCATGCTTTGTATATATAGGATTTTGGGTAAAGCTCTAATTGGCTTACATTCATGGATTCCCTTGGTGGAGAAGGAAAAAAAGGAGCAAATAAAGTGGCCTCTGATCCTTTTTTACTCTTTCTATTCCTCTTTCTCTCGACATTTTCTTGAACTCAGTTGTTTATTGTTTTGGCACTGTTCATGGCGGCTTGATGATCAGTTTAGTCATATTAAAAGGTTTATTATTAAGTTAAAGAGATGCATGGTAGGACAACAGAGGGGGAAATTCTTGACTTGGAAGGCTGTGTGACATGGATAAGGGTGAGGATGTGTCAGCAATTATGTTTGTTAAATCAAAAGGTGTATTATTGCGTCTCTTTCTCCATGGAAAAGGACGCATACATGCATGGAAGTTGAGACTGTCCCCAAGTTTTGGCTCCCATGTGAGCTGTTTAATTTCCTTGCCAAAGAAGCAAGTTTTAATTGCCTTTGAGAATAACAAGATCTTGATTGAGATCACCAGTATGTTTTTTGTTTCTTAATTTGATCATGCAGCTTGTAATTATGCTTAAAGGAAAAAGCAACATCATTTTATACATATATGTTGTTTTCGGCGATGCCACCATGCACATGCACAGCTCTTTGCTTCTTCTGCTAACTTTAACTCAGTGTCTTCTTCCTGTTGAATCTCTATCGATCGGCATTATCAGAACATGGATTGCCTTCCTCTCTAGAACAAGTCAATGTCATCAGCAAATTAGTAACATGCAGAGTCCAGATCTTGTTTTGGCTAATATATACAATTGTACTTGTTTTCCTTTATATTTGCCATTGCAATTGAAAGCTTTGAATACGACGAAGGGATGTTTTTGCATGCAACAAACACTATATGCATACAATATAAATTATGTTCTAAAACCTTACTTAATAGTTTAAATTTCTAGGTTGAAATGATTTATTGATATGGTATCATAGTCTTGATGACCAAATGATCATGAGTTCGAATCTCATTATCTCTATTTATTTAATAAAAATTAAGCATAAAATAATGTAGGCATGTGCAAGTTTCAAGCCTAAATGATTTTCACTCGAAGGAATATATTAGAAAATAATATAAATCATATCTTAAAACCTTATCTAATAGTTTAAATTAAACTTTTAGGTTAAGATAATTCTTTGATATATGCTATCTTCAAAATTCATGGCAGTAAGATGTATTTATTAATGTAGACTAGTGGATATATTTGTCTGTGGAAAATCAATGGCTTAAGTGATATATACCACAATTGGATTTATTAAGCCTATCAATTACATTGGATACCTATCTTGTATATAACGTTATTTATGGATATCATAGAGTGGATATATAGTAACAGAAGAATTACTAGGGTTTCTGTGTAATAAATGGGATACAAGTCCACACTCTCCTCTTTAATTGTTACTGCTCACTGGCTCACTGGCTCACTGAGAGTGTAAAACCTAAAAGATCTAGAAATGGGGAGGAAGAAGCTAGCTGAGGCTGTAATTTCCAATTTTATCAAGAACAACATAGAATTTACAACATCATATATATTTCATTTGTGTTTTAAATCATATACAGATACTAGGTTTAATATTCTTAACAAGTGAAGCTTATATTTGGGTTTATTGGATAATTAAGCTCAATCCTAATCATGGATTAAAGAGGGTATTTAGAAGTGTAATAATGGTTGCTTTTAAAGTGTTATTTACTTCAAAATAATATTTTTTTAATTTTTAAATATTATTTTTAAAATGTTCTAAAAATACTATAAAAATTTAATTTGAAGTAAAAAAATAAAAATATTTAATTTTTTTAAAACATAAAATTAAACAAATCAAAATTAAATTTAATATTACGATCCACACACAAACGCATTACTAATGATGCCACATGACATGCTTTTTCTTGACGTGAAGTATGCCATAACATGCTAATAAAAAAAAAACAAAAATTGTGGTAAGAGATTTCGTTCAAGCAATTTTCTTATCCTCTCATGATAGCCTTCAATTATATCAAACTTTTTGACCGACAACAGTACAGTACATGCAGCATGCAAGCAGTTTCAACCTCTCATGGTGACCTACCTAGGCTTCGTTTTGTTTATGTGGTTCGCATTGCGTTTTGCTTCAAATATCATGCATTCAATTTTGTGGTCTCAAATTCCACTAAATATTATCTCTTAAATCTACATCACAACTGTTCTTACACTTTTTTTTTTTTTCAAACTGTTACGAATCACAATATATACCAAGCTAGCTAGCACACTGTTAACAAGTTTGTGATCATAAATCAAACAAGCTTTATGTTTTCAAATATTGAAAATTAATCACAATACCAGTGATCTCTAGCTATATTTTTTTATTAATATAATATTTAGATCAGTTTGTATACATCTCGACTAATTTCATGAGTTTTAAAATTAATAATTATATAAATTTTTAATAGTAATTATATAAATAACTACAGAGCTCGAACATGAAATTATAAAAATAAAATAAAGTTTTTAATTTTAAATTTTTACTAAAACATCTTCGCTATGAACTCTATTAATAAGTAATCTAATGAATTTATATCAAATCATAATGTGACATCGGCAAGCATCTACTTTTCAAAGAGGAACAGAGGATTTGGGCATGGGCATGAGGGGCATGCTCTGACGACTTTTGTGTATAGAAACAAAAAGACATGTTATCACCACCGCCATTCTATATATGCCACGTTAGTTTGTATCCCGTTGGTGTTTATTATGATCCTATCTTATACAAGATGAGTCATCAGATCTCATGTACAGTGCCTGATCATGAGGTCGACCTACCGAGCTAGCATGTGAAAACCCTAGCTAGCCCCACCTGATCTGGACTTTCAGTGAGGAATCTCAAACTTCAAATATTTTTATTATGATGATCTTCTAACATGTGGCATCCACAAACATATATGATTCGTTAGTCTACTGCCAACTTTTAATATGTCTTTAGGTTAAAAAAAAAGAGCTTTTACTGTGACTTTTCTTTTTGTGAATAGGATAAGTTGATATATAGATTTCGTGATGAAGAAGAACATCAAAACCTTATTATATAAGATGGCTGCTGCTGTTTTGGATAAGCTGATATATATGATATGTTGTGTGTGTGTGTGTGTGTTTATATATATATATATATATATATATATATATATATATATATATAAGAGTTCCTTTTCCTTTAGCTTTAGAACTCACCCTGGTCCTCTCTCTTAATTACCTAGGAGAGAAGATGGAATAAGGGTAAAAATATTGATTTCTATTGATAAGACATGAGTGAAAAACATAAAATCTAAAGATATCAAGGTTAGAATTAGAGTATTTTTTAGAGTTAGTATTAAGAGTTAGCTAGTTTGAGATTTGATAAATATTATGGTTTATAAACATAACATTTTAAATATAGTATTTTATAATTGCAATTTTTTTAAATGTTGTGTTTAAAAACTGTGATATATATATACTAAACTATGTTATTTTATTAAAAAATATATATATTTATCTAATAAATTTTTAAAGGTTTTAATAAATAAAAATAGCTCGTAAAACTAGCTAGTAACAATTTAATACTTCCAAATTAACTAATATTTGAATGATCCATCAAGCACTTTTTTTGTTTAATTTTGTGAACTCATGATGATCGGCAAGTCTAAATTAGGTGAAAATTAAGATTTTTTTAGCTAGTTAAAATACATAATTATTCTTTAAATTATAAAATTAATTAAAAAGGTTACATGTAGAATGTATTGTGTTGCCAGCTGAGTTCTGAAAAGAATATTCTAATGTTGGTTTGAATTTTAATTAACTTCCAAAACAAAAAATATATATCCACCTTAAATTTAGCTACTTTATATCTTGAAGAGATCATTATGTAGTTGTAAGGTTGTCCAGTCCAAAAGATTAATATATCATCCTTCAAGCAAAACACACCTGGAGATAATAGAAAAAGTTCATAATCTAGCAGAAGCATAATTCTTGTCATGGAGATGGAACGACCATGCGTTGCATACTTCATTTAATATGGTACACAAAACACAGCAGGAGATCCCATGTTTATCTTCCCCACAGCGGACTCAATTATATCAACACCATCTCATCGACTCCTCTCTAATTTCTATCCCACCACGAGCAATTAATGGTGGTGTAAATGTGCTGCTTGCTATAAACAGTTTATATGGAAACTGATTAATATGATTACAAGATCATGAGATGCAACATGCATTGGGATTCTCATCACTGAAGAGCTGAGGAGGTGGGATTCTCTCAATCACGTAAAGTGGCTGATCATAATAATGCATCATCCTCTTCATGTTTTCCTCGTCAATGTTGATGATGTCAATATTCTCTTCTACTTCCTTGCGCCCTTCATCTTCTTTCTTCTCATTTTTTTCAGGGTTGTCACCACCTCCTTCCTTTTTATCTTCTTCTGCTGGTTTTTCCTCTTCTTTCTTTTCTTCTTTCTGTTCTTCCTTCTTCTCTTCAGCTGGTTTTGCTTCTTCTGCTGGTTTCTCTTCTACCTTTGCTGGTTCTGGTTCTGGCTCTGGCTCAGGCTGTGGGACTATCTTGGCTTGCTTTTTGGTGCGTCTGTAAACATAATCCACTAGTTTGTTTGCTTCCATTGTCCCAGTCACTGTGACTTTGCTTGTGCTCATGTCTGTCACTGCTGTTTGCACTCCTGTAATAAATAAAAACACTTCTAATTAAGGGAAAAAATCACACTTTTTTATATCAAACATGAACAGATTAATCCTCAATTCGATCCTGAGTGGACTTTAATCTGTTCATGCCAAAATCTATCCTATTCAAAATAAAAGGAGAAAAAATTAGCATGCGAACCATGTTCACTGTCGACTTCTAATAAGTCAAATTCTGTGCAGTTTTTCTCTTTTTTATTTGTTTGTTTTCTCGGTTTTTCTAAAGTGAAAACAGCGCGTTGGACTACACTAGGAAACATCTTTACACAATCAGCTCCTCTTAGCACGCAGTTACAGCAGGGCATGGGTTTGGCGGTGGGCGAGGTCCCAAGATTCTCCGTCTAAACAACCGCAGTCCTACGCCAGAAAGACCCCACCTTTAGCAGATGTGGAAACATCTGGGGTGGGCACCCAGTAGCCCTAATGTATGGGACCCCCCTGTCATCTTCTCTCACAAGGTTGGTCAGTCACACTCAAGTTAATTCCTTAATTACCTCTCATTTTGAGAATCATTTTCTTAAGTTGCTCAGCACAGGCATCACAGTGCATGTTAATATCAAGCTCCACCGTTGTTAATCCACTAACCTGGAATTATCAAAAAAAATAACATAGGTTTAACCTTCCATAATCAACAACAGTGTCTAACAAATTAATTACATGCATTGATTGTTATTTAGTAGATGCTGCCAAATATTTATTATTAGATCACCTGTGAAGCAACAACTTGGGGCATTGGTTCACCCTCATTTTCAGGCAACGGGGACAAAATTTTAGCTCTTCTTCTGGTTTTCTTCATGATTTTATTACACACAGCTTGAGGTTCCACTATCCCCTTTATAGTCACTTGGTTTTGTGCCATGTCCATCACAACCCCTTCCACACCTGCAGTTAATGAAAATTTGTTAGAATTTTCTTCTCTTTTTTTTTTTTTTTGCTCCTTTACTGATTAAATTGAGAGACATAGAGACCTCTAATCTTCATGATGGACCTCTCAATCTTCTTGGCACACCCCACGCAATGCAAGTCCACAAACAAGACAATTGGAGATGGTGGCTTTGGGTCTTCCTTCTTTGCTTCCTCTGCTGGTTTCTCCTCCTTCTTCTCCTCTACATTTTCTTCCTTCTTCTCTTCTGGCTTAGCCTCTGCCTTGGCTTGTTCCTATCAATTCATAACCAAACACGATCGATCACATTAATGAACAAGACTCAAGCCCCCAAAACTTTTCAAAAACCAAAAATAACACAAAAAAACCATGCATGGATCGAATATATATATATCTGATGATTAGTTACCAGCTTAGCTTCTTCCCCCATTTGCACAAACAACTAAAGCAAACTTCTAGCTGAGAATGAGGTGATGAACCAACTAATATAAGAACTAAACAACAAGATGGGAGAGAGAGGCCTGGATAATCAAGACCAGCAAGGGATCACAGTTTATATACGTATAGGAGAGTGTGAGAGACAGTGAGCGATGTATTATAATGGACGGTATGGGGTTTAATTAATAACACAAAGTATAGCAATGTGATTCCAAGGCACATGGAATGCCACTAAATGGACAAAGAGACTAAAGCGTCACTACAATATTATTTCCTTTAGAATTCTTTTGAACCTGCAAGGCTAATAATCAAGAGGTAGAAGAAGGGCGGGGGAGGAAAGCAGTGAAGTAGGGTTGGCAAATTTATAGAGAAAGTAAGGGGAGATCGATGATCAATTGGTGAGGCCAAGGAGAGATGGGAAAAGAGAAGTAATTAAGCTAGCTAGCTAGATATTGAAAAGGATGATACATAATTCCAACACCACCGACCGCGGTGATGGATGAGTCAGCTTGGGTCACTTTCACAACCTGGATGGATTCCTACCTAGTTTCTTGCGTGTTCCATTTTGGATCTCATGTAAGAAACTCACATCACTTTAATTTCTAGTTTGTTTTCGCATTAATCATGTAAGTGATTAATTAGCCGTAATTAATAGACTATTTGTTTTTATATGCAATTATTAACTCCGAGATTGTTCGGTATCTTAGTAGTTAAATCTGCTTGGTTAAGGTTTGTTTGGAAACTGAATGTAAATCATATTTTTAAAATATTTTAATTTTTTTTATTTAAAATTAAATTGTTCAGTATCTTAGTAGCTAGATATTGAAAATTTTGAATTTGAATTTATATTTAATTAGGATGAACTTTCTAAGCACATTAGGGTTTAAGCAAAATAAATATTTTTTTTTCCTATTCTTATATAAAGTGGGGATGGATGAGTTTTGCGTGTAAAGATGTTTACACACTTGATTAAATTGCTATATATGTCACATGGACATTGTCGGCTTGGTGCTCTTAACACCACCATGGATGGCATTATAATTTGATATATATCAAATCTGATATGATATGACGAATAAATCAATTTTTCTAATAAATATTTTTATTATATAAATATTTATATATTTTTTAATCCATTATAATATATATAGATATCTTAATATTAATACAATACACATACATGTATTCACACGCTTTGTGTATATATAATAATAATAAATAATCTATATGGATGCTCCAAGCTCAATAAATAGAGCATGTATGAATTTTTTACTTAACAAATAATAAATAATATACTAATATATATATATATATATATATAAATAAAAATTAACTCGTATGTATTCATTATCATCCTCGACTAACTCTCTTTTTTTTTTTCGGCATGTTGATGTAAGCTTTAAAAAGGATATTACACCATATTGATGGGGGCAATGGTTTCCATAAACATGAATATTAATCTCCTTATCAAATTGAAATTGATTTAATATTTTTATTAAAAAATAATATAAATTATATTTTAAGACATTAATTAATAACTTAAATTTTTTAGTTAGATTGATTATTTAACATGGTATCAGAACTTTAATAATTTAACAATCATGAATTTAAATTTTATTATTTCTATTTATTTAATAAAAAAATAAATATAAAATAATATGTATATATGAAAGTTTCAAACCAAAAAAAATTTTATTTAAAAAAATATATTAAAAAATAATATAAATCATATCTTAAAATCTAAATTAAAACATTAAATTTTAAAATTAAATAATTTCTTTAACATCTTTCACCATTGCAATATCAAAATCAAAGACAGCTAGGATTTTGGTTCCAAAAAAAAATTGGATGCATAAACTTACTTCGTCTAATATGTGTAAAAATGGATTTCGGTTCTTTGACTTGCAAGGGACACCACACTCGAGCCCCCACCGGCCACCTGGTACTTCATGTCTAAGGATTTGGTCTCTCTCGACCACTAGAATTTCCACACACACACAAACAGCTAATAATATCAGTCTGATGCAAAGTTTGAAAGTCGAGCCAAAAAGAGCCATCCGCAGGAGAATTTAGTTTGGCAATTTTTCATTATTCTAAAGCTTTTTGATCAACAAAGGTAGAGATTTCGTGGCAGACAAGTGTTTTTTGCTTAAAGGGATGATAGGCTGCTTATGAGGCTATGATTTGATTGATTTACACCCCTTTCCCAGAATAAAGAAAGAGATTAAATATGATCATTTAATTAGAACTTTATATTAACATAATGGGATGGATGATTAATTATAAGATTCTAATTATGGTGTTCTACCCAGCTATGTATTGCATGCTACAATGGGTGGTTAGAAGAATCTAGATTATTGTTTGGCTTAAGGAATCATAAACTCAACCACTCTTTATTTTTGCTGCATGTACCTGATTTCACATGATTTTGCTTTCCATAATTGCTATAGAATAAATAAATAAGAGCATTACTATATATATATAGAAACACTTGGTCCAATAGCATTCTTAGTCAGTGATTAAAGCAGGTGAATAGGAAAGATTTTGGATTCGATTCCTTTGATTATTATTCAAAGTAATAGAAAAAAATCTAAGGGTTGTATATATTATTGAATAATTATTCTTTTGCTTCGTCTAAATTTATTTATATTTCAAACAGCTACTCGATCTCATTCTATGATCAGATTCTTTCCTCGCTATCACGAGTGTGCAAGAAAGAGTGAAGTTTGGTAAGAAAAACCCGGCCTTTAACAGAAGAAGTTAGAAGATACATGGTTGGCGACTATATATATATATATATATATATAGACACAATGCGCGTGCAGATTGTCTGTCTAGAATGACTTAATTCTGTTGTGTAAATTTTAATGAGATGAAGATCTTCGAAATCGGTATATTGCTGTTAGAATCTTTCAAAGCCAAGGCAACAGGAATTGTGTCATTAGCGTTCTGTATGTTCATGGATTTGTAGAGAACATGGAGGCTGCTTTACAAACATGTTTTATCATATAGTTCTCTTTTAATACGGGCACCAAGTCGTCCTTTGAGAATCATGCGACATTCGCTTGATGCCAAAAAAAAAAAAACAACATGCGTTGCCTTGTTCCACGGTGAAAATACATGGAGTGTAATGATAGATCATGATGTGGTCTTTGACTGGTTTTGGTGGGGTTAGGGAAGAAATCGAGTCTGCATTCTAGGAACTCTAAAATGGAGTCCATGTGTGATCAGAAATAATAGGCATCTAGATGCAAAGAATGCAAGCAACACGCTGAGCACGATTCTGGAGTGGAAGGAGGCCTGCAGCAATCCTTTGTTATATTATATGCCATGAAATCTTCATTAGTGTTTGGAATCAAATGTTGCTCATTTGTATGGTGCCCTACTTGATGTATCTTGTACTGCAATGATATGGATCTCCACTTATCTTACATGTGACCATTCCATACCGTCGTCCCCTTGTATGATTAGAGGATGTTACAGCAGGTTTCTGTGTCTGCCTGTGTGAGAATAATGATTATTGCTGGGTTCATGCACATTGCTTTCACGGAGCAGTAAAGGCATCATTTGTGCATTTTGAATTCTTTGAAATGGTAACAACAGCTCATAGAAGTGGAACATTTCCACCAGCCAAAAGATTCTTGAACTCACCAGTGTGCAGCTTGCATGGCCTCAACTCCTGTGCTGAAAAGGAAGAGGATGCAGGTTGGGACTTGCCTGCAGTGGTTGGGACATTCCATTGTAAATACACTATCAATTACCAGAATAGGCATTTTGAAGCTACCTTTTGGCATTTTGTGAAATATGCAGAACAAAACAGCAGGAACTGTATCCAGGTTGCTCGTGTTTAACCTGCTTCAGAACAGGTGTGTGGCTTAACCAGAAACTGGGTGGTGATCCAAAATCAAGAGTTTAATTACTGTTTTTTTACCATGGTGTTTACATATTCTGTCACTGCATATAGGGACTTTAAAACATGGAGCACTATTCACTTATTCATGATTTTCCATGCTATTATGGTGTCTCATTCTCTACCTGTGCAGCAGAGTGTTGATGCTCATTCAGATAAATCTCTGCCAGGGCAGTGTGCAATGCTGCCCCAATTGGAAGAACATCCTCATCAAGAAAGAAATAAGGTGAGTGTGGGGAATGAATTGAACCCACGTTTTCATTCCTAATTCCAATGCTGAGCATGACTCCAGGAATCACTTCTTGATAGAAGGCAAAGTCCTCACCCGCCATCACCTTCTCGCCCATCTCGACATTCTCAGGGCCAAAAATAAGTCCACTGACCCTCTCAACGTGCAAATTCAATTTCTCATCGTTCACAGTAGCAGGATAGAAGGGAAAACCTTCTACGTTTATGTCTATGTACGCACGACATCTATGTACAGCTGCCTGGCCTTCAACAACCTACAAGGAGTTCCAATTGTATGAGCATGATTCACTTACCAATAGCTACATAGCAGATTTTATCATTCAATTGGCAGTTAGTAGCATGGCATATGAATGATTAAATCCAAGATAATGGGGCCAATGCATAGAATGGAAACTACGCATGTAACTAAAATTGCTAGTCCCTCTTGAGACTCATATAGGACAGCCAAGCATGAAACTAGGAGCAGCATTTATTGACATTTAACTTGCAGGCTTGAGAAAGAAAAATATTTAATTCTGTTTTATACATATTTCACTGAAAGAGGAAAATACAGCAACTTGGAACATTACGGGGATTGAGAGCATGAAAAATGAACAATTGATCACTTGGTATGATTTCTTCCACCAAAGTGAAAGTGGAAAGGTTAACTACTGCTCCTTACCTCTTGCAACCTCTGCTGGAGTTGAAGCAAGCCCTCAGTCGTAAGACTCCTAAAAGTGCCACCAAATTCAAAATATGATGGAATTACATTCAAGGCAGTACCCCCTCTGACATAAGTGATGGATAAAACCTTCAGCCAAAAACAAAACATCAGTTCTGAGACATACCTGCTTCACCATTCTCTCCTAATAACTGTAGGATGTCAAAAATGAAAAAGAAAATAATAGCTGAGGAACTTCCTGTTGAAGTCAGTACTGTTTTAATAGAGTTATATAGACCAAAAAGGAGAAAGAGAAGGGCAGAGAATTAAATGCATGAACATTTCAAGGTGAGCTAACAGAGGAACTCTCTGTTCTTTTAATGGATCATCTAGATTCCTGAATTGGGAATTATCATGCCAGGTAAAATGAACACTACTAGAAGAGATGGATCACAGGGGCATACCTGACTATGGAGGGGATCAAGTTCTCTCGAGATGAGCTGCTGCAGTGCTAAAATTGCAAATGATGCTGCAAGAAGTGGATCCACGGCATTATGGGGTCCTGCAGCATGCCCACCTTTGCCTTCTATTTTTACTTGAAAGAAGGATACAGCAGCTAAGACTGGCCCAGGCAAGGATGCTATGGTTCCAGTGGGTTTTGTGTAATCAATGTGCATTCCAAATATGGCTTCAGCATCACCAAGGGCACCTTCTTTTATCATATGTGATGCACCAGCACCTCCCTCCTCCGCTGGCTGGAAAAGAAGTCTCACAGTTCCCTTTAGAATGGAATTAAAGGGAGTTACTCAATTGCTGCAATGGCCTTGCAAACACTGAATGAGTGGATTATGAGCCATTTTATCTTTCCACAATAACTTCTTGTTGTAATACCACTCAAAGAAGGCAAAAGAATAATTATAATTAATAATCAAGAACCATTCCGCTTCCGACATCACTGACATGAGAATAATGTTCCTTAATGCAAACAAATTACAACCTTGGTTGTTCTTTCAACTATATTAAAAAGCACACCAAACCAGACATTACCAGGAAAGCATCATCATCACCAGTAGAAGGATTAAAAACACAAGAACTCCTCTAAAAACCAGGCCTTCACGAAGAAAAAACAAACTAACTTACCTTGAGCATATGTTTCCTTTCATTAAGCAACTTAGCAGCACCAAGAAGCATAGCAGTATGTGCATCATGACCACATCCATGCATTTTTCCATCTACCTTACTCTTATGCTCCCACTCCACAAGCTCCTGCACACCAAAAACAAAGAACAATCACAATCAATAAAGCAAAAGGTTCCAATCCTCAAACCCAGAAATAAAATAAAATAGACTAAAAAAGCACATCACTTGCAAGGGAAGTGCATCCATGTCAGCACGAAGAGCTACGACTGGAGGTGAACCAGAGCCAATTTGAGCAACAATCCCAGTTTTGGCAACTGGGTATGTGTAAGAAATGCCAAGTTTATCAAGTTCACTTCTGATAAGAGCACTAGTGTTGTATTCTTCAAATCTAAGTTCTGGGTTCTCATGGATTTGTCTTCTAATGGTTATTAACCAGTCTTTGTCTTGTTGTGATAAGCTTAGAATCTGTTCTCTATAGTTCCGTGGATCAAAAGTGGCCTGAGTGGAGTCAAGACAGATAAGAAATGAAAGAAGGGTTTGGCATAGTATCAAATTCCGAAAAGGTCCCATCTTCATAACTAGCACTACTGTATCTCAATTTCTCAAAGTATGAAACAAGTTTTACATTCGACAAGATTAATGAACAGCAACGAGAGGATTCAAGTCAAACCAAAAATCTTTGGGAGCAGTCGCAAACGACGACAACCTATCCACAATAAGTCTTTCGTACAATGCTTCACTATTTAATGGGATGGTGCTCAAAGAAGTCAACAGGAGGGGTGGTGGCGCAGTTGGCTAGCGCGTAGGTCTCATAGCTTAAAGAGTGATCCTGAGGTCGAGAGTTCAAGCCTCTCTCACCCCATAAAATCATTTTGTTGCAACGCTCTTGTCCTCACCTAGCAATGTTGTCCCTCTTCTTACCACAAAAGTCCTACACTCCTACTTGTAATCTACATGTTGCATCCCAGATTTTCCTTAATGTCCAAGAAATTTCCATGCATGTTGTAGCCTCCAGCAAGTAATTTGCTTTCCACTAATTGCCTACGTGGTTGCCAAGTACTTCTATTTCCCTAGTTTAAAATGCTTTTTATTTAGAAAAAAATTATTTTTTCAAAACAATACACAATTTCAAATGTACCGCGGAGGTGATTTCCACAACCATTGTCTAATGATTATGCAAAACATCAAGTTCTGGAGTTTGGAAAATGGTCGGAATGGATTAAGAGAACCGGACACTCTAGACAGTTATTCCATAAATATTCGAACGCCAAGAGATGTACATATAGTCATTAAATAAAGCCTCTCTACAAATAAGATATACAAAAGGGCTCGAACCAGTAAAATGTCATTGATACACAGGTAGGATTCAGTCTGAATATATATTTTAAGTCAGCTAACAAGTTGAGATAATATACATGAATAGTGTGACCTACAAAATCTATCCAATAACCTTAATTTGCGATCCCACCCCCCAAAAAAACAAAGAACTAAAGTGGGAAAACTGCACGGAGATGAGGTCCCTATGCAGTATTGAGAATAAAGTGTCTCCATCTGCTCACCACGACTGCGAACAAAACCGTGAAGACAGCTACCCTGAACATGGTATTTGGCCAGATGGAATTGCGAGCACAAGAAGCCTTCGAGAACATAGATGAAACCTTGCTCAGTATAGAACAACTATTCTTCGTGTCTATAAGGCTTTCACTAACTTCAACAAGGGAAGGTTTGTGCTGTTCATCAATGCCATTAGTATCACCACCACAAACAGTAGTTTCCATTTCTGTAACTTTGGCCTCCTGCACATGGTAATTCAATAATACTCAAAATACACATTTAGGCAAAGATAAGGCAGCATCATTTAACAGGCTTCTCACCTTTGTCACAATACACTCAGATTCAACTTCTTCAGAGCTCAAATCTCCAGACTTTATGCTGAAATGAGCTTGGAGCTTACTCTGCAGAAGAAATCTTCTCGATGCATCACCTTGCATATTGAGGTTAGTGACACATTGTTTATTTCGTCGTGGATTGCGAGGCCTGATCCTGATTCCATCCCAATCAATGTCACTACCACCAACTTGATTTGTATTGTTGCTTCCTTTGTTAAGGTTATTGAACTGGTCTGTGGCAGAAATTGACGCTAAACTTTTCTGTTCACAAGGTTCATTTTGTAACAGACCCAGGTCGATCTGCTGCTGATTACTAACAGAAAACAGACTTGAAGAAGGCTTCTGGTCAACATTCCCTTCAAGAAGGACAGTGCCCTGAAACTCTTGCTGAATCTGTAATAAGAAGGAATGTGTATGGTTAAATTTCTAAAGGGAATAAATTTATTTATAACACGCCATAATAAAATTTAAATGGGAATAAAAAGAAGTAAGACCATGCAACATGCAGAAGCAGTGTGGTAGTTTCCACTCACTCTAAGTGGTGCCAGATCAACATCTAAGCCGCTGTAAGATCCAGAGTCCTTAACAAAGACCACACTCTTGAGGCTCTCATGTGGAATTGTTGAAATGTTCTGAATGCTAGGCTCCCCATATGAGAGCTCAACTGGCTGCTGAAGTAAGGAATCAAGGAAATCAGAAGTATCGGCATCCGTTTCATTTGCACCATTATTAAATTGCGGCCCTGTATTACTGGCGCTCAATTCATTGTTGCTGGGATAAAACATGGAGGAAGATCCCATTGCTGATTGGACCTGCACGTGCAGTGGTGAAAAGATTTTGTAATCTAGAGGCTCTGGCGGGGAGTCAATAAACCAATTTAGGGCTTCTTCCAGTACTGGTATATCCCCCTACAAAATGCATAAACAAACAAAAATAATTAATAAGTCAATTGCATTTTTCTTACACAGAAAAGGTCATATGTATTAAAATTGACCTCCAACTCACCTCAGAAGCTCCCAGACCAACAGATTGACCTCCTCCTTCACAGACACCAAAGTTGTTGCTTTGAAATTCCACTGGTGCTCCAACCTCAGAAGTTGTATTTGCTGGAGATGCGTCAATCGGTGGTTGATCAGATTGTGTAACTTCTGGAGATGATTGAACCATGGTCGGAGATGAAACAGTAGCTTCAGCTTCATCACAGTTCAGACTTTCAATGCTCTCGTCTTGTTTCTTAAACAAACGAGAAAGGACAAAGGAACTCTGGAAGCACAAAAGATTTTAAAACATCTTTTATCATGGACATCATTTATAAACTGAGCAAACATAAAGCGCCACTGCCAAGCACCAAACGAAGTCAATCAATCATGGCAGCATCTCTTGAAGTGGCAAAGGCGACCAATCAATCAAACAAACAACAAAGCACCCAAATGCAACCTACATTGCATGAAATAACCTAAAACTAAGAGAAATAAACAACCTTACCAACATAAACCCAGTAATACCTAATTAAAAAATTGAGTAATCATAATAATAATAAAAAAAAACTATCCAAAACTACCATTATTTCCAAATTGGTCAAGAACAGACTGTCACGCCTACAAACATTTGAGCAGCAAACGAGACAAAGCAATCAATGCATCAAAACTCTAAACTTCACAGCAAAAGCATAAAACCAGTGACCAAAAACTTATTTTACCTGGCCAGGTTTAGTTCCATCAAGCTCCTCTTCAGTAGCACGGTACTCATGCATGACCCAATTAGTCCTCTTCCCCTTAGGAGCGCGTCCAGTATAAAAAACAAGAGTCTTCTTCATTCCAATCAAATTATTTCCAGACTTTATCTTCCTATCCTTACCAGTCGCCTTCCAATACCCAGCATTTGTTGCTCTATTCTGCCTCGACCCATTTGGGTACTTCCTGTCTAATGGACAGAAAAAAAACCACTCTGGATCCTTGTTCTTTATGATCGACAAATCTACACCAACAACACAAAAACAAGCAAAATCCCCAGCTCAAAATTCAATATTGAATTCAAAAAACATGAAAAGATTAAAAAAAGGGGGGTGGGAGATTTTTCTGTATTTTAGAGTATGAACGTACCTGGTAAGTCCCAAGGTTCCCATTTGCAGACATCAATTTCACGAATAACTTTAACTCCATCATCATCACCATTGATTTTGAGTCTTAAGTAGTAATCTACTAGTTCTTCATCTGATGGTCTGAATCTAAAGCCTAAAGGGAGTGAATTGAGGTTCAAAGACAAAACAGCCATGGTTTTCAGAGAAACAAAGGGCCCAACTAACAAAGAGAAGTGAAAGAGAGAGATAAAGATTCAGTTTGGTAGGGAATTTAGAGGTTCCATTATTTTAGATTTCAAGGAGATGAAACTACAGAGAAAGTTGAAGCTTTTTTAGCAATCAAAGTGAAAAAGAAAGTAGAGGACCCAGCAACAAGTTTATTGAGAAAAAAATATAAATAAAAAACACGGCACCCTCGTATAGTCGTATCGTATATACCGCGTATAAGGTTTTTCCTAATGTTTTACCCTTGGTCTTCTTCTTATTTACCATAAATACAGCACAAAATGTGTAGGATCTGATAGGGCCAGATTAGGTAAGAAGATAGGCGCCTGAGGGCCGTAATTAAGATTAAGAGGGCTGGATAGCGAATGAGACGTTGCCACGTGACATGGATGGCGTAGGCATTTACAGTGGGGTCTAACCGTCTGACGTGTGTGATTATAGAAATGAGAGGAGATATTTTTTTAAAAGTAGGGAGGAAGAAGAAGAAGAAGAAGAAGAAGGTGCCAAGAAACATCATCCTTCCTGGTCAGCAGCACTCGGCTAACCTCTTCTGGCATGACAAAAGTTAATTTAAAATAATATTAATTTAATTTTTTTAATAAAAACAATATTATTTTGATTTGTTTTAAAAAAACTGAGTTATGTTTTAATTAGATTTAACTTAGATTTCAGCATGCTTGTTTTCTCATCCCCATCACATCCCAGCACTGTATCAAGCATCAAGCTTGAACCCCAATAAATCTGTGGAGCTGTGTGTGATTGCTCGAGACTTTTCCCAGTGAGCTATCGTTGGTTTCTGGACCTTAAAGACGATCGCCTGCTTTCGAAAAAGACAGAGCATTTGGGGCAGATAGATGGGGGCTCTGCCGTTGCTTTTCTCTCTAAAACCCTTGAATCAAGAACTAATATGTAATTAAACTAATC
Organism: Populus tomentosa; assembly: GCA_018804465.1. Classification (NCBI taxonomy): domain Eukaryota; kingdom Viridiplantae; phylum Streptophyta; class Magnoliopsida; order Malpighiales; family Salicaceae; genus Populus; species Populus tomentosa. The sequence goes on from CM031997.1 coordinate 266,560, forward strand.
CAAAAAATTAATGTAAGTTAAGATTCCCACGCAACCAATAACAAAGAACATAATTTTCATCGAAGACAAGAATGGAAGGCAATTCTTTTTGCTATTGGCACCCCCGTTTGTTTAGTGGAATCATCTCGTAGTTAAAATCCATCGCCTTTTGGATTAGGGTTCTGCATATCCTTCTCTGTTCCTTGAAAAGAAGTTGCTTTGTTAGTGGAATTTCAAAAGTTAGCTTTTGCATGCCCCTGCTTTTTCTTCTTCTTTTTCTTTTTTAATTTCTGGTAATGAAAAGACAAGAAGAAAAGGAATGGCATGCCTGCATTAGGCCTCGTCTACTCTATCTTCTGTTTTTTATATAAACCTTTCCAAAGGGTAATTAAATTATGGATTCTTGGAGCGGTCACAGGATTTAAAAAGAATTGTGAGGGCTCAGGCGGTCTCTTGATGGTCATGTGTGGTAAATTGGTTCTGTGTTTTAAACTCTGGGCTCCCCTGATCCCTTTGAGTTTTCTTTTTGTTCATGGCTACCCTCATGGTGCTGTCGCGACGTAAACAAATGGGGCACCAACAAGATCATCATCATTTTAAAAGATGAAGCAAAAGGCATCATTTTTCTACCTTTTCAAGCTAGACATAGACACCTTAGACAGATGGGGCAGTAGCAAGATCATCATACTTCCGACATTCCACAGGCTGCCCTCAGGACAAGTCAAAGCTAGCCCATGAATCCAAATCGAGTCTTCACTTGTTTAAAAACGTTTGAAGAAGCCAGCTCTGTTTCAGCTATAGTTGCTTGGGACATGGATTATAAAGTAAAAAAGATAGATTGGTTGATTTATTAGATTCTGAGATTTATCTCTGTACGGTTTGATCAACTATTTGTAAAAACGATCTACAGAGGCAGGGAAAAAACTCGATTACAAGAAGATTCTTGCATGTCTACATCCTAAATGTGGTCCAAGTGCTAGAAGCATTGTTGTACTGTTGCACCCACCAAAATCTACAGAAAGTGATGCCTGCCTACTTGTATCCTCAAGAGTAAATTTCCGCCTCTGCTCTCTTTCATTTATTCCCCCTTCTTCCTATTTCATTGGAGAAGGAAACGAAGCTGAAACTGGGTCCATCGAGGAGTCCTTGAACATTCAAATGGAGAAAGTTCGTTGGAGAATCTGCAGCAACATGATACACTCTCAACACTACATAAGGCTGTTAAATTTGGGGCAGGAATCAATCGGCCATTGCTCCGTCTAAAAGAGAATTTGAAGCCTCTCACTAGATAATTCTTGCGCCTGTTTTAGCACCCCTCTGACAACCTGTTTGTGGCCCCTGATCATGCTCTTCTCATTCATTATGTTATAAATCCTGTCCTGTTTTTCATTTGAGGACTGTCATGATATCAATTGTGAGCATGGCATTCTTATTGGTGAGAACACCACCGTGAGTCGGGCATGATCGGAAAGAGAGTAGTTCTCAGGCCACATTCCTTTTTCTACCTCAGGAGGGAATAGCACCGCATTCTCCACACTGAAACCAATGGTTTGCTCTTTTCCACCCTTGTGATCATCGTCTAGGATTCCATCATCTTTCTGCTCTGACCTTGTAGGATTCCAAATTCGCTGCTGCAGTTCCAACATTCCACACAGTGAACTTCATAGTTCATAAAATTATTCTAGAAGTATTAATGCTGAATTGGTTTCTTTTCTGAAACAGATTTGTGGTGAAAGATATGGCAAGCCATGTCGCAGCTACACATCTATTTCTTTAAGATTGCCAAATACATGGAATCCACTCATCAGGTTCAGGATAATAACATAAACAAATACAACTAATTTGTGGGCTGCAAACAATCTTATAATTCGAGCTCAAGCAACCTGGATTGCCGATCCTGGCACTAGAACAGTTTACTAAAAAGACATTTGCATTACCAAAAAAAATGGTTCGGAAAATCAGAGTATGACAGATAATGCAAACATTCACTTTTTAGTTGGTTACCTGAAATTCTTTATAATCAAGAGCACCATCGCCATCAATGTCTGCCTGCACCCACAAATCCTTTGTTTCCTCGTCGTTGAGTCCATAACAATGCCCGGTTAGGTTAAGCTGCAGAATCAAGAAACAGTTTGAGTTGTCAAAGAAATGAGTATAATCATTTTACTCAACAACAAAAATGATAGGAGCTTATATAGATTCCGCTAATCATACCTGCCGAAGAGCTTCACAGAAGCCTGAGTAGGTAATGCAATCACTATCATTATCAGCCTTTAGTAAGGCAAAGGCATCTTCTTCTGTCAGGGAAGCTCTTCGTACTAGATACTGAAATGGAAAATTTCACCGTCAGAGATAAAAACTCAAGGATTGTTTTCTCCTTTTAATCTTCCAAGTGCCATAACTGAAGAAATTCCATTTTTTTTAGAAGAAATTCCATTTTTAAAAAAAAAAATCCATGCCCCTGACAGTAGGAAACCAACGCAGAACACAACAAGTATACGAGCTCGTTCCAAAAGAAATTAAAAAACTGACCTTGAACATGCCAAATACTGCTTCACTCCAACTTGTTTTTAGTAGCTTTCGGTATCTATTGGGATTAAGAAGCCATATAAAATCCACACCACAAATATTTCCGCGATGGTTAAGGTGGCTAACCCACTGCATTTAAAAGATGAAGGGAATGAGAAATTTATACAATAAATGAACCACCAACATGATTTCTAACAGTACATAATAAATTATTACTAGCTTAAACATGAAAATAAGGACCTTGTGAGCATCTGCATCAGTGTACTGATGAGCATTATCATATGATGATACAAAGCCTAGTGATCTGAGGAACTTGTAAACATGCCCACGTTTGCTCCCATTCCAGTCACTGCAGAAAGTATAAAGTAAAGGGTAGAATAAAAAGAGTGTAATTCTGTGAAGGGCAAAGAATCTAACAGGTGTGACTTGTAGAAAGGATTAAAAGTATTTGCCCGTAATTACCCGCAAAGCATAATAGGCGTCGGGCTAAGCTTGTGTTCTTTCTGATAAGATTCCACATATTGCAGGATTTTGTAGACCTGATATTGCAATCATATAACACAGGTCAAGACCAAGGATTGCTAGAAGTTACTTGTGAAGAAGATAAGTTTTTTTTTTTCTTTTTAAAAAAGGAGGAAAATGTACTTGCCTGATTCAATCTTACAAGAGACAAACTTGAATCATGAGGAAATAACAAGTGGGTGTTGACAATGAGAATTTCTTGTCGGGTGTCATTGTTCCGGGATGGTGAATAAGGGGCAGCTAATTCAACATGTAACAGCTGAGCAACTCGATCTCCACAATCATTGAACAGCAATTCCCTATGGCCAATAACTCTGAAATGCTCCTTGCGCACGGCAATCAGTAGCCCTGAGGTATCAGACAATGGCATGGTATGTTCAAAGGGATTCGACAAAAACTGGAGTAGACATAGGAAAACTGTGCTCATTGTTCTTCTGCAATCCATTCGTATCTAGGCCCGGTTTGTTTCTTCAACAAAACTTAAAACCTTTTATTTTCTATTTTTGAAAACATGGGAGAATCCTTCTAAAGATAGTAAAATAAAACGGGAAGCTGAGGAATGAGTCAAGTTTGCAAGCTTTCTTCCCTATTTTTTCCAAATTGGAGACATTAAACCTTAGGCAATGGTGACTGTACAAATGATGAAACCAGAAACATCAAATGCAGATCAAATCGGCAAACTACATCTCTAGAACATGGCCTATAATGTTTGATTACAAAAAGTCCAACGGCATCCAAAACTTGTATAAAGGTTTCAATCTTCGAAGAATATGGTAAGATATGAAATATCAGAATTGATTAAAAAAACAAAATCAAAATCAAGATTTAAATGTATAAACAAAAGGGATTCTAGAGAAAACTATAATATGAGAGATGAAGAAGAAAGATACCTACCATCACCCCTGTTGTTAGTACGTGCAAGCTTGAAATTAAGATAGCCAGCATCACCTAATCTCTTCTCATACATGTTGACCAACTCTTCATTTCCTACCCAGAATTCCTACATCAATCAAACCCCATTTGAAACAATCAACAACCAAATCAAAACAACAACAAAATAATCATTAAAAACCATGAAGATACAGAGAGGGAGAGGGAGGAACCTGAAGACAAATAATGGAAGATCTTTCACGCAACAAAGAATCCAAAATCTTCTGGTTTCTAACAAGCCAATAGGCTCTGTAATCACTTTCACGAGAATCCTGGTTCTTATCATTGTTAACGTTCAAGCGTTTGTAGATAGGTGCAAGAATATTAAACGTTGTGCAAGTAATACAAGGTTGTTTCCGATGATCTCTCATCGACATTGATGATGATATTGCATAACTTCCTATTCTATTAATCCTTCTTGATCTCCTTTCCTTTCTCATTTCTTTCTCTTTCTCAATAACTTTTTATTATATTCAAATTTAAAAAAGACACGAATGATCAAATTTTGAGGCACCAACCAAACATAAATAACAAAGGATGGGAAGTGGGGGTGGTGGTGGCAAGGGAGGAGGGAAAAGATAGTTTTGAAGGAAAACGTTGTGGTGGCGGTAGTGGAGGCTGTTTCGAAGCAGCCAATTGAAGGGGAAAGGCGGCAACAAAACAACCACAACCACCACCAACAGCAGCAACAAAAAGAAGAAGAAGAAGAATAACAAGAAATTGTGAAAATGGTGGTTCGCTGTGATTTAAGAAAGGCAACCTCATTCTCTTGTCTTCATTTATGGCGAAGCCTTCTCTTTATATACTCAATGCGATGTGGTTATCCCTTAATTTAATCAACATTTGCCTTTCTTATTATGTGCAGCCAAAGCTTTACACAAAACATGCATTTTATATCTTGGGAGCTATTGCTTGGGTGGTAAGCATGTGAGTTTGTTTATACCAAATAACATATAAAAAAAAGTATCTGAGTTTGTTTTTTATATTATTGTACCGTTGCATTGCATGTTATTAAACCCGATTTAGTTTAATAAATTATCATAAGACCACAATAATCTTAAATTTATTTTTTATATTATTATATTATTGTTATTAAATTTAGTTTGATTTAATAAATTATTTTAAAACCTGATTGATCTTAAATATAACTCAGTCAACTAGATTTAAAAATCCAGGCTAAATTAAATTTAATTTGATAATTTTAAAATAATATCGCTTCAACTTTTAAAATAAATAAAACAAAATCATTTTAATTTATTTAAGTTGACACAAGCTATTCCATATATCTCATAATCTTAGCTTTAAGTTAGATCATGGACAATGTTAGGTTTAATTAATAGCTTTTCTAGAAACCCTAGACTGTTTATATATGAATAATCTGATGGTTAATTTTTGTTATGATACTAATTAAATCGAGATATATTTTGGTGGTACAAAATGGTGGTGGAAGGTGGGGTTTTACACATTTCTGAGAGAGATGTCACAATGCTTTGTGAGTTCCTCATCCTGTTGTTTATAGGAAAGAATATCAAATATAGACTCTCTTTTTTCAGAAGAGGTAGAAATGCCTTGAAAAGCCAACTGCTTGGCTAGTATTTTGATGATATTTCTTTAATTCCTTGTTTTTCCTGTTCTTGCTTGTCCTGCTTACGACTAACAACACTTGCTTGTTTTTCCTCTCTTTTTTTTTTCCTGTTTGCTTTAGCTTTTTCATTTTAATGTTGTGTACCGTTGCATTATTGTGTCTAACATTAACTAATGTTGTTGTTACTTCTCTTTTGTCCAAGAACCATAATATTAATCTAAACGTTTAAGCTGCTAGCTAGGTTTAGGTCGATTTATATTATATTAGGCTTGCAGGTGTTAGTTCTTGCTATTTTATATTACTAATTAATTTTAATTAAAAAAGAGAATAAAAATAAGACTCAAATTCATAAGTGCATGATCTATCAAAAAAGCCATTTCATGATTTGTTTTATTCTTCTGGTGCACAAAAAAGAAACTATAAAAATGTGCAAAAACATGCTGAGGTGATCAAAGCAAGCAGAGGAATAAAGCTAGGAAAGGAGGAGCACTAGATTTAGGTGAAATATGTGGTGATAATTATGAAAGAACAGTATATATATGAGCAAGTAAATCAATTTGCATGGACCCCCACAGAACTTTATCTTTCCAGCCGAAAGTTGTAATTAAAGAGGATTGATCGATCGAACTAGCTCTTCTGGTGTCGGGGCTTGTTGGAGTACAATGGTAGAATATGCATGTGCATCGTATTCCTTCATTTCAAGCCTATCGGTCTACGTGTAAGATCGATTGAGCATATACTTGTAAGAAACCATAGAGCTCATTTTCATTACGACACGGAAGCATCGTTTCATCTATCGTTTCATGGCAAATAATCTTTTCAATTCAAGATTTTAACTTGTTAAATAAACTTTAAAAAATAATTTATATTGTTTATTTTTCTTAAATGAAATCTTTTTATGCACAAAATTTAAATAAACTTGTATTATTTTATGTTTAATTTATCAAATAAAATAAAAATAATAAAATTAAAATTCATGATTAATAGTTTAAGATGTTAAGTGAAATGTAAAATATAATTTATATTATTTGATATTATTTTATTATACATACGGAAAAAGAAGAAGAATGAAAGATGGCATAAAGCACACTACACTATCTTTGCAAAATCTAATGATGATAGATGAATTATAATGCTCGTAAGAATAGTACTGACAATGTGCTGTTTTTATTCTATGTTTTATGAATATTCAATTTGAAGGAGCAAGAACTATGATTGAAGGAGGGCCATGAACACAGGAATTTATAAAGAAAGAAAAGAAGGGACGGCGGCTTGCGATATGGGAGACAAAGAGACAAAATAGGAGAGCAAGACTGATAATTCGAATGAAGATGGTAATCAAATAAGAATATATATATATATATATATAAAGTGTTTGGAGTTTGAAGAGGAAGGGAGACGTGCAGCAAGCATCGGTGCCCATGCGTGATGTGATTGGTCGGTCTTACTTTGATGTTTGCATTTGAGCGAAAGACTTCTGTTCATCTCTCCCTGTCCCTTCACCCTTCTTCTTGCCACTAGGGTTTTTTTTTTTAAAAAAGAACAATTTGGACTTTAATTACATCCGACTTTTTTTTTTACCTGAGCTGTGTAGCGCTAAATTTTATTTCTTTATTCTTTAATATTAAAAAAATTATAAAAACATTAGGAAGTAACAGGTTCAATGCATGCTAATCTAAATACTTTTAAAATATTTCATTCGTAAAACGTTGGAAGAAGTATTTTTCTAAAATAAATATTGAAATATTAATACATTGAATTAATTTAAGATAGACATGGTTATCTTATAAAATTCAGGTATAATACATGAGGTAGTGATATAAATTAAAACAAATTAGAAAGATTAATTTTAATGAGTCATTCAGAAATAAAATTTCTATAAAACTTCTTTTAATTTTAATTTTTAACTTTTTAAGGTTAATATGATGATTTTAATTTTATTATAAAATAAAAAATACAGTGTTGCTTCTAAACAAATTATAAAAAATAACAAATTAGCTTTATAAAAAAACCATTTTACTTCTCGAGACTCGTTTATCTTATTTATCAATCAAGATAAAAACATAATTTTACTATTAAACTCACTCCATAGTAATCTAAGATGTATCTGCAATATTTTTTCCACGGGATTTAGGTTCCGTTAATTGTACAGGGAAGTTAAGAAATTTATGAAGAAATATCTCCTATGTTCTTTTTCATATGAAAGCATTGAAAAGCACTTTCATTGCTATTTGAGAGTGACGAGACTACTGCACCAAGAACAGCAAAGCCTGTTGGTTTATTGAAATTACCTTCCTTCCGAATTAAGTATTGAGATTGGTTGTAAATGATTTTATGTTTGTGCTTTCATGTAAAAAACAAATATGCAGTATGGACCAAGACAATGAATCAACTCGAGAGTGCTCACATGGCAGGCACCCGCCTGGCATATCACAGAATATGCAAGACTGCATTGATCATACGGGCTGCTTCTTCATTAATGTTCTTTGGGTATTAATGGTTTGGAGTGGAGCTCCTCCAGCCACCAAATGAACATGGAAACACACATGGAAACCCATTGTTCATCTTTCGTGCACTCATCAAAGTCATTACACGCTCCAGCTATCACATGACTCCTAAATATATATATATATAGAGAGTATCAGGTCATGGTTTTGGTCCTGAATGGTACTTAATTTAGTCATTATTCCTGAGTGTAGGAGCCATGGATGCTGGAGAAGACCACAGAAGGAAGGCAATTACAAGGAAGAAGAGTTCTTACAGGATTAGCCTTTCGGCTAGTTTACCTGAAGATGTTTATGGTGCTTTCTCAGGTGATACTATCTGTGCAGTTAAGCTCTCTAAGGATCCATTCTCGGACATGAGAGCATCGATATTAGAGATGATTCAGAACGTGGGTGTTCATGATTGGGATGAAATGGAAGAGTTAGTCTACTGTTACATTGCCCTTAACTCTCCTGACCTTCATGGCATCATTGCCAATGCATTTCTTAGTTTATCTTGTCTTTTTTCCTAGCTCGCACGCTCTTTCTCTGTTGTCTGCAACATACTGCTTAAAATGGCACTACTCCTGGAAGATTGAGAATGTATCCTTTAATGTATCGATGTTCTTATGACAGATTCGGTTAATTCAGCCACCGGGGCAGGAAAAGAAGATCCCATGATTTGTTTCTACTTTCTAGAACAGTAATTCAGAGCTAATGAAAATCTGATTGATGAAACCAAGGGAATGCTTTAATCTGCTCAAACAGGAAAAATAAGTTATTTCAAAAGCAAACATCATGATAAATATAAGAGCACCATGTCAATCGATTCTTGATAAAAGACTTGACAGGCTTTTCGAAATCAATTCTCTACTGTAAAATTAGAATTCAATTGATAAATAGATGAATTCAAGATAAAATTCAATTCATTTTGTTTCTTATATTATATTATGTAAATGGTTAATTTGAGAAGCTAGTTTTAACATTAATTTTTGTCTTTAGCATAGTAAATCGGAAATTGAATTCAATTAGAGGGGTTGCAACCAGCCAGACACAGTTCTGAAACTCTATTTCCCTAATTTTCTCCCACTTCAAAACAGCTTCAAGAAAACTAGCAGACATAGAAGAAAACTAGCAGACATGGTTATCAGCATTATGTAGAGCCACAAAGAATTTCCTCGTTTACTATTTTATTGGAAAAAATGGTCCTTTGGCTAATATAATTGCTTAGGGGGGCATCCAGAGCGGCAGTCGCTGACAATTACACTAACCAAAATATACTTTTAACCTCCTACCCTGTGGCTGTGGATTTCTCTACGCTAAACCTCCTCGCTTTGATCATGTTGATGTTGCGGTTAATCTATCAACATGGGACGACGAAAGGGATAATCTGTAATTGATCAATATGTTGCAAGGGCTGCACAATGCACAATTGTCAGGCTATATAGATCCTGACACCATCAAAGTATACATCTTTACAATTAATACCATTCGCTAATTTATACTGTTAAGCTCTACTGACATGCTATAAATAGCCAAGATGTATTGAAGTTCCAACAACTCAGAAATAAGAAATATCTTCAAATTTCTCTATCGTTTTGTAAGGTATTTGGTATTTTTTATTTCTTACGTGTTAGAGCTTCAATATATCTTGGCTATCTATAGCCTTTAGTTGAGTTTAACAATGAACTAATAAATATAATTAATCATAATCTATAATAAAAGATAACTTAAGATAATTGTAACAAATCAGAATCAGGAACAAGTCTGCCCGGTTTGAGTTGCTGTCTTCAGTACTGTTTCGGCCGCACATTAGAATTGGTCTTGTTTCTGGACTTTCCTTCTCCTTTTCCTTGCAGGATACTTCCTCTCCAGTTTCTACTTGGAAATTGTCCTCTTAATGCTACTGCAAATCCTCTAGGAATGTTTCGTGTTCCTGCTCGCACAACTTTCAACTCTTCAAGGAATGCCGATGCTATTGGTAGCTTGGGTCATGCATACTACACTTGCCAGATGGCTCAGTTGTTCCTGAATTCATTGGAGACATATTGCAGTCCAACACCCCTTGCGTCTTGTGTTCTCATTCTGGAATCAATGGAGGTTCATAATTAATTAGTGTTTTTTCCTCGATGCAGATTATGTTATAGATATGGACAACGAAGTTGCAGGATCAATTTTTCAGATACAACCTTGGAGGAAGTCTTCTTTCTTTATTTATTTTTTCCTTTATTGGTGCCAATAAACTCTTCTTTGTTGCTTTTGCGACAAACGGTTTCATATTGTATGATGTACGCAGAAGATATAGCTCCAAGATTTTTTAATAGATTGGATAACACCGCCTCCATTTGCAGCAAGTCTATGCGTTAATGGATACAGTTTATGATCTCGTTCGATCTTCCTTTGTATATATTGATAAATTATTGTTGTCATTGTTGTTGTCACAAGGGACCGAGCAATTTATATGTTTCTTAAAAGAAACAATAACATTTATAGTTTGAAAAATAGTAATTCGTGGGCGTTCCAGGCGGGGTATTCAGGCAACTGCTGATATGACACATCAAAAACATTGCGAAAACGACGTTTATAATTGGAGGTGAAGACATTGGGAAAAGCGATTTGGAATGATTTCCACTCTCTTGGAGTTACTTGTTACACCACTTCAAAGTCTGGACAGCTAATAGATCTGGTTAGAGTGAAGAAAACTTTAAAGAAAAAAAAATACAGACGAGTGCTCAAAAGTTGCAGTGGATTCCATGGAACACGAGATCGGGGGAAAAAAAATCATTCATGGATGAACAGGTGAATCTCAGAAGCAGGCATGCTCCCTAAACTGATAAACCACAACTCTGGAGTTCGAGAGAAAACTCTATAAAAAGATAAGGGAAACACTGTTTGACTTGTTCTTATTCCCCTGGGAAACATCAATGGCTGGGAACAAACAAGTTCGGCGGAGTCAGGAACTGAACTACCTCCCTTTGTGTGCAATTAGTTTCCTGTCCTCTTTGAATGGTTGTGTTGATGGATCAGATAGGCTCGGCACTCTTGTAACACTACCCTTCCCTTTCTTGGCATTTGGTCCTAGTTCTTCTATCATGTATTTCCAACCATCAATAGGCCTCCTCCGGCTAAATATGTGAGTCTTGATAAAACTAGCTATCTGCAAGTAGTTGCAGAAAAAAATGTTAGTTAAGCTGGAAAGAGATGATGGCTAGGCTGGAAAGGAGATTTATACCTAAGACTAGCTCAACAAAAGAAGACATAATTTAAAGTGATTTCGAAGATGTCAGCTTGCCTGGAATTTGCTGTATGCAATTCGACGATCAAATTCTTGGAGGAGAATATCTTCCTCCCTCTGTGACATTTCCCATATATTTCCATCTTGTGCCTTCGCTGTTGTTTCCCAACCATCAGGTTTATTTTTAAACTCGGAAGAGCTTGGGATTTTTGAGTTGTCCAAGTCATTATTGGCAGTGTCAAAAATTCTGCAATAAGATATCTATTAGAATTGACAAGTTCACCTATACTCTAACAAAAACATCTGAGTTATATTCCAACTTGCCAGTAATCCCACTCTAACAAAGGATCCAGGAATTCAATAGGGCTAAAAAAGACAACGAATTTATTCTCAAATTTTCTACACTTCGTAGATGGCCTATGACATGAGACTATCAGAATAAGCTAGAAGAAAACATCGCATCCCACAAACCATAAACGAAATGTACCCAAATTTTTAATCCATAGAAATCCAAAAGGGCTTTCAGGGAGTGGGAGCTCTATCAGGGAGTGGGAGCTATATTGGATTCTTCAATGTGAAGGAAATGTAGCCTTATTGCTTCATGGTCATATAAGTATTTTAATTATCAATTTCATTTTTGTGTTCACAACACCATTGATACAGCTATTTTATTATGGAGCATAGCACAGTGAGAAGATCAGAGAAAAAGTGCATTAAGAAATGCATCCTGTTTAGAAACTTTAAGTATCAAGTTCATACAAGTAGGCAGACTAATTATTTATCAAAAAAAAATAGAATCACAAGGAAAAGAAAACATGATCTCACATACGATTTTTCTCTTTGTTACTAATCAAGAAGCTTTAATGAGTAGGATTTGGGATACAAGTTGGAGTGGGCTAAAAGTAACTTGCTCAAGAAGCTCAAAACTAAGAATGCCTGGCGAAGAAACCAGCAAACTTCAGTTTTTTCTTTTCTTTCAAAAAAATATTATGTTGATCACTAGCATAAAATGTGTAGTAATTTGGTCGACAACAGGCTTTAGTTTCTATAAAGCAACAACCAAAGAATTCTTAAAACCAAACTTTAAAAATCATCAGAAGCGAAATTTCTTAAAATATTTAACAAACTTTTATTGTTGTACGTGTAATATATGGTGCTTGGTATTGTTAAGAAGGTTCCTTTATAAAGGTCAATTTGATTATTAACTAAACCACCAGCCTCACCAATTTCTCTTGGAATGAGATTTATCTATCATTTCTAAGAGACAATTACACAAGTGTATTGATCTGGTGAATGTGATGGTCATTTGGTAGTTTAGCCTCACAAACCAATTCAGTTTTAGATCAGAAATAATTAGATTATACAACTAATTGTAAATAGCATTGGATGGATGGAAGAAAGGGACGTACTCGGTGCAGCTATCAAGTAATCTGTCAATATCATCAGGAGAAGAATCTCCCAATGTAGCATTCATAGCCTCCTCCTGCTGCTTCTCAATTTCCTTGGTCCATAATCCAGCATGAATTCTTTGCTTCTTCAATCTGTAATCTTTTTTCATATTGTCCAAATTATAAAGCGAATCACCTCCATTTTTATTATTATCATTCTTTGGCTGTGGTTGTGGCTGGGTTTTCCGCCGCTCATCCCAGTTATCATTCATTTCCTCAACAAAAGCCTTGGTCTCAGCGTCCTCTATCCCTGTGGGTGAAGAGAAATTCACGTCCAATTCCCATGGAGCTCTGTTCTTAGCCATTAGATCCTCTGGTAGCCACGCTGTTTCCCACGCATCATTCCATTCATCCTCCCCTTTTTTGGTAGAAAATGATTGAAATAATTGGCTCACTCCATTTATTCTGCATCTTTCTTTAATTCTACTACAACTTGCTGCTGCTATCTGTCGAACAGAAAGCATTCTTTGCTCTCTTCACTTGACTGCAAGAAATAGCAGATAATAGAATTTAGTATTTACTGGATCTATGACCCACACACCGCTGCAGGTCATCTTGCTAAGCTGTTTTGAATGACAACAACTTTTGACGAAACAAGATGTCAAGGTTTAGATAAAAAAAAAAAAAAAGTGATTTTTTTTCAAATGATTTTGAAGGAAAGCAATGATCAAACTAAAAAGAAAATAAAACAAGGTGTATGAATCAAATTACACAAACAACTTGTCAGGATATCAGTTTTTTATTTCGCACGTCTAGCTAGCAGCCTGTATACAATGTCATAAGCCTCATTCAAAAGTCCCAATGTACTCATGCACAGATAAGCATCACTTTTTCCTCCTATTTTCTTCCTCAATAACCATAATAAACCCACAACCGCGAACCTAAACTCTCAAATCAAACCACTAAAGCATATTAAAAATCTTCCGAAATTAGGACCTCTGTCCACCATCACCAAAAAAACAGAAATGAAAAGATCCAAATTCCAACAAAACCAAGATTCACTCATCCTTGAAATGTTCAAGCAGAGGAAACTAAGGTTCTTCGAAAACCACCACCCAACAAACATCAACAAGTCCTACCAGTGTTCAGACAGTGAATAAGAATGAGTGCAGGTTGGAGAAGATGATTAAAGAAGTCCATAACAGCCATAGCCAATACCATAATCACATCTCAAATACAATCAAAAGTCTCTTATCTCAATAAAAAAATCCAACTTTCACCTATGTGAACTAGCAACTAAGCCACATGACAACAGAATTGAAATGAAACTTTATTACAACAAATGATTCAATAACAAAATAAATCAAAACTCCAACTTCAAAAATCACCAAACTTTGTATGACATAATTAATCGTATCACCGCACCAATCAAAGAGATTAACTAAACAAGAAAATAAACAGACCCCAGATAAAAAAAAAAAATGAGTTGGAGAGCAGTGAAGTGTAAAAAAGTGAACTTTTAGAGTTAAGATTAATGGGTTTTAAGGATTAATTTAAGTTAAAAAAAAAAAAAAACGACCACACCAAGTTTGGAAGATAAAGAAAGAGTGAATTTTAGGCCAGACAAAAATAAAATAATTTTTCTAAAAAAAAAAAAGGAGCTACGAACATCTCTAACTCAAGAAATGAAAAGAAGAGAGCAAGTGAGAGAAATACCCGAGTACACGAAAAAATCTCAACTTGGCGACGACGACTCGGGGACTCAGAGAAATTCAGGTCCAGCTCTGGTAAACTTGTAAGGAGACGTTTCGAAACCACAGTACAAAGACAACAGCAAAGGTAGACAGCAGGCGAGAAGAGAACAATATGAGAAAGCCTTTCGCTCTGTTTGGACTCGAGGCTAGAACATTTGAGTGGAAACCTCACAATTAGCCCCTAATGTATTATATAATGTTTAGTTAGGTTGCAAGACAGAATAGTTTCTCAATTAGGTCCTAAATGACAAAAAGATTTCTAATTCGGATCTTTTATCCATTTTTTGTGCCCAATTTTATATAAAATGATTATTGGGTCAGTACTAAATAACATACTATTACCATGGAAAAAGAACCCAATTGAGAAATGATTGAAACATTTTGGACCTAATTAATAAAAATATATTGACTTTGTGACTTAATTGAGAATCGATATATAGATTAGGAACTAAATTCATATAGAGTTACAATAGGGAGGCTAAATTGAGGTTTCGCCATGGAAGAAAGCATTTTTTTTAGATTTACTTCTGTAAGTTTCCCTTTCTCTTCTGCCTTTTCAATGATGTGAATCAACATAAGACTCTGTATAACTAATCATATAGTGGAAGATGTTTGGAACCATTAGTAGTAGTTGCAGAATGCTTGATGTGGATGATGTACCGATATCTTCTTTGGGCATGAATCCAAGTTTAGGAGATTTTATCCTTCGTATTTGTGTTCTGCAAGCATGATCTTTGCTTGCAAAACTACCAGAGACAGATAGCGAATTGAACAGTTTTAGTAACATGAGTTCAGGTATTAGCTTACTGCCTGTTTTTGTTTAATGCTCCTACACGGTATCTTGGGAACCCTGGGCAAGACACTCTTTTCTCCATGGTGTTCAGCTTGCACATCCTACACTAGAGAAAATACTGGCTCTACCTCCTCTAGTCAAGCCCGATGGTTGCCTACTGCATAATTCCTAGGAGTGAATCCTCATACTAGTGATTACATCCATCTCAACCGTTTTCTTTTTGCAAAGTGATTTTAGATTCTGTGAATTTTGTGCCTTAGATTAAGAAGCAAAGGCGTAGAAAGTTGGATTCAGCTTCATAATGACAGTAATGGCCATAAGGATGTAAGAACTTAATGTATATGTTGGAATAGAATCATTAAACAGCCAAACATCTCTGCTCTGATTTGCTTGTCTACAAAATTTGATGGTGTTGATTTTGCAGACTACAAATTCAGTGCTTTCACTTGAAAAGAGTGCAGGAATAGCCAGTGCAGAGACCAGTATTGGCGCTGCTGTAGGGAAAAAGAGCAACAGGTCTATTTGGTGGCAACTCCGGAATCGGTCCATCCAGGTTCAGAAACTCCACCGCCTCCTCCATGCATGGCCTGCCTTTGTTCTCATTTAGTGTACAAAGCAGTCCAATCTCCGACACTCTAATTGCTTGTTCCAAGTTCACCATGGAGCCCATCCTCCTGTCCACCAATCTTTCCTTCTCATCAATCTCATGCATTCTCCATGCGAAATCCAACAAATCCCTCTCTTCTTGCCTCAACTCAGACTCCAGCCTTCCTCTCCCAGAAACAACTTCCAACACAAAAATGCCGAATTCAAACACATCAGCCTTTTGACTCACGGTTGCTTCGAAACGATGCGACTCGGTGGAAGAGAGCACGAAGCCAAAGTCGCCCAGAACTGCCCTGAAGCTAACATCAAGAAAGACACTGGTAGTTTTCATGTTCTTGTGAGCTAGCTGCTTTGAGTGGAGGAAACTGAGTGCATCTGCAACATCTTTAACTACTTTCAACCGCCGAGTCCATGGAAGCACGCCAGCCCCAAATAGCCATTTGTCGAGGCTGCCATTTGGATAGAAGTCATACACAACCATGGTTTCACGATTATCCTGACACCATCCTCTGATAGGAACCAAGTTGGGGTGTCGAACTCGGCTAATGGTACTGATCTGTTTGAGCAATCTTCGTCTATCCAATCCAATTTGTGAACTCAAAAATTGAGCAGAGAAACGTTTAATGGCCACTTGACAACCATTTGGAAGCTTCCCTCTGTAGTAAATACCTTTGGAATCGTTGCCTAGTATTTCATACTCGTGAAAACCCCGAGTGGCAGAGGAAACTTCAGAGATGGTGAAGCGACGGGGTTTGTTGGGAGGCCTTGGTCGTTGCCTTTTATCTGGCAATATCACAGCCTCAGTTTGATTATTTCTGCGCCTGCCGTTGTAGAAAAGACTGACAAACACAGTTATAGCCAGTGCCATCACACAAATGAAAATCAACAAACTGTTTGGGGGTTCTTTCTTTGAGCTATGTGACGCTGAACTTTGAACACCTTGATCATATTGCTCCATAATCTTACTCTCACATGTCTCTGCAGTTGGGGCACGGAGAGAGGCTTGGCTTGTAGAAGTGAAGTTCCACGAGTATACATTGTGAATTTGGGTCATATTGCCAGTTGAAGCTGAGAATCCAACAAACATGTATTCATTGAGAAAAGGGGAGAGATCAAGAGAACCAGAGAAGATGGGCTTCGATCCAAGGCTAACGTCCATCCAGCTTCGTGAACCATTATATACTATCTTAGCTTGGTGAATCAAACCATCCTTGAGGTAGACGCCGACATCTGAAGCATTTACAGTCGTGGTTGAAATGATGCTGCCAAGATTGATTCCCACATGATTGTCATTTGGATCACCAAATTCAGGATTATGACGGGTATCAAACTCAACAGCAACAGCTTTATAATTGTCCTCACAGGCATCATTGAGCATGGCCAGCCATGGTCCCGGCCTACCCACGGTGAACTCATCAGGCACCACAATAAAGGCAAGGCCACTGCCTCCACTATTATTGTAACCACCTGTAGAGTTGACATGAGATTCAGCACTAGAGTTGCTAAATTGGAAAGAGAAGGTGGTCTCGAAGGAAGCTGGAGTACCAGTGAGCGGATCGAGCATACGGATAGGATAAGCATAGATGGCTCGTCCTGCTTGATGTCTCAGATCTAACTGGGATTCGTCAGGAATTTGGATACCTCCCTTTTCATCTGAAAACCTGGCGCTACCTAAAAGCTTAACCTCATGTACAATTTTGGGATCATCTAGCCTAAAATCTGAGAAGAACAGATGTTTGGTCACTGTAACTGCAGGTCCAGTTATCTGCTTCTTCCCGTCAGCTAAAATTGGATATGCTACAAACACTACAATAGTTGCTGTGAATAGCAACGAGAAGCAGCAGTAAGAACCCATTATAGTGGACAAAGAAGAACAAGAGCTGAACTGCAGAAGAAAGTTCCTTACTGCTAAGGTAAATGTTGGAAGAGTTTGCTAAATAGACGACTCCGTTCCACCGCCTGTCCTGTACACTGAACATGATAGTGTGTTATTTGTCCACAAGTGAACAAAATCATCCACTTGTCCTGGTTTGAAGATCTTAAAAAGGGATATCCTCATCATGGTATAATGGCTGATAGTGACTTGTAACATCGAGTGTTTTAGCTTCATTCCTTCATGGGGTATAGCTATGGTTGTTTGAGGTGAATAATGATTTCCGAGTCATATTCTAGGGTCCCTCCTTGTCTTCCATTTTGGCTTCCCGGTTGTATAATCGAAGAAGGCCACCCTGTATTCCGCCGCCCAAATGAATGAGAAGGGCCATCAATCAAGATTTCATCTTATGACAGGTAGTCTGCTAATATACCTTTCCATGTTGTTCTAAAATCTAAATTATTGCAATCAGTTAATTGGTAGGCAGAAGGTACATGTCATCTTCTTTGAAGGATAAATTATAAGTTGATGATGTAGTCAAAAAAACTTCATACAAAAATTAGGATTTTCATGGTTGAGTTGGGGCTTGCCTGATCCGAAAAATTAAGATGCCCCATGAACATGGGACTTTCTCAATGCTTAAGCTGGTATGTGTAAAGAGAAAAGGAAAAATATAAAGGAAAAGAAAAGAAAAAATAAAATTGATTTTAGCTGGGCATGGTAGCTGTTGGTGCCATGGTTGTTGTGCATGCGTTTTATTGATGAAAAACGTTGATGATGAAAGGGGTTTGTTCCCTTTCTCTACATCAGGGTTCAAATCTCACCGTGCATGTCTGTTATCTCCGCGGTGCTTTACATGCTCATTGGGTTTGCAGGATATTCAGTGAGCCGTGGGATTAGTCGTGGTACGCACAAACTAGCCCGGATATCCACGTAAATCAAAAAAAAAAAAACGTTGATGATGATCTTCTATTAAGTTAGAAAAAGGTAATTGCCCTGCATAGAAAAAACCAATATGAGAAGTTCATAAGAACAGCTCATGGAAACCCAAAAAAAGTAGAAAAGCATGTCGGGTAAGATTGGTTAGACTGAGACAGCATGGATTTGGGATGAACTTCTGCTAGAAAATTCCAGCAGCTTGGGTGGAAAGTTTTTTATCTTTTTTTTTAAAAAAAAAAATCTTTGGTATACCATCACAAGCACCGAAACATATATGCACATTTTACGGTGGTTTGGGACTGCTAATGTGTTCAGTTTATAGCTTGCTTGGTAGTTGTTTTTTAAATAATTTTTTATGTTAAAATATATATTAGTGATTTTTATTTTATTTTTAATATTAGTACATTAAAATAATTTAAAAACACTAAAAATATATTAATTTAAAGTTAATAAAAAAAATAAAAATATTTAAATTTTTTTAAAAATATTTTTGAAATATAGAAACAAACAATGAATTTTTACCTCAATTCTAAATATAATTATTGGTGTTTAGAATAATAATAATTGTTATTTTTTTAAGTATATTTTTATTTAAAAATATATTGGAATAATATTATTTTTTTTATTATTTTATTTTTAATATTAATATATTAAAAAAAAAAAAAAAAACCTATATCATTCTTCATATCTTCTTGAAAGAGATTCTTTGCCTCCCAGTCTGACAAGACGGCAACGAGAAAATCTATCTTGGAGCCCATTTCAATTCATGCATCTGGGCTTCAAGGTGTCTGAATAATTTTACAAGTACCATCATCATGATGTTCACATCCAGAAAGAATCCCCAATCCCTCTACTTTTTTAAGATCAAGTACTATCCAATATTATCAGGATCTGTTTCACTCTTAATCGCCTTTTGCGCAGATATATATATATATATATATATATATATATATATATATATATATATATATATATATATATATATTGTGTGTGTGTGTTCAACATTATTCTGAATTATTGTTAACAACTCAATACAATTTTAAAACTAGGTTTAATATGAATTGTGGTTAAAGTTGTTTTTTTTAAAAAAATTATTTAAAAATATATTAAAATAATATTTTTTAAAAAAATTATTTTTGATATCAATAAATCAAAATAATTTAAAAACAAAAAATATTAATTTAAAATAATAAATATTTTAAAAAAATATTTTTTAAATGTAAAAATAAACGGGGTTGAAGTATGTTTTTATTTACAAGTTACGTGTATCTTGTAAGCAAACGGGATTTTGTTGTTATTCAAATATTTAATTTTAAAAAAAAATTATAAATCATTTTTAATTAATGTTTTTTTAATATTATCAGTGTTTTTCCAAAATATTAATGTAAGATAATAATTATATTGATGTTATTTTTATACATAAGAATATAATTATTTAAATTAAAAACTGAGGCTAAAAGATATTAATTCTTAAGATTAAAAAACCGAACATCACTGGAATAAAATAGTTATCACTATTTATTGTTTACTCATATGTGTGTGTGTCTATCTTTGTACCAAAAAATAAAAAAACTCAAATATATATCTTATAGTTATAACTCAAAAGCCGATTGGGCCTCTTACTGAACCGAAAAAACACGGTTCGGGTCGGTTTTGACGTTGCGAGACTACAGTCACTACACTACAAAGTGGAAGCGTGGGAGTATAGCCAAAACGCAGCATCGGCCCGAAGTTTCAAGCTTTGAGAGAAGGAACAGCAAGAAACCCTAGCTATCTTCCACCTCAGTCCGTCAGTCCGTCCTTCCTCGCTCTTTCTCCAAGCCTCATCAGCTCGCTCCGGCTTCGGCATCCGTTTCTCTCTCGGTATAGTTAACAACAACATAGCTCCTCTCTTTCTCTAATTTCTTCATGTTCATGTTAGGGTTTCAAGATTTGATTTCTAAACCCTAACAACTTCCAGGACTTGAAGATTGCAGCAATTAATTGAATTCTTGCTTAATAACTTCGATTAAGCAACTGTAATTACTGGTTTTTATTGATCCAGTGTTCTCCAACAGTATTTATTTATACATTTTAAATATTGAGAAAATTAATCTACTTTAATTAATATTATTATTATTTAAGGAAACGAATTGTTTGAAATTGATGATGAGAGGCTAACATTAGCATTTTCAAACACTCCGCTAATTGTCGCTTGTGTTGCTTTTATTGTTGGGGTTGCGAAATGTGTATAGTGATGTGGGCTGAGAGACAATCTTTTTTACTTGATGTAACGAAGAAGAGCTTCGGACGTGCTAACTAACAAGAATAAGGAAGTTTTCAAATGGAGTGTTAATCAATGGTCTCTAATGGCTATTTAGATTAGTTGTTGGCTGGCTGTCTTTATTTTTTTTTCTGCTGGGTTTGTTGAGTCAGTAACTGACTCGATGAATTCTTAAGTCCGTGAATTCAATCAGGGAACGGAAAAGGTTTTAAAAAGTGGCGTGAAAGACAGATGCCCCCTAGCCTTGACCCCAGGGCAACTTGCAAAGTTTGCATTTTTTGACAAAAGAAGGGGAACTTGGGGGTGTTTTTGTATTTTAGAGGGTTGTTTTTATCAATTCTGTTAGAAAAAAAGTGAGCTTAGTAAGGTAAGTAAATAAATATATGTTACTTGATATCATGACACAAATGCTTTCTTTATGATAGATGACAAGCGCTTGGACAAATTTGAGCTGTGCAATCATGCATAGTGATATAGAGAGGGAGTGGGAAAAACAGGGTGGAGTGGACTTATGAGTATTATTTTTTATAACTGGAGATTGTTTCTCACCTTCGGAAGAGCTATACATCTACAAAAAAATTGTGGAATGATGAGGAGACCAAATATATATTTCCAATTTTGTTATAGCTTTGGAGCATCTTGGAGCAAATGAGCAATGGAGCTTGTGGAGCACCGCCCACAATGAGTATTGCTCACTTGGTTTGCTTCATAGTTTTTGGTTTTGACATACTTTTGTTATCGTCAGAGTACATGCTGATGATAAATGGAACATAAGTACATGGAGCCTTTTTGTTTCTGAAAATGTTTCTTTATTTATGCAATTCATTTGCATTGTGCAGTGAAAGCTTTGCTGTACTCTTCTGGTACAAAAAATGAGTGGTCGCTTTTCTCGTACAATCTATGTTGGCAATTTGCCTGCAGATATAAGAGAATCAGAAATTGAAGATTTATTTTACAAGGTTTGTTTTAAATGTTTTCATGTGATGTTAATTCTTGTTTGCAGAATAATGAGATTTGTTCATTTTCAGTGAGTTGTGTATTCACCCTTATCATTGTTATTGACCTCAGAAATAATGGCTACTTTTATGTACTATTAATTATGTACATGCCTGCTTGCTATTTAATATTATTTCCATAAGCAATCTTATTTGTTTCTGGCATTCCATCCTCGCTTCAAAACATATTAAAAGTCCACGCAGGCACATCTGTGCTTCCAATCAGGGGAATCAAATATTGAAGAAAAAAACAAGCATTGCTTTGCTTGTTCATGTACTGCCCTGAGGATGAATAGAGTGTGTGTGTGTGTGTGTCACTTACGCAATGCTTGTGTCATTTGCATTATAGCATAGTGAAATAGCTATTACTGGACCATTTGTAGATTGTATATGACATGGTTTGTATATGTTATGCAGCTTCCCAGTGGTTTACTATGGCTAAGCTTACAAGTTTTTGTTATTTATTTTTGTAGTATGGCCGTATCCTGGATGTTGAATTGAAGATTCCACCTCGCCCCCCTTGTTATTGTTTTGTCGAGGTAAAGCTCTCACTACACTTGATCTTGGCAGCATGTGGAGCAAGGTAGCATTGTTGTATTTTTCTACTTGGAAAGAAGAAGAGCACTTCAAATTGTGTTTTGGGGCCATTGCATGGTGAAATGATCATTGTCCTGTATTGCAACATGAGTGTTTCTGTTTGAGTTTGGGGATCAACAACTTGATGAGAAAATGCTGAAACTCTCCTAATTGTCTCTCCTAGAACCCTCACTCATAACTGGGGTCTTCATCATTGGACTTGTGTTTTTCGTTTTCAGTTTGAGAATGCTCGGGATGCTGAAGATGCAATAAGGGGTCGGGATGGCTATAACTTTGATGGTTGTAGGTTAAGGGTAATAATCAGTTCTAATTGTGTCTGTATCGTTTGCTGCTTGCCTTTTTTATTTCTCATTGTTATGCATGCAGGTTGAGCTTGCCCATGGTGGTAGAGGACCATCATCAAATGATCGCCGTGGTGGGTATGGCGGTGGTGGTGGGAGTGGGGGTCGGTTTGGCATCTCACGCCATTCTGAATTTCGAGGTTTGTTTGGGGAATATTTATTTCTTAGTGAAAAATTCATTGCAGTAATTGGACAGTGTTGTTCTGATAACTACTCTTATTTCTTTGCATATAATGTACTCTTGGTTTTCTTCAAGTTACCTGGATAGAGTTCTAAGGCACATTTTTGTTTTGCAGTTATTGTTCGTGGTCTTCCTTCCTCTGCTTCCTGGCAAGATTTGAAGGTTTAAAGAACTTCTAATACTTCGCCAACGAGAGTGTTATTTGTTTCTGTTCTCGCTACTGAGTGATAAATTGATTTCAGGATCATATGCGAAAAGCTGGAGATGTGTGTTTTGCTGAAGTTTCTCGTGATAGTGATGGTATGCCTCTTAGAATGCTCTGCAACTTCCCGTTCTTTTTCCTGTTTTAGGAATATATTTTTTCCCAATTCATCTTGCTGGTGTTCAAATTCACATCCTATTTTTGAGTGAGCTGCAAAAAATGCATGGATACTGATATTGGAACGTACAGTGATAAATATCTCATGAGCTGCATGTATTTATGCGGATACTGAATTGACATTTTGGACTTAACATTCAGGGACTTTTGGCGTTGTTGATTATACAAACCATGAAGACATGAAATATGCTGTAAGTTGTTTCGTGGTTCAATCCCTCCCCTCCCAAAAAATAAATGATCAACAATGATAACAAAAACATTTGGGGGGATGTTGCTCTGTACTCTGATCTAACAGCTGGCACGTGCTTATGTTAATTCAGATTCGGAAACTTGATGATACTGAGTTCAGAAATCCTTGGGCCAGAGCTTATATTCGGGTAACCATTAAATCTAGCATTTATTTGTTGAGTAGATGGTAAGTTAATTTATATATTTGAAAATGGTTTTATAACGCAGAATTGGCAGAGGCTTGCAAATTTGCCATGTCGTCTCTTTAATTATACCTAGTGGATCCCTTACCTTACCCGCTCCACTCCATCTTCTATTTTGGAGTTCTAGAAAAAAATTTAAACATCAATCCATGAGGCTTTTAACTTATCAAGCTTTTCATATGATGGGAGAAAAAAATTTAACAGCTGCAAATGAAGGTTCACTTAACATTTGCTCTTGGTTTTGCTGTTTGTTCTGTTTTGTCAAGGTGAAGCAGTATGAGAGCTCTCCGTCAAGGAGCAGGAGCCGGAGCCGGAGCCGTAGCAGAAGCCGAAGTTCAAGGAGAAACAGGAGGTTTGTGTGCTTTTTATTCTTTGGCATTATACTCTCAAGTAGCTTTTCTCTATAAATGGATAGTTTCCGCTTTCTGTTTTACACAGCAAATCATTGGAACGATCTGTTTCAAGATCAAGGTCAAGGTCAAAATCTAGATCTGCTTCACCTCTTAAATCATCCAGGTAATTGGAGATTGCTTGCCGTTTCAGCTTCTTCCCTTCTCTTCGCATTTTATTTGCTGCTTTTCTTAAGAGTAAATTGATTTTTTTGTCATTCTGTTGTATTGAAATACACACAGACCAAGATCAAGGTCCGGGTCCGGGTCAGAATCTCCCAACAAGGCAAGTGCCCCCTTGGCTTATTAATGAAAGAAAAGGGCAAGGAATTTGTAGTTATTACTTCAGAGTTGTGTGCGTGGGATTTCAGTACAATAACTAGTAAAGTACTCAGATTAAGCTCTATGTTTATGCAGGCACGGTCTGGAAGTGCCTGACTGCTATAAACTACAGTGAAAACCGCCGAGGCCTTCTTAGATGGACTGCTCCATTTAAATGTCGATGATGAAGTGAACTCAGATGAGTTTCAGGGGCTAGTTGTACCAGTCATCCAGTTATTTACTTAGAATATTTTGATGAAAACATGAACTAGCAGTAGTATTTGGCCTGATGGTTTCTAGTCATTTTGTTGGTCTCGGATTTATGTAAACATGAACATCGTGTTGGTTTGTGCTCTAGTTTTCACTTTTAATCCCAATCACCCCATCGATATAAGCGTGTTATTGTCGTTCTTGGCCGTCACTATCGGAACGTTGCTTGAAATGGTGACAATCCATCCCCTCGACGGATGAAAAGGGGACGAAGTCATTCATGCTCTGAGTATTTTGTTCGTTCTCATTGGTGGTGGTGATGAGGAAGGAGCATCTGTGAGAATGATATTGTATAGGAATGCAAGCGTGCGGCTGTGATTTGGGATTGGGGATGCAACTGTAATTTTGCACATGGTTCCATAGAGCTTTTAGGGTGCTTTTTAAATTATTATTTACTTGAAATAATATTCTCGATAAAAAAAATATTTTTGAAATGTCAAAATAATTAGGCTAATATAATTAGTATTGTTAATTTTTGTGTTTGTGGTTTAAAAAAATAGATTTAAAAAGATATAAATTGTATTTTTATTGGGATTTATACAAAATTATAGTTTGCGAGACTTGATAAAATACTTTTAAAAATATAGATGGGCTAAAACATGGTTTTATTTGTATCTTACCTCAGGTGTGTTTGGAAGTAGTGTGGTAGTATTTTATTTTATGAGGTTCATATAAAAATAAAAACATGTAATAAAAACTTACTTTTAACGGTGGTTTATTTGTGCATTTAATAGGTTTTATATCTAAAAGAAATTATTACACTTAACCACGTCATATTTCTAAACACACTTAATTCTATTACAGGGCCAATACATGGGTTATGATAAACAAAAAAACCTTCAAGGTCTGTATGTTACCCTTCTTTGTTCACCACCCAGAGATTTACCTTCTTGGAATATAGGTTTCTCCCTCATATCATGTGATAACTATAGTTTTTGCTATTGACTTAATTTTGATCCCATTCCACAATCTGTTATATTACTGCAAGATTTCAGTAATTAAAAACTTTACCTCTGTTCTGTCCATTGAACTAACATAATGAGTCCTGACGTTTTAGTATGTGAAAAGGAGTAATTATTCAATATTTTGGAAAATGTTACTTCCCCATTTACTCATCCATAAATATTCGTGGTAGGATATACTTAGATTCTTGGTATACATTAAGTTTATATGCACCTTGCAGGGTTATTTGAGGATATAGAAGGTTAGGTTTTGATCTATAATTATATTCAATTCAACTTTTGATATTTTATAAAATATAAATTTGGATCTATTCAAAAATAAATTTTGATTCAAATGGGTTGGATATATAAGGTTAGATAAATTTTTATGGATATAATTGTTATTCATGAGTTGGACATATTAATTCTTTTATTCCTTGATGATCCTAGAAAAATTTGGGTTGCTATAGTTGGAATTAGATAAAACTCCTAAAATACATATATTAAAGACTATAAAAACTATAATAATTTTCAAATAAAAACAAAACAAAATATTTTATCAAACTATTACATGATACCAAGACAAATTAGTAGGAGGAGACTAAAAAGATTTTTTGGGTTTGTAATTTGACTAGGAAAATAAAAGTTTAAAATGGATTCTTGAAATTTTCATTTGTTTTTCTTGATCTCTTGGTTACCAAATAAAAAGGATCATGTATATATAAAATGTATTATCACTTCATCAAATCAAATTTCAAAACAAATAACTATAATTTCTGTAACAGTGGGGAAAAGATAAAAGGGAAAGTGATTAAAAGATTAGGAGTGGTTATAAATGTGAAGGCGAGAGAGAAACAAAATGAAGAAAGAATAAAATATATTATTTATAATAAGGACTAGGTTTCTTTAATTGGGTTATTTAGGTTGGGTTGGGTTAAGTAAGTTTCAAAAATCCCAACCCTCAAAAGACTCGTGATATTCATTATTAGATTTTTTTAACTCAATATTATCCATAATATCCATATTATCCAACTTTAATGGGTTGAGTTGGGTCAAATAATGAAAATATTATAAATGAGCCAGTTTTTTTAAACACCTCTATTATGTGGTATGGATTAATTTTATTGAACTAAAAATAAAATAAAAATAGGGTAGGCATTGCTAATATGTTTTTTAGTGAAAAAAATATCATGTGAGAGTTAACATGATAGAACCTTAATCAAACACCAACAAAATAACAAAACATTTGAGGTCATGATAACTCCATAGAAAAAAAAAATCACAAAAACTAATGAAAAATAAACTAATAAAATTGAAAAAAAAAGTAAAAAAAAAAAACACTAATACCTAATGATGAATTTTTTTTAAAAAAATCAAAGAATAAAAACCAAAGTACCAAAAAAAAAAGATGTAAGTGAGTGGGCCTGCCAGCCTTGGCCCTCTATTATTAGTTTTTGTGATATTTTATTTTTGTTTGCCATCAACGCTAACTTCTTTTGAAAAGAAAAAAATAATAGGCGACAAGCCTAGATTCCAATGACCAAAAAGTCATTGATAAGTTGGTGCATAAGTGTTTAGCATTAAAAAAAATCATTTTCAACTATTGTTTGACACAAAACATTTAAAAATCACCCTAAAGGCCTAAATAATTTTTTTATGCCTTCAAATAATTAAAAAATTGATAAAAAAAAAAAAAAAACACAACCTGAAACCACAAACTTTTCAATATAAGATCTACTTTTTTAGGCAACGTGAAGGTGAAAGAGCACTCAATTGGAAACTCCTCGTTGATACCACGATTGACTATCTTGATAGTTAAAATCACTGTCAAATGATATTTTCACTCACTATAATTAGAATCCAATTACTTTCTTTTTTTTACTTCAAAACCAGGAACTGAGAAATAATAGCAATGAAGATTTTTTAAATGGGAGAGTTTTCAAAAAACTTAAAGGGGTTAAAAATGGATCAGTTGCAAAGTGAATGACCAAATTTAACTTTTTGAGTCAATTTCAAAATGACAATCTAGTTTTTCTTTGTTTTTTAGTTTGGTTTCCTGTTTTTCAATTTGATCCTTGCTTAACAAATAAGAAAACAATTGACCTTTAATTTAACTACAAAAAGATCCAATCGAGAAGGGAAAAAAATATGAATATTAAAATTTTTAAAAAAATTACTTGAATGCATGGTAAATTATGAGAGGGTACATTATTTCAGTGTTTTCATCTCACTACTTAGCTTTTGTTACTAAATCATTGATCTGCATTACACTATGGGTCAAAAAAAAATTAATGTATAAAAAATATCTAGACATTGTTAACGTTTTTTCTTGTAAAAAAATAATTAATTTGTGTGGGTTGATCCTAGATGACCCAGTTGGCTTGACAAGTTCAAAAACAACTTGGATGACTAGTAAAAATATAGTTTGACCCAAACAAATTCAAGTCGACATCTTTTTTTTTTTAAAATAAAAATATTAAGACAACAATATATTAGATTGACTTGGATTAATTTGAGTTAATTTGTCAAATTCACAACACTGATCATGAGACCATAATAACCCTATGAGAAAGCAAATCAATAAATTATGAAGCTTAATTCTCAATTAGACACAAATTTGAGTACCTAAAAATTAAGCAAGGACATGTGCATAAATATTTGATTTTATTAAGATATATGATTGGATACAATATCTATTTAAAAATATTCTTACAAAAAAAAATCCTCTTATTCTTCCTTTGAATTTAATTTGTGATGACTTGATTAATAAAATCAAGATTTGTACTTTGCAAGAACACACATTTAGGCCCTTATTGTAGAGTAAGATTTGATTATTTGATACTTAGAAGAATATCTTTGATTTTATTTTTAAAGTGTTGTTGAAGAACTGCTATAGATTGTTTAGTCATTATTTATAGACTTCATGTGCAAATAAAAAAGACTTAAGAGCTTTAGTGAGAATTTCCTTACCCGAAGAGTTTGTCTTGAAGAGAATTTTATACCTCCAAGAAGAATTTCTCCTATTTTTATGTCTAGGTTGAGGCTCTCTTTTTATAAAGATATTTTTGTCAATGCTGCATGTCATTATTTTATTTGTTGATTTTTATTTATGGAATTTTGTATTTATGATAAAATATTTCATCTCAAATGTCAACCTTCCATTGGCCAATAAATATATAAAAACTCATTTTATTTTCCATGCTATTTATTTCAATTTCATTTTATTTTGTTTTGTAAAAATAAAATGAAATGACACATGGCTAATTTTGATTGGTTGCAAGTTTTTTGTTTTTACACTCAATCAAACCAATATTGAAGAATAAAATAAAATAATCAATTAAAATAAAGAAAAAAAATTAACTCGAATCAACTTGAATTAACCTGTCAAACTTACGACTCGAGTCACAAGATCAAAATATCATAATAGAAAGCAAATCAAAATAAATTATGAAACTCATTTCCCAATCAACCCAATATTAAAAGATAAATTAATAAAAAAATTATATTAAAAAAGATAAAAATAACCAGAGTCAACCTGAGTTGAACACTAAACTCGTGACCTGAGTTATAAGATAAATTAAAAAATTATGAATTCTAATTTTTAATTAATAAAATATTTAATAATAAAATTGAAAAAAAATCTCAAGTAAACTGAGTTAATTTATAATTTAGATTATGAGAGTGAAATAACTTTATAAAAATAAAATTTAAATAAATTATTAAATTTAAATTTTTAAAAATTTAATATTGAAAAACAAAATTAAAATAAAAAAAAAATATATTTTTTAAAAATACTATTGAATTGGATAAGGAGTAATGATGTTTGTGCGCGCGCGCGTGTAAAATCCTCTTGCCAGCTTTGCTCTAAAACCCTAGCTAAGAAACCCTCTTGTCCTTCGTCAACTCTCTCAATTTCCCAACCTAACGCAGCTCTCATCTGGAAAAGACACAAGCAAAGCAAAGAAGCAATCATGTCTCTAAGTGAGTTCGCTTGCACTTACGCCACCCTTATCCTCCACGATGAAGACATCTCCATCACCGTATGAAACCAGAAACACCAGCTTTTTATCTTCTTCTTTTTTGTTTTGTTAAAAGAAATCTAAGGTGTTTTTTTTTCCCTGAAATATTGACGCAGTCGGACAAGATTGCTACACTTGTGAAAGCAGCCAATGTGACTGTTGAATCTTACTGGCCAAGTCTTTTTGCTAAGCTTGCTGAGAAGAGAAACGTTGGTGATCTTATCATGAATATTGGCGGTGGTGGTGCTGCTGCTGCTCCTGTTGCTGTTGCTTCTTCTGGTCCTGCAGCCGGTGGGGCCGCTGCGGCCGCTGCTCCAGCTGTTGAGGAGAAGAAGGTATGAACAATGGTGCTTTGTTCTTCTTCTTTTTTGGTGTTTTAGTCATAAAGGTTTGATCTTTAGGAAAAAAATGAGAGTTTTTGTTTTGGTTGTGATTTGTTTTGTTTCATTGTCAAGGTTTGATTTTCAGGCGAAATTGACGGTTTTGATTTTTTGGGGTTTTGTTTTTCTTTAAGTTTTCTGTTTTGGAATATGGTTTTACCTGTGTTCATTGTTTTTCTGAGTTTTGAAGTTTATATGTTTGTATTTTTTAAATTTGTTTTTTTCTTTTAGTTGTAAAGGCTTGAATTTTAAGTGGAATTTTAGATTTTGAGTTTTAGAGTGTTTGTGTTTTGAGATTTGGTGTTGTTTATGTGCAGGAGGAAGCCCCAGAGAGTGATGATGATATGGGATTCAGCTTGTTTGATTAGGTGCTTCTTTCCATTATCTTAAGTTTTAATACTCTTTGTTGCCTTAAGAAATTAGGATCGGCTTCCAATTGTAATGTGGTAAAATTTTGGCTGATGATTTGAGAACTTCTGATTGATTGACCATGAACTTTTTTTCAAGGAATACAAGGATGCTTGATGTTTTAGCTCTATGAATTTCTTTTTTATATTGATTTTGATTCAGTTCTTAATAATGCCTACTTGTTTGGTCGAAAATTCAGTGGGATTTGTTGTATCCAAACTTGTTCATGTTTCCTATGCGATTGCTATCCAAGTTTGATGTGCATATGGTGTTGGAGATTATCCTATTTTTGGAAAGCTATACAGCATGAAGAATTTGAATAGAGTTTATGATGGTGGTTATGTAGGCTATGAGATCCAAGGTTTTTGGATGCCATCGTTTTCAAGTTGCCTCCATTACTGTGGCAATGCAGCATTGCAGAATCATGTGCCCAGGTTTCCTTTTGGTTCAAACTTTAGCCACCCTCACACTTGCAACAGCTATGAGATGATTGTTGTGTGGAGGAGGTAATGAATGTGGGTTGACTAAAGCCCTCCTAAATTAGTAAAAGCTTGCATTGTGCACCTGCTGGTTCTATTCTCTTCTTTGCTGTGTTATTTCCCCCATGAATTCAGGTTCAGCTCCTCCTGTGTTTCTGTCTCCACTCTCCTCGCGCGGTGGCGATTTCAGCTACTTGCATCTGCTGGCCCCCTGTCCACCACTCTGTTTTTTGACAGACAAGTAGGGATGATGAGAAAACATGACATTTGGTATGATATATTTTCTTGAAATGTTATATTTTGATTTGGTATAATTTTTATTGTGACATCAAGAAAAATATATATCACTGTTGGAAGAAAGAAATTATTAAAATAACATTAGTATATTTTTACTATTGAATTGCTAGTAATTTTATATTTCAAGATAAACATTGATTTTGTTGAAATTTTCAAAAAACAAAATAGTGTATAAAAATATTTAAATACATATATTACTGCAATTTATTAACAGTTTTGTCACTTATTTATTTCCTAATTCATCGAGCTTTCGTACTTATATTTTCTTATATTACACATGTTAATCTAATTTTGTCCTTTTAATGTTTGATAACACATTCTTTGATTTAATCATTTCTATCTAATTTTAACTCTCCTTATTAATAAAATTAGTCTTTAGAGCTCGATTTTCCACCATAATTATTTTTTTTATTCTTATTAACCGTTGTCTAATTACAAGCTAAGTTTTTTATTTATTCTAAAAATATGTTTGTCATTGGTAATTTTTATGGTTAGTTTGAAAAAATAAATTTAAGAAAAATTATAATTTTTTTTTTATATATAATCAAGACTTCAAGAGAGAGTTTTTAGTAGAAGTCATATAAAATTGTAATTTGTTTCCTGTTTTTAAAATTAATTTTTACTTGAAAAAATATCAAATTAATATTTTTTAAATATTTTTTATAATTTTAATATGTTAATGTTAAAAATAAAAATAAAAATTAAAAAAATATTTTAATATATTTTCAATAAAGTTTTTGAAAATATCATGGACGTCAAAATCAAATCCACACTAAAAATATATAATCTTATCATCTACATCTTGCCAAAAACTTCCATTACATGCATATCCTTCTTGATCAAGGAAACACAATGGACACCACCAAGGTTGTTAAAATCGTGATTTTAACACGATACGGAAAGCCTTACACAAACTTGGAACGTAAAAACGGATTGTAAAATCGTAAGGAATTTTAAAATACATTAAAAAAAATTTAGTTTGAGGACTAAATTAAACTTTGATTTAATTAATTAAAGGAATCAAAGGTGTAATTGAAAAAATACCAAAGTTTATAGCTGATTCAAGAAAAAATTGCTTAAAAATTAAAATTCAATGACCAAATTGAATAGTCCAAAAACCCAAGACTGTTGTGTAAATAGCACTATAACTCAAGGATTCAATTAAATTTAATTCAAGGGCACAATTAGAAATTAATTATTTTTGATTAGGGTTCTAATTGTTAAGTTTAAACTGTCTAGGGATTAAAATGAAAAACAGTAATGCCCAAGGACACAACGACGCTGTTTTAGAAGCATTGTTCATCGTCTCCTACACTTGCACGGATGACGCCGGTTCAACAGGGAAATCAATTCAAATATATTTACTATTCAAAGCAGATTCTTTCTACATAATGAACTAGAAGTCTAGAATGATTTAGTTATCCAAATATTTAATCACGACACGTTTTGAAAAGTTACATGATCAAACACGGCTGCAAGTCT
Organism: Populus tomentosa; assembly: GCA_018804465.1. NCBI lineage: Eukaryota > Viridiplantae > Streptophyta > Magnoliopsida > Malpighiales > Salicaceae > Populus > Populus tomentosa. The sequence continues at coordinate 299,349 of CM031997.1, forward strand.
GCAACAATTGAAACAAATTTTCATTATTAATATTATTTAATTGAAAACATAAAATATAATTACTTATATGTTCAGGGGGGGATCTTACAAAAATCTCTCTTGATCCTCCGTAGAAGAATCACTTGAAGGGTTTTCATTTGAATCCCCATTTCTTCTGCTACCATTAAAAGCAAAACTAACCCAAATCTCTCTTTCAACTCTCCTCTCTCTCCCTCCATCTCCCTCATCTCTTTGCAAAGACGAGATTGATTTAGGGGGGACTGGAAGGGAAGCAAACGAAAAAGGGAAGCAAACGAAACAGAACAGGGGAGAGAAACCAGTCCGTGACTGTGCAAGAAAAAAGTAAAGACGACTGTGCAAGAAAAAAGTGAAGACAATCTGTGACTATAAATCCAATAGGTTTCTGACAGCTGGACATGAGGGGGAAATTTTGTTTCATCGTCTAATTTTATCAAAATCATAAAATCGTTCCTGAAATCACGATTTTGCGTGATTTCATCTGATTTTTATGATTTCACCTGATTTCAACCTGATTTTATTTATTTTCGATTTTTTCAAGCGATTCAACTCATAATACATGTTTTGACTCGTAAAATCATACGATTTTACGAGTCAAAACGTGATTTTAACAACAATGACCACCACCATCTCCTTGATATTGGGTGGGAGTTTTAATTTACTTTTCATTAAAATTTAATTTTTATTTTAAATTAAAATTTTAAATTGTTTTAATATGTTAATATTAAAAATATAAAATATTATTTAATATTTTTAAATAAAAAATAACTCCCGCTAAAAAAATCAATCAATCAACGTATAATATAATTAAGACAAGATATATCCTATCTCCATTCTCCTCCACGAATCTAACTAAATTTAAGAAACAAGACAAGTGGACATCCACGTGGCTTGTCCAAACCGAACCTCCACAGGTAGAAGCCACCTCATCAACACAACCGAACCTTCCTAGAGGTGAGTTCCCAGCTCCCTCCAGAGAAGTCCTATCAGCTCTACACATGTTGGAGCTTGGAAACTCATGTCCTAATGTCCACTTGTAGACATCAATTAATTAAATAACGTTCACCTTAATCTCAGCCCTCCGCGCATGTCATCTCATAGGTGCCCACCTACCAAGGGACGGTGGAGATATCTTTATCCTGCTTGCAAATCATTACTGGACCAAGTCAACCTCCACCACCTTCCTTCCTTCCTTCCATCTTTCCAGATGTTTCTAGGAATTTAGGATTCCCTTCACCCTTTATATACCTCTCATCTCTCCTCTCCCTCTCTCAATCCAATCCAGTCCAAGCAAGAAACCCTCAGAGAAGAAGAGCCCTTTTCCTTGAAATCTCAAGAAACAAACGTTGTTGTCAAGCCTTTAAGAATACAATCTTTGATTGGTTGCTTGGTTTTTGTAGCAAAAGAAGAAGAAACAAACCGAGCCCACTTCTTTGATTTTAGTTTCAATCATGATGATGTCTATGTTCAGTTCATTTGATGCCCTATGTGCAGAATCATTTGGACAGAAGCCCAACTTCTCGTTCAGTGCTCCCAAAGAAGGGAACAGACCAGAAGCTGAGTCTATGAAGAAGAGCGTGATGTCTGAAGGGAACAAGGACAAGTCATCTGCATCGTCAAAATCACCTCCTGCAAGCATTAACAAGTCATTACAGCAACAGAAGAGGAGACCACGGTTTGCTCCGGAGTTGGATGGAGTTCACTGTTTTGAGACAATACTTCCTTACTGAACCTTCAATTCTTCACTGATTTTTGTATACATTGAGCATCTTTAATTCAATTTTATGATCGAAATAAATTCATTAATAAAACTCAGAGCTGTTTCTTAGTGATCGAATAGATTCATTAGTAAATAAATAGAAGACAGTTGAGGAGGGAAAGGAATTGTCAATTACATATCATTTATGAATTGCTCTGATTCTGATCTTGGAGTTTCTGATCTCCACTCTCCAATAAAACTTGGGAATCCACACAAGGACCATGGTAATTGACTCTTTCAACAGAACAAATTTCTTACAAATATCATCGTAGTTGCGGCTGATAACGCATTCATCTGGCAGAGATGGTGTTCTGAGTGTTTCACAGCTAAAATCAAGTGACAACACAGCTGTACAGCCATCTTTACCCTTTACAGAGCAGTGACATATCCATTTTTGCTGGAAAAGTTGTTAAAAGGATAATAGTAAGGTACTGATCTGATTGTGCCCGGCACTGTTACATCAAGTTTACTGATAATAGTAAGGTACTGATTTGAACCGTGTCGAGTACGAAGACAAATCAAACCATAATAAGAACCCACAATTTCTACTTTTATATATCTATAAAGACAATGGTTCGGTAAGGTTTGAGTCAAAAGACATCAAGTTTATGATGATCATACGAGATGAAGGAGAAAACATGATCCTTACTGATTTTGTCTCGGAGTTTAATAAGGAGACGATGGGTTTTTATTTTCACATCATCATCATAGTTAAAAAGATGATTTCTGTAAATAAAATTTGGGTTAGAAAGGAGAGTGTACCAAGATTTGCAGGCACACCTGAACCTTATGGAAGACCTGACATGCAGCCTTGTTAAGATACAAATCACCAAATCTTCAGGCGAAGAATCAATCATCGTGTATGTTCGTACTCAATTTTCTTCTCCAAAATCCTGAGAAACCTTTGACAGAGGAAAGAGTTATGACTTATGAGGCTCTCGTTATTTTGGTTTGTGGTTAAGATTTTGCGATCTTAAAGATGTGTGTATAAATTGAAAGTCTTAAACCCTAAGACTTCTTGTTGTAGTCCATATATAGGGTTTGTCAATTCAATGTGATTGATTTAGAAAGCTTATTAATCACATGACAAAACATGAAACCAGTTTCGTATTTATAACAGAAAGATTTTCCCGCATCCCTGCAATTTACCATGGCAATTGACTCCTTGAACACGAAAAAGTCGGTCCAAATACCAAAAGGGTTGCTGTAGTAGGGGAGGCCGATAGTGCAATCATCGAGCGGCAGAGGTGTAGTTTTAGTTCTTGTTTTGTGTGGAAAAATCCAAGCTAAATTATGTTAAATTGTTTTATTTTCAGGGGTTTGGGAGGCAGAATGGGAGCATCTAGTGAAAACATGGCGGCAAAAGTGAAGAAAGAGGTGAAGAAGGCCAGTGAGATGCCAAAATTAGCACCTCAACTGGATGGTTTAAACTGTTTTGAAACATTAATATGTCACCTATCTGCTTGGTTTTTGTGGTTAATTAGCTCCAGTGCTGCCTGCAGGGGTGGCTGTTAGTTATTAATGATAAACAATGGAAATCACCTTTCTCCAAAAAGTTATTTACTACTACTGTTATAGCTAGTCATGCATGGATTAGACATCCATGTCACTTGCTAAAGAGCAGTGCTACCTTTTTAGTCTAAACGTTTTCTGATGATGCAACGAAAGAGGTTGAATTGGAGGGGATCAGAATAGGGATATCTCCTATGTAACTTCTCATTTTGTAAGGTTTAATTTGCTGCTTTGTTGTGTTGTTTTTAACTGATAACATGAGAGAAGCTACGCCATCAAAGCAGATGACCTAATGCCAACAAATACTTCTGCAAAATGAGGTATACGGTGAGACTGATAAAAGTAAACAATTACAACATCTTGTAGAACAGATAACATATAGACCATGAACTCTGTGGTTTCATTGATTGCAGAGAAAATTTCTGCCTTGAGTATACACATTCTCATAACATCATTATGTTTCTGAAGTATTATACAAAGTTATATAACCTCCCGCGACCATTGGAAAGGGAAGAGTGAAACAAGGTTAAAAATAGAGCATCTCTTAAATTGGATTGTGAAAAATAATGGTTTTCAACTTTCAAGTACTTCCAGCATTCAATTTAGCATTCTTTCCCATGTTTCCAAACCTTCTTCCCACACTGAATATAAATGCCTTGGTCAAGAGTCCTCTATCAAAACCGCATGCGAGTGCAATAGCTCCACCAACAATCAGAAGCTTTGGTATGTTCCTGCCCAAAGATTTCTCAGAAGCAGTTGCTGCTTCAGTCTCTGACAAATACTCATCATCTCCCAAGGATCTCAGCAACTCTGGATTTATTTTGGTGTTAATCTGAGCCATGAAAGCAGGCCGAGAAAGTGTTACTCCCGATGCTCTTGTTCTTTGGTAGGCACGTAAACCAGGCTCAATCTTCTTGACAGTTCCCCACATGCCATGCCGCACTCCAAGCTTAGCGATTTCCCATGGGATGCCCATGTCTTCATAATGGAAGAGCAATACCTCACAAGATGTCAACTGGCCATCACCTTTCCTTGATTCCACTGCCAAAGTGTAATTGAAAAGATATTTGTTGTCACTCTCTATTCTGAGTCTCGTAGCAAATAATCGCACAAACACTTAAGCTATTGTAGGTTCACTCTCTAATTTACAGACTAGCTCTTCAGGGGACAAAGCAATTGCCTGATGTTCTGTTAACTTGAACCTGAAGAGCTGTTTCAAGCTGAAATATAAAGGGACTATTCAATTAGATGGCAGAAAGAAAGAAGCTACAGCATACCTGCTCGAATGCACCAACTTGAGTAGTATAGGTCAACGCGTCTTGGTTTATCTCGCCTTGGGACAGAAGAACTGGGTACTCCCTGAGATTTGTTAGGAGAAGTAGTCAATAATACTGGACATCCAAAATCTAACTGACGATTACAAAAGAGAACAAGCAAAAATAATAAAATAGCCAATAGATGAGATTGCTGGATGCTCCTTTTTGTTACTAAAGGTCTTTTTCCACAAGACCTTACAGTACAATGTTATGTCTCTCCCTGTGGTCAGAAGAGGTTATGGCTGGGAGCAATAGAAAAATGTAGCTCCTGAAGAATGCTGAGTACTGAACTTAGACCAAGGGGAACTCCCTCATAACCAAAAGGAACAAGTCTTTTCCATCCCTACCATTTTATGTATCATTACATACCAAACATTCTCTTATATGCTCACTCCTTACTGGTACAATCTTCGTTAAATTTAATCCCCAAAACATACACAAGTGAATAATTTGTCAATTTCCCCCAATCAGCTCACAAGGGTCTAGAATCAAGTATTTTATATGGTCAAATCCTATATCATCACCTAGGACACTAGTATTTCATAAACGGGGTTATTTAATGCTTCAAATGCTCCCTTCACAAATATATCTCATCAATCCTTTCTTTTACTTTCTCTTTACTTGTGACACCAAGATAAGAATTATGCACTCAGGGAAGCACTACACCATCCCAATTTTAAGGCAGTGGCGATCAATTATTTAATTGTACCCTACGGCCGGCGAGATTTGAAATGGAGGGTTAAGAAGATCAGGCATACTTAGTTAGCATTGGCAGCCCTTGCTGATTGGCTTGATTAGACCATTGTTACATTACATATAGCCGAACTCATCTTCCATGGTTGGCCCACAAAAAGTGAGATAGGCACTAAATAGATCCTACTTGATGCTATTATTGTTGTACATAGAATAACATACTCCTGTTTCATACCTTGGTCACACAGTAATAAGATCTGCCTGATTCCCATATTCGCCGACCAATTATGTATTCTCTGTCACTACAGAAAAAAGGGAACTGCCAACAGAAACCATTGGGAGGGGATGAGCACATAAAACCATGAGAAGCTATGAATTAGAACATATGAAAGGAAGACTCACTTTTCGCATCCAATGCACTAGCATAGTCCCAGTAGTGGGACATTCATCTAATATTGCAGAATAAGAAAGCATGTCATCCCACTTTGGCCGGAAATCATCATCCCAAAAGAAGTCTCTCACTATCTCTGGCGAGGCATTCTCAAAGACAGTGCTGCTACGATATTGGGGAGGACCAGTCTAGCAGCCCATCAAAACAAGAACTGATCAACAAGATTGCATATATTCGAAATATATCCGATTGTATGAAAGAAAGTTGCTGAAATTCCAACCAAACTGAACCTCGAGACCTGATACAGCTGTTAGACTGAATTAAATTACTGTTTGAATAAGAGAAAAAAGTCTACCTTGAGATCTCTTCTCCATGCCTTATAACTCATAGTTGGGGTGGAACGATCCATCATATGCATCCAAGTAGGACCTCCATCTTTCACCTCAACAAGCTGGTACAAGTGTTCTAAATCCTCCTCCGTGACTTGGCTAGCAACATTAGACTGCTCTTCATTCAGCTGCGATCTGCTAGACAAGTATTAAGAAGAAATTATTTACTCGCCTCAAATTAGGCTCATGTAATTTTTCCTTTACCAATTATCCAAAATCATTTTTTGTCCATCCTATAGAGACAAAGTTTCCATTGTGTGTCAACCCCAACAACTGATAATTATAAAAGAATCATAAAGCATGAGATCATGACCAAACTACAACCTATTATCACATTGAATCCTAGGTTTTTTTCCTTGTTTCCTGCCTCATCCAATTTTAGTATCTGCAGAGATTCAAAGTTCTCACTAAGTTGCCATGATGGTAAAAATAACCCTACGTTTAGAACAAATGTGACAATATGTTGTGAATTTCTAATGCTTTAGAATCAATTAATCAAATTGATTACGAATTTCAATTCCAAAAAATGATTGAAAGCTTTATCCCTTATTTAGCAAACGACAAAACAAATACCACTAACAAACTTCTAAATTCATTCAAAGATTGCTTAATATTTTATTGATAATGAAAACTAGACACTTTGATAAGGGAAGGTACCTGCAATCTTCATATTCTGTAGGGGGCACAGGAGACAGATTCTGATGCACTAAATTGTTGTTGTTATCCACAACCCAAGAAGCATCACTAGTTGAGGACCTCAACATGAATGAATTCCACTGTGAAAAAGAACCAAAAGTCTTCAATGGAGACATCAAAGACCGACAAGGTGAAGATGGCAACGATGAATCCAATATCTTTGATACACAGCAAGTCAATTTGTCACTTTCCCTAGTCACCCATTTTGGCTTCCATGACCATCCAAACACTAAACCAATCAGAAAAGCTACCCACAATGGACCAAAAAGTCCCACCATTTCTGTACATACCCCTAACATTGAAGAGGGATTCTCTAAAACCTCATATAAAGCCTCAATCAAGGCCATAACATCACATAAACTTACAAAACCTAAATGGGCTATCAATAAAACCTCTAAATTTGCAATTATTTTTTGTGTGGTACCAAAAGTTTCAACCTTTGAATCAAATAATCAAGGAAATTGATAATTCAAGAGATAGAAAACAAAGGGTTTCTAGAGAGACGGAGAAATTTCAAGGCCCAGAAAGAAATATCACATGAGTTTGGCAAGAAGAAGACCAGGAGACTGTTCGTGCTCGTGTTTGTGTGTGAAGATGATTGAGGCATGAGTGGTGGGGGTGATAAGAAAAGATTATGCGTGCGGATAAGAGAAGAGGTGTGTTGGGTTCATGTCACCATGTCCTTTGAGAGAAACTTTAGAAAGCCAAAACATTGTTCGTTGGAGGAGAAAGCACCTCTTATTATTGAAGTTTATAAAAGGAAAGGAAGCATGGAAGGCACTCATAAGGCCCCTCTCTGAAAGGAAAAGAGAGAAACCATTGGTGAAGAATGAATTTAGTTATGTGATTTATCTACCAACACCACACCGCCCTCCTATATGTAGGAGAGAGGAAGGCAGAAAATGGATATGACTCACTACTTCCACTGTTTCTTTTAGGTAATACCGTAATACTGTTTCCTTGTTGGTTTTGTCGTGAGGTTACAATTTTAGTCCTTCTATTTTTTACATTTTTTAATATAGTTACTTTACTTAAGTTCATTCTTTCATTCCACAGTCTATCACAATTGTAAAACCTCAACTGGCTTAGCAGCTCCACCTAGGATTTAAACTAATTTGAGTTAAAAAAATAAAAAAGAAAAAAACTCAATTGATCTATTCAAAATCTGACCCTTAACTTGTTATTTTTTTGATTTTTTTAATCAAAATAATAATACTTTTGATTTTATTAAAAAAACAATAAAGATTAACCTTTCTAACATGTAACTTGGATCTTATTTTGATTCAATTTCTTATTAAGGTTTTACAACTATGTATCTAATAATGAATGAAGAATGTGGACCTTTTGTTTTTTTTTTGTTTTTTTTCCTATTAACTCTGCTATGTAAAAGACTAAGAAACAAAATACAGGAAAATTAATTCCTTTTAACTTTATTATAAAATAAGCACCTTTTTATTTTATAAAAAGAGAATCAATTGTGAGAAAATTCAATGAATGCAAACTCATATTTCTTGATATTTTTTTTTAAAATTATTATCTTTTCTTGCTTATTAAGGTAAATATTGTTGTTAAAATTTGAAGGATATCATCAAAAGGAAAAAAATAAATAAAATGAGGGTGCTCTAGAGTCTAGACCCACATTAAACGGTTAATTAATGATTGCTATATGATATAATAAATAAATAATTTGAATTTTAAAATTCCTACATGCTTAACATTATCTATTTATGAATTATCGATTATTAGATTCTTAACTCAATATCTTTTTTTCTCTTTACAAAAAACTTCAAATTCTTGTCGATCTTATTAAATTAATAGTTATCAACATTAACTACATTTTAATTATTTAATTAGGTAATGTATTTGAGAACAAAAAGATAGCATACTAATAAGAGCATAGTTATAAAATTTGGATTAACCCTATAGGTCAAACCGGGACTGGTCAACTCGAGATCTAAACTAATCCAGATTAAAAAAAATAAAAAAGCTGGCTAACTCGGTCAAAAAACCAAGTTGATCTGATGACTTAATTGACCAGAATCTGACCCGATTAAAACACGACCATCAACTCATTGATTATTTTTATATATAAAAAAAAATAATCAAAACAATATTATTTTAATTTATTTTTTTAAAAAAATATTTTTAATTTAATTTTTTCTGTTTTAGATCGAGTTTTATAACCATGAATAAGAGTAAATGGGGAGATGCAGGTCATTGATCACGCTATATAACGAGGAATTAAAAAAACAAAAGGGACGGATATTAAAAAATGATACAAGTAGAGGGACCAAATAAAAATAGTTTAAGAATCGTCCTTTTCGCTGCGCGGTCAGATGCCTGCAAGTGCTGATGACCTCTTGTTTTTCACGTTTTGCCTCAGTTCGTGTACTTGATAATTTTCTATGATATCGTGCTGTCCAATGCTCATGTGATAAAGATTTTGTTTTTTTTTTTTTAGATTTTTGAACAGACAAAGATGCATTCAAATTTCAAAGTAGTGTTGTGTGATGTCTTCCTCTTCCTAATTCTGAGGGTGGATCCACGCAAGCACCTCGACATTATCCCATAAATATTTATGACTTCGCAACAATGTTTATGCTTCGAATTATTTGTCTATCGATTCATCTGTACATGATCTTAACATTATTACAGTTTGTTGCAAGCTCATGAAATTCTTTGTAATAAAAGTATAACGTTGGGTTGTTCTACACCCACCTGAGTTAAATTTTTTTTTTAAAAAAAGTGATATAACTTAATTGATAATAACTCGAATTAATTTAAAATAAAACTTGATTAAAAATATATTTTTTAGTTTTTTTACTTAAAATAATTTAATTTTTAATTTTTAAAAAATATTTGAAATCGTCATGTCATCTTCGATTTGAGTTTCTTATAAATAACATCAGATATTGTTGATTTTGTCAAAAGAAATTTCAATCAAACAGTAAAAAGCAAAATAAAAAATAAAAAAAATCATTTACAAATCTTGAAAGTGATGCCCTTTTGCTTTTGCCACTACCAATTCCAACAGCTCTTGGTTACGGCTTATTTTCTCAATGCTTCCACAAATGCACCAAGTGGCAACTAGCATGACTATATGCTTGTGGTTTACCCCATGGGCAATCAATCTAGAACAGCTCTTTTTCACATCAGTGGCAGCCACCACTACAAACCAAACTCATCGTAGCTCAAAAAGCTCCCATCTTTCTGTCTTATTTCCTTCAAAATCATTACAGATCAAGAATCTCTGCAAATCCCAATAAACCAAGCCAATCAATCAATGCTGTGCTCAGTTAAAACCAGCAAGTCCGGTTCAAACTGGTTAGACCGGCTCTGGTCCAACAAAGGCTTCAACAACAATGATGATGGTGACCCTTCTGTTCCAAACCCATCTAGTTCTCCTATTACCGATGCTTCCAATTCTGTCATCAACTCAAACTCCGAGTCAACTCACTCTGAATCAGATCAAAACAAAGTCACAACAACAACGACCAGGGAGATTTCTTCAAGTGACAATAAAGATTTGTTCTTTTTAATGAACAATGTTCTTTCAGACCTCTTTAACATGGGTGGTTGCAGTGACCCGATTGAGGGAAGTTCAAGACATTCCAGGAAAAAGGAGAGGATTCCTAGAAAACAAACAAAGCCCAAGTTTTGTTTCGTTTCTGGGAATAACAGTAGTAATGATTCTTTAGATTGCGTGAGAAAAGACGAGAATGTCCTTACTGCTACAGGGTCATTGAATTCTGATAAAAATTCCAATAATGTGGATTGTGGGGTTGATGATGATGATGATGAGGAGGAGGAGGATGTTGAGGAGGAGAAGGGGAAGGGTTTTGGTGTTAGTGGTGATAAAGAGCTAAAAGGGTATTCAAGAAGTGAGGTGACCGTAATTGATACAAGTTGTCTAGTGTGGAAGTTTGATAAGTTGGTGTTTAGAAAGAAGAACGTGTGGAAAGTTAGGGATAAGAAGGGAAAATCTTGGGTGTCTGGGAGCAAGAAGAGGAAAGTAATTGACTTGGAATCTGCAAATGGAAATGGTGCTAAGAAGAAAGCTAAAGTTTCAAACTTGGAGGTTGGGTCGTCCAAGGATGCCAATGATGTGAGTTTATGTCTTTGTTTTAGTTTTGTTGGTGTGGAGTAAGCAAATTTTACATATGGGTTTCATGTTATCATTGCTGCATAACTTGTTTCAGATAGAGTTACAAAGTGGTGAGTTAATAATGCTAGGTCTCTAACTTGTGCAACATTTTGAGCTCCATTCTGTTTTCTTGAAATGTTTTTTTTTGGTATTGCATGTGTAAGATATGTTTATATTGTTGAATTTAGCATCTATGTACATTACTGTAGATGATTGCATTGAAATTGTAGCAGGCAGACTATTAAAATTCATTCCTATCATTGGCAATGGATCATTGAATAAAATGCACAATCACACATCACATAAGAGCTTACGAGTTCTGCTACAGTTTAGCCTCTCATGTTACATAAAATATTCACCCATCGAACTTGAATAGTCTGATCACAACTAATGCACAAACCAGCATCTTTTATTTCATCAGTTCTAGCAAGATACTCATTCCTCGTAGAATGAAAGTTCCTCTTCTTTTCAAAATAATGTTGTGCTGGCGCAGTTGAAATGATTGAGTATGACTTTGATCTCTGTGAAATCATAACTTTTGGTTTCCTATGGCTTTATGCTCCTGGCTCATACTTGATTCTAATGTAGCAACTGCTTCTACTAAAAAAATTGATGTTCATGCGATAAAGTTGTTGGCATTATTTCCATCATCCAGAATAAGTGTGCTGATTTTATTCTTATATGCCTGCGAAGGTTTTACAGTCTCTGATTTAGTGGGACTTCCTTGGGTTTGGGTTTAGGTTTAGCTTTGTCTTGGTAATCTCTATGATTTGGAATCTTGTTCCATGTTTCTGAAGGAATATCATAAGGGAGAAATTTTATGTTATTCAGTTTTCTCATCTTCTGAAGTTAAAGGGTTTATGTTTCGGAAAACCTTGATGAGGTGCACATTTTCGGGCCTTTGCCTGGCAGAACATGGTAAACAAATCCTAAGATCTACACGGCTTTCCTTAGTTGGTGTTTGAACCACATAAAGGTTACAATGCTCTAAGATCACTCATATATATTTGGGAATGTGATTCCTATACTAATTAGGGGTGCAGACTCGTTTGCTTGAAATATTTTACTCACCTTATAGTCCGTTTACTAGCTACCTTGTTAATTTGGAATGGGGCTATTTTTTCCCGTTGCAGCAATCATGTTAGTTAAATGCATGGGTTTATTGATAGTTCTTTTCCAAAAGATGCAGAGGCACAGTTTGTAACTATTTCTTTGCAGTTAAGACTTTCTCATACTTGAAGTACATATGCCTAAGGTCTTATAAATTATAATCTTTCATTAACTTAAATATTTGCCAACCTCTTGGTTCTTTTTACTGGAAGAAGTGGTCACGGCAGTTTAATAGGATTACACTGCCTTGCATCTTTATTATTCTCCACTCAGTATTTCATCTGATCAAGTTCCAGTATTTTTTGTTTGACATTGTTACTGCTAAGTTGGCATTGTAATCTACATCTACTTGTCCAAAGACTGTGACAGCAAACAGATTAAAGTATCCTTTTTCTTTCTGCTTGTTTGAATTTGTGTTTTAAGAACTGCACCTAACACATGCCTATCTGAAAGATGTTTGGAAGCCAAAGATCGCAGTAGCAAACCCCCATTGATGTATCCATTTTCTCTGTTTATTTTCTGACCTCTTGTGAAGCATGTTATGGCTATGCTTTTGACATTTGGCTTGAACTGAGTTGAGTCTAGCAGTGTGAAATTATCAGCATTTCACATGTCAAAGCATGGGAAGCAGGAGTTGACCAATTGTGCCATCTCTCTTCCTCCCTGTTTCTTCATTACTTGTATGCATTTCATTGGGTGATGTTTGGTACTTCTGCTGGTAATGCTGACTATAACAGCATGCCATTTGATGGTATGAATGGGGAAGCATTGAGCATTCTTCAAGTTTTGACCGGAGAGGTGCTATTGAGTTTATGCTTACTTATCCTTCCTTGTGTAGGTTCAGAAACCAGAGGATGAGAGAAGGGAAGAGGTAGAAATGGCAGAGGATCATAGCCAAGTTGCCACAAAGAGGCAAGCATACCGACAAGCCTTGTGCCGTGTCTCATAAATATTCGTATTGTTTGATGCTTGAATTTACATGAGAGATGCATTTTCTCTTATTGAATGTGTTTCAGGATTCATTTATCCAGATCTCCTGACAAATCTAAAAAGAGTGGTTCATCTGTTATTTTTATAAAAGCCATCCCTACAAGCAACAAAAGTGGGAGAAATATTACCAAGAATCGTCTCAAGGACACTCAAAAGTAAGAACAAGACTTGATTGATTTGTTCTAAACGCCTGAATGGAAAGAAGCAAGTTTTCAGCAAGACCAATCCTTTCCTCCAGGCTGCAGCAGCATTTGGATCTGTAAATGGTTTAGTTTGGTACCGTACTCCCAACAGAATTTGGCTGTCGATGTTCAATCTCCCGACGACCTCAAACCCATTGACATGATTCTAACCCCTGATTGATTAAAACATGGTGCGGTAATCATTGTTATTGTATCTGTAGCATTTGTAACATCCTTCTGCTAACGTTATATATTTTATTTAGAGGGAACTGTAATGAGTATCTTCCATCTTTTCATCAATATGAACTTCGAAATTCCCCATTTCAACTTTTACCAACGATCAGGTTTCGCATTCTCATCACTACCAACAATTGAAAGCCTAACTGCATGCAACTGTGATTATAATATTATACCCGAATCACCAGAGTAATAGTTGTTCAACCATCAACTATCTTGTTTAAATGCCAAAAACAAGTCTCTTCTGACAAGGGGTGTTCAGCTGTTCATGGTCATTTATTCTTGCCATAATTCCAATTGTGATTAGAAGAAGGTTCGGTACTTGGGAGAACTTGAATCTCAATGAATAGGTGAACGTGATTTTCAACCTAACAGTTCAGCATTCAACACTTGTAATCATGGTTTGTCTACGCGGGTTTGCTGTGTTCCAAACTATGTTTTAAGTCAAAAAGCGTAACTTTTTAGCTTGAAACACAGTTTTGCTCGCGTAGATAAACCGGCGTAGAGCATTAAAAAAAAATCTAGCATTTAGGCCAACACATCATGTTGCTGGTTACAAGTGATGCTAGTACTAGTAGATAAGCGCAAAGAGGAAAGACCAATCGCAATATCCTTTATTTGAAAGCTGGAACACCCGCGATACAGTGAATTCACTGTCAAAGCGACAAAGCCTTCAACTTCTGTAGGTACAAGCTCATCCAGAGAGGGAGAATACCTGAACGAAAACAACCATGCTTGCAACAGCAAACCCTTTATTTTCTTGTTCAAATTCTTCCTTTCTCTTGCAAGCAACAAACCCATCACCAATAAAGCTTCAATCTTTAGCTACTCCATTCACAACTTTCTCTCCCCATGGAAAGTTCACTCTAGCAAACTTTGCTAAAGCTTCAAGATTCTTAGCCCCTGTGGGTTTTCCACTCACTAAACACCTTCTAGGCCAGTGCAGCTGTCTGAAATTGCCTTCGATTTTGCAGAGTGAATTTGGTGAGCAGTTTTCACTCTCAGAGACCTTTTGTCAAACATGTTATGCATATTATGCTTAGTTACACATTTCCATGTAGCTTATTGTTTCTTTTTGTTTCAGGTTTGATGTATTCGTTCTTTGCAGAAATGGGTTTCAATGAGAAGGAAAGTGGGTTACTGTTAGAGCAGAACCCAGCTCTAAAGTCTGCATCTTTTGACTCCATACGAGCCCGTGTTTTACTCTTAGAGTCTGTTGGAATCAAAGGCGTTGAACTATATCACTTGATTGATAAGTCTCCGGATGTTTTAACAGCGAAGGAAATTGTTCCATTGATACATTTTGTGCTTAACGATTTAGAAGGAAAGGTCGAGCCAGCACAACTTAGGCGCCTTCTGATTGCCACTGTGCCAAGGTTCTTGGCTGGTTTTGATGAAAAGGTTAAGCTGTTGATTAAACGTGGAATTCCTCAAGAAAAGATTGTTCATGTTCTCAACAATGTGAATTTGACCAAGGCTTTGAGCCTTAAGTCTATTGAAGAAATTGAGAAGACTGTTACTTACTTGAGTCGTTTTGGCGGGGTTGACATAATCGTTAGGCGGCCGATGATACTGAATTTTGATTTGGATACTCAGTTGATTCCTAGAGTAGAGTTGCTCAAGGAGATTAGTGGTGGAGATGAGGATGCCACGGGGATTGTGTTGCATAAACTCCCTGCCATTTTAAGTTACAGTGTGAAGCATACGGGGGGCCATGTTGAGTTGTTGAGATCTTTTGCTGGCCTAACTGATCCACAAATATTCAAGATTTTTTCTGTGTTTCCAAATGTGGTTAGTGCCAGCAAGGAGAGGAAGTTGCGTCCAAGAATAGAGTTTCTCAAGCAATGTGGGTTGAGTTCTGACGAGATATTCAAGTTCTTGACTAAAGCCCCTGTATTTCTTGGCCTGTCCTTTGAAGATAACCTCGTGCATAAACTTGTTGTTTTGGTGAAGATAGGATATGAAAATGGAACCAAGGAATTGGCTGCGGCAATGGGAGCTGCATCAAGGACAAGCTGTGAGAATTTGCAAAATGTGATTGGGCTATTCTTGAGCTATGGTCTTACTTATGCAGATATTCTTGCCATGAGCAAGAAGCACCCTCAGATTCTACAGTACAAATGTGGTGCTTTGGAGGAGAAGTTGGAATTCTTGATTGAGGAAATGGGTCGTGAAGTCAGAGAGCTTTTGTCTTTTCCTGCATTTCTTGGTTACAACCTTGATGAGAGGATTAAGCATAGGTATGAAGTAAAGAAGTTGACTGTAGGGGAAGGGATGTCCATCAATAAGCTCTTGAGTGTCTCAGATGATAGATTTCTAAATCAGAAGCAAAAGAAAAAACCTATTCCCGAAGGACAGTCTGAACGAATGATGAAGGTTGGATGAGCGTGTTAGTGCCTTCAGATATGGCACCTTTTTTTTTCATCTTGTCAGCACTCTCAGTCGCACTACCATTTTATTGGGAAGGAAAAAGGTTTTCCTTAAGTTCTCTCCAACCAATTTTGAAGTAAAGAGTTCTTGTTTATCTCAGGAAGCAGAGGATGCGCTTTGGTTGGAAAAGAAAGGAGCAAAGTGTAGGAAGTTTGCTCAACAATAAGCTTTGTTCAAAACCATAAATATTGTTCAAATGGATTTCAATTTTGTAATTTTTTTTTCTGGTGAGCCATTGTAGCAATCATTGTAGCAGCTCTAACCTTCATGAAAATGCATTCATGTTGATGTTTTTTTGTTAAGGCTCTCAGTGAACCCTAAACGTGATCAAATAGAATGCCTTGAATTTCTGTATTCTGAAATATTGAACTATATTGCTAACTCCTAAATTAGTTCTATTGACCTTTCCTGCTTTTCCTCAATGCTCTATTGGGATGCCTTAACAGGTCTCTTATTTGAAAGCTACTATCTTTATACCTGCAGTATTGACTTCTGATCCGTACAGACTAACATGCATCAAGGGACTCAAAGAAGTTGGTTGATCCAGTTCATTTTGCAGAAAGGCATCGTGACCTCAAATTATGTAGCGAAGTTGGCCTCCTTTCTGACAAGGTTATAGCAGATTATACTAGATACTCCTGTGACATAAACTCTGCCATCTCCCCAGCATACCATGCATTCAATGCCCACCCTGATGGTAAAGCCTTGTATTCTGGATGTGAATCTTCAGTCCACAGAGTCATAACTGTCATCACAAATTCTGGAGCTGTTTATCCAAATGTGTGGCCATAGTTTAACCTCTGCTCTGCACAGCCATAGCAGTAAGTCCTGATTTGCTGATCTTCAACTCTGTGATCATGATCTTTTTAACTTCACCCTCATGTTTTCCTCTGCTCACAAATTAATACAGCTTGGGAGACTGACTGGCTCAGATGGGCACATATTAAGAAGTCCAACATAAATCGAGAAGTGAGATTGCTGAACCTTTTGCTTGAAGAGCAGAATCAAATGATCTGGATAGGCCAGAAGTCCAACATATCTGCAAACTCACTAAATAGAGCATGGATGGAAGCTTTCAGTGGACAAGAATCTCAGATGTAGAAAGCAACATATTGATCTGTACATATGCAATTGAAAACTCTTAGCTATCATTCTATTTGCAGTAATCCAGAACTACAGTTGCCTGTAGCTTGTAGTCGGCTTGTTCCCTTCCTCTTATTCTGCTTTGTAGCTGTGCTTGGCTCTTGTTTTTGTCCTTTATAAATCAAATTATCCATTCGTTAAAAAAAAGTTGGAGTCCGAAGGTCAAGAAAGGGAAGTTGCAAGGAAGTTGGAAACCAAACATAATATAGAATGTCTATTTATATTCACTATCTAAATTAGGGTTAATCATTCCATCACATTTTCCTTGTAAACATATAATATTCACTACAACAACAAAGAAATCTATAACGACGTTATGATATGTAGGAAAAAAATGCCATTATAGGCAATCATATTGATAAAGGGGATCAATGTAGCTTGCTGATCCTTTTTGCTTTTCCACGGGTATCATGGTAAACAAGGTTATAGCAGATTTATGCACATAGCAGATAATGAGTCGTTAAAACTCATCTTCAACTCTCTCATCATGAACATCACTTTCACTAAGAAAGTGTTCCTCTGCTCATAAAGGTAAATGCAACTCGGGGCCCGAACATGGTCAGATGGGGCACAAGCATGGAGTAGGGAAGTTCAATATCACCGAGAAGCGAGATTACAGAGCGTTTTGTTTAATGAGCGGAGTTTAATGACTTTGATAGGCCAGCAAATCCAACATCTGTAAACTCAGCTAAGTAAGCTGTGCAGCAGTTTCGGATTCCATTTAGCTAGCTTGTGTTAACGTCCAGAGAGAGAATTCGCTAGAAATTTGGAAAGCCAGACATGGCTTCACGCAAAGTATGTTCATCAAGCAGAATGTAATGAGAAAAATAGAATTTCTAACGACATAAGGCAGTGAAAATCCATGTCACCACCTCATCATGGAAACAAGACTTTTTATCTAACCAATTTCCATAGCAACTGCTTGCTCACCACATTGAATCTACTGAGCCAATAAAATCATGTCAGAAAAATAGCATCTTGTACCGATGAGTCACTGCAACTTCAAAATGGATCTTGGGCTTTCCACGGCTGCAAATG
The DNA here is from genome assembly GCA_018804465.1 of Populus tomentosa. Classification (NCBI taxonomy): domain Eukaryota; kingdom Viridiplantae; phylum Streptophyta; class Magnoliopsida; order Malpighiales; family Salicaceae; genus Populus; species Populus tomentosa. The sequence continues at coordinate 317,397 of CM031997.1, forward strand.
GACTGAGATGTTTGGACTTGAATGTTGGACTTTCATGGTTGAAAAAGATTTGGTTTGATTTCTCTATCGTTCCTGCCTTTAAGATCAAGGGACCCTTAAACTAGTATAATAGGATTAAGATCAAGGGACCCTTAAACTAGTATAATAGGATTAAGATCAAGGGACCCTTAAACTAGTATAATAGGAGAGTAATGAGCAGAGGAGGGAAAATTTAGAGTAAGAGGTGTTGTCTCTGTATTTTTTAATGAATGTTGTGTGGGAGGTTTTGAGTTATTTATATACCTTAATAACTGAGACCCTGTAATTTTTTAAAGGAATTTGATGAGAAGTTAGGTTGGGATTGGAAATTATCTTTCTAGCCATTGAAAATAACAACTAGCTGCGTAGATCTACCAAGAACGAGCTGTTGGCGTAGGGGGGGGGGGTATCTAGAGAAAGTATTCCTTTTCCTTTGATATGTCAACAATAAAGTAAGATAATTTGTGAAAACTTTATACGCTCTGAAAAAATATTCCTTTTCCAAGTGGTTAGGAAATCACCCTGTCGTTTGAACTTTGAACCTCGCCTAAGTGGCATGGCAAGCCCAAACAGTAGGGGATTTTTTTTCCTCACTATCATGTTCAAACAACATTACCAGTGAAATTTTTTTTATTAAGCTACAAAACCTTCATGATCAGCTTTTTCCGGATGATCTGAATGATGAGTGAAATAGGGATTTGAGAGACTTGCCTTTGAAAAGTTTGCAGAAGTCTCTGGTTTTGGTGTGCCAGGATCGACAATTTTCTTGCCAGGGACAGAAGGCGTTGTGGTACTTCAACGAGATTAGAGCGCGGCGATGGGTCAAGATCTTAGTCCTGCTTTGATACCATGAAAAGATGAAAGAGAGATTGAATTTGCTAGAATACACTATTATTGCTGATATAATGTATTTATACAGGGAGATTTCTAAACATTCCTACAAGTCAGGAATTAGTTACTACATTATAGGTTGTCTTCTTATATAGTTCAGAATAGGCTGTCTTCTATATGGTTAAGCATTACAGCAGGAAAGCTAATCTACACAGATTATCTATTTGGAAGATATGAATTTCCTAACAAACTGCTTGTTTGCATGCAGTGGATGGCCTAGCTGAAACCCCGAGGTTTGCTATAATGATTCAAGTCTCTGTCTGCAAACTGTGTGCTTTTGTTTAAAATATTAGAGTCGTGTTATTCTCTTATCATGTAGTTTTTTGCTCAATACAGGCTTCAGTCGAGTGAATATGGAGTTCAAGAGCAATGTATCTATTGCAGAGAGTCAGTTCCTTTTGATTCTCCAGAACCTGCATATTGCCAATTTTGAGGCTTGGTGTGGTATAGTATCATGGTGTATATTTTGGAAATGGTCAAGTATACTGTATTGTATTATTGACAGAATATGCCAAGAATGTGCAGCTTGATTTTTTTTCTGGTTTGTCCTGACTGATAAGCTTTCCATCCATCTGGTAACTTGAATTCAGGATGTGATCAGGAGGCTCTTAAGCTTTGACCCAATGTTCAAGAAATGTTAAGCAATTTCATGGACGTGGGGCTAAAAATTCTGCAAAAACAAAAAAAAAAAAATGAAATTGTTGACCACAAAGTTCCAATCTACAAGACAAGCAAATCATGCACCTCCTCGCACGCAGCCATGTGGAATATACATGGTTAATGACTCATTCTTGGCCATTTTTTGATTTCTCGAGTCCCAAGGACAATCATTCTAGAACTACTCGTGTCATGCAGCCCTCGGAACATCTTGTGGGCTTTAAGTTTCCAGTCAACATCAATTTCCAACATTAAAATAACAAATATATATATATATATATATATATATATATAAACGGAGGCTGTACAAGGTCAAAATCGTGTTTTGAAAATAGAAACTATCCGAGTGTCGCCCGAGTCGTGTTGGGATTTTGTACAAGGTCAAAGAATTTTCATTCAAGCAAAGCATCATAATCTTTGGTCTGAAACTTGAAATTCCATGTTGAAAATAAACCTGTTCAAACCATCCAACCTTCGTGCTTCTGTCTGTTGCTCATGATTTCTTAATTTTTTTTATATATAAAACATATCATGCCTTGATTTTCAAACTCAAAACTCATCATATACAAGCGTGCACGAATTCAATCCATGCAATAGAGGATTTTTATGATACATTTGCATGCTAGAACAAGTCAATCAACAATGTGTGATGTCAGAGATTTGCTGCTTTTAAGTATCTTTGATGGAAATACAGTACAGAGTGCTCTTGCAGAAATACTTTTTTTCATATGAATGTATTAAAAAAACATTTAAAAAATCAATTTAATATTTTTTCAAATAAAATGTAATTTAAAAAGCAAGTGAACCGCAAAAACAAACCCATTTTCAAAGCTATCATGTATTGATGATTGATTACTTCATCTTCCTAAAATCTAGAAAGCATGTTAGCAGTGTGCTAGGTATACTTTCAAGGGAAAGGGACCTCTGAGCACATATTAAATATGAGAGTGATGTCCATCTAATTTTTTTTGTTTTTTTGTTTTTTTAATTCTATAGCAGAATTGATGTGTACTGGTTGCACGAGGCGAGTATGGTTAGGTTAAATATGATTAGAGTTCCTTCCTTCTAAAGCAATAATACTAATTAATAACTTCCTAACACCAACCTAACTCTATGACAAGAGATCATAATAGGTTTTGAGGCAATTTTTGTTGACTTTTTTCTAAAAATTAGAAAATTATGTTTGCCTAAAACCAATACACTCAATTTTTTGTATTCTCGGACCAGAAATTACAAGATTAATTAACCCATGTGCAAGTATTGTTCACATAAAATCTTTTTTCTTTTTCAATCTTTTAAAGTTTTTATTTGAATATTTGTTATTATCATCAACATTTGTATTAAGAGCTATTCTGTCTAGATTCATATTCCAAATTTTGCAGCAATTATCACACCCTCCTACTTATCAAGACCTGATACTTGCCTTGATTTAGTATAGATCACGCGCTTCAGTATTATTCATTTTTTATTTTTAAGGTTAGTTGATTTGAAAGTTAAGCTGTTATATATGTTTTAGCGGATTTTAATTTCTATATATTTCTTAGCGGATTTTTCATTTTAATATATATATATATATATATTAAAGTGAAAAAAGCATGTATAAGGTGAAAATTAAAAAATTAGGAATGTGAAATCAACATTGAAAACTACTCCTTGGCTGGCAAATGTTATTTTATTTACGTGGCAAGAAAGTAACCAGGACTAGGAATCAGAATTTAGGGCAATTAAATTATAAATCATGAAAACACCCCATCACAGATGGTGCTGGCCATCAGAGATCAATGGCTGAGACTTGGCAATCGAATCTATCACAATCAAGATTAGATGGGGGTCCACCAGAAAAATTGCTCACTTTTCACATTTGCAATTCAGCCATCAGTCTCAGTGACTCACCCCCACCACTCCTTGTTTTGTTTCTTCAGTTTTTGGTGATTTAAGTCCACATCAAATTAATATATACAAAAGTAGTCCTTTAATGTTTTGAGAATCTGTAAATCAACCCTCACATTTCCTGTAATTACATTCATACTTCCTACTGTTAACTTCATGTTAATGGCAGTCCCTTTCTTGTCGTGGAGGATTCTCCTATCCCACTCAGCCTTGGTTTTGAACTTCATGTCTCTCTTTTTTCATGAAAATGTAGTTTTTATTTTCCTGATAATTAATAATAAAAAACAATGATTAAGCTGCCTGATTCATGCATGGAAAATAGTTTTAGATCAACATTTTCAAGCATAGCTCAAACATGAAATTGTTCTACTTCTAGCCATGTTGAGATCGGTATTGATCATCTGTAAAATCGGATGAAAATAATCTTGATTTGATACCCAATTTATCATTAAATTTTCAATCACATCCCTCAATTAGTTTAAACTAATAAGATTGTAAAGTAATCTCATCAAATTAAGTGATTTCTCTCCCTCTTTTATACTGAATGATCAAGCTCCTTGATATATATCTCGTGACTAGAAAAAATTTAATAAATTTCTATTCATTGAAACTAATGGAAGGATCTAATTAATAATCTTACATTGACAACTTAATTGAAGAAAAAAGAGATTAGATGGCATATTGTGATCATTTAGGCACCTTTTGATGCATGCAGAACAAGGGTAAAAAATACAAATAACTCTGAAAACTTTAATTCTTTCTGAAATATTAAGCTAATCATGTATATCTCCTAAAGAGATTTACAATATCTTTTATGGATAAGAAAAATCCAACATCGACGATGAAACAAATTTAGAATCCCAAAATATAAAGAAAATTAATAAAAAAAATCAAAAATCAACAATGAATCTAAGAATATTCAAGGAAAATAATAAAATTGACCCAAACAAAAGTATTCGGATCTCATTTCTAATTCTAAGAGAACACACGGTGCAATAAGCTATGCAATGATTTTCTATAGAAAAGATTACTTGTAGAATCACTTGAAAAAAACCAGTCAGATATCTTGTTATTATTATTTTAAATCGTTATTTCGGTCTAGCACGATCAAATATTTTTTTAAATTTAAACTTGTGTCATCAGCATAAAGTCTGTTTAAGATAGATCCTGTATAATTGCTCAAGATTCATATTTTCACAAACCCGACTACATAGAAATAAATAAATTATGTTTGCCCAATTTAATGAAATTGATTCCTTAATTATTAGTCCAAACCCACATGGTTGGTTGTCTTAAAACCAGTTATTAAAATCAAAATGCTTTGGGATTTCGTGAACCAATAAATAAAACAAAAAAGGATATCAATGGTTCTGGTTTGTCGGGCAGTAGGAAAACTTGACCTTTTTTTTTCTAGTAAAATAAAAGTCCAAATTGAAAACATGTTGAACACCTCAAACCTTGTACAAGTTCCTTACGGTAAGAGAATCTTCATATCTATCATGTTCTTCATCTCAGAACTAAAGGATAGAACTTCCAACACGTTCTTCAATTATGAACAGTCAAATCCCAAGACACACCACACCACCCCCTTGCATGTGATGGCTTTGAACAAGTAAAGGGCATGCATGGAGCCCAAATTGGGCAAGTTATTGGCCTTGACTTGAGGAGACCATCTTGGATTCAAATTCAAGGAAAAAAACTCAACTAGAAAGAGATTTAAGCATGGTTTTCATGGATGTTCTTCCGGATATGTTTGATTTGAAGAGTACATATGGATATAATCTCTTAAGTTATGTTTCAATGGTTTTTTTCTTTTTTTTTTCTTTTTTAGAATGTCAAAATTAAAACATATCGGAATGGAGGAGGGGATCTACTAAAAAAAATATATCTTTTGAACAAATAAAATTAAAAAAAATATAATGGGCTAAGAGATTAGTTTTAAATGGCTTAGGTATAAAATGATCGGGTTAATTGGTCAATCCAGGTTTTAACTATGTAAATTAATTTTTTTTATTTTCTTTTCATATTCTATTTATTTTTGCATTTCAAAAATACTTTTATAAAAATTAAAAATTTTTATATTTTTTTTCTTCAATTTAATATTATTTTAGTGTTTTTAAATCAATTTAATGCATTAATATTAAAAATATTATTTAAATATATTTATAAATAAAAAATATTTTAAATAATAATTATAATTATATTTTCAAACATACTCATGAGCTGCTGGCCGAATCGGGTTTTGCAACAGTGATTTTTTATGAGGAAATAGAGGAATCCGAAATTAGCCTTACAGGGTGAGAAAAGAAAAGTAGATTAGGCAAGTTAGTACTAATTGATTTTCTTACACAAACACAAAGTGTGGGCCCCTGCTAGGTTGTTGCCCTTCTCGAGGTGGAAATAAAAACTAGGAGACGCTATCTGCCTGTCACGGCAGGGGATAATGACAGCTTCTGTGACTCTAACTAACAACCAAAGCTCCCAGCAGCGTGGCACTTAGAGATGACGTTTGCCATAATTTTAGAGATTAGGCTCGTCCACAGGCTATCCTTTCTACCTCTAGCTTGTGTGCCATGCATGCATGAGTGGATGGTACATGACATGACATGTATGGGAATTCGTTTTTATAGAAGTGGGTTGGTGGATTAAATTGAAAATATTTTTCGATTTCTGGGAACATAATAGCCTAATGATGAAGGTAAATACTTTCTTGATAAATAAAATATAATATTTAGATGGAACAAAACCAGCAGCATGGAAATTGGTTCAACCAACTTTATAAATCGTGGTTTTAAGAATCTTTTTATGTTTTTAATAATGTCTGTGCTTTGGTTAGGTGCACAATAGTTTTGGAACTACTTGAATTCAATTATGATTGAAAGTATTGGTAATATGGTGATTTTGATTATGAATATAATCAATAACTTTTATAAAATTATAATCCCATGAATTTATTACTGTTTTAATGAGAATTATAATATAAATTATAATTAATATGAGAATCGATTAGCTATAAAAGATAATAACAAATATAATTAATGTTGGAATCGATCGCCAAATAAAAATAATAATTAAAAAAAATATTTAAAAAACTATGAAATGATGGACTAATTGTAATCCATATGTCTGATTGTCAAATTAATTGGAATAATAGCTTGATCATCATGGGTTATAAACTTTGTCCATGCCCAACTAATTTAAAATCAATAGCATCCATAACTCGAATTAAAATATAATTTATTAACATGTACATATATTTTTGAGAAATAAATAAATTAAATGAAGATAAAAAGAATCAATTATACACAATATTCAATCAAGAATTACAAATAAAATATGAAAAGCAATTAAAAAATCATCAACGATCACAAATCCATAACACCCTTAATATTCCTTTATTTTAATATCCATCTTCACAAACTAAAAGGACAAAACAATAAAGAAGAAGCAAATAATCAATAGAGATTAAATGAACAATCTTAGGATTCAAATCCTATTTAACTAATAGCTACAAATAAAGATATATCAAATTGTTACACATAACTTCATCTACTCCTCTCACCTTTATATATCTTTTTTTAAAAAAAGATTTGATATTTATATCAGAGTTCAAGTTACTAGAATAAACTTCTTATTACGAGATAAAATAATCAGCTCAATCTATTTTTTTAAATCAAAGTAATATCTTGATCAATTTTTTTCAAGAAAGAAAATTAACAAATTAATAATTAAGTTTTAACTAAGTCATACCTAACTCAATAAGATTATGGGGTCGACTTTGATTTTAGATCGGGTGAATTAAATTTTTTTTATTTTTTTATTTTTTTTATTTGGATTAGTACAAATATTAAGCTAGTCTATTTCAAGTCGACTTATATCATTAATCTAGATTTTATATTAACCCAAGTAAATCAAGATTTATCACTATGCTTCAAATGAAAAGACAACTATGAAAATCAAAAATACCTTTTTGGACATCATCCATGACACATCCAACCCATCCAAACATTGGTGTTATTGGAACCTAAAAAGGAACAAAGCATGGGTCTTGTCATCATTATATTGGGACACCATTGTCATCTTCTTATGTTGTAGTAAAGTTGGAAAATGTTAAGTATGTCGTAATTATCTTTAGCAAAAATAAAAATAAAAATGGGTACATAAAGGAGGTCCAAGAAGGCATAAACGGACGATCCAAAGAACGCCCCTCTTCTCTCTCTATCTACTTCTTCCTTCTCTCTCTACGGCTATATCTACAAAGAGAATCATCAACACTAAAATTAATGCATCGAAATAGTAATCTAATAAAGTAAAAGGTGCTCTCTGTTTTACACATCTTTACTGGGCTTCGTCTTGTTTTCTCATTCCTGTACATATAATTCTCAACTGGGTTCCCTCTTTAGCATCAAATGGAAATGGTTTAGATAAGGGAAACCAAGCAGGTATGTTTTTTATTTTTATTTTATTTTTAATCTGGGTTTATCTTAAAATTTTCATTTATGTGATAAAAATTGGGACTTGATTGGTTTCTGATAAAAAGTCGTGAACTTTACAGAGAAATCTGAAGAAAAAGGGATCTTTTTTTTGTTTCGGATACAGAGAGAGAGAAAGAGGGGTCTAGTGTTTGCTTGTTTGATTGATTGATCATGGCTGTTGCTGAGAATGCTGGGGTTAGGAATGGAACCGCCGGTCAAAACTTTGACAACACTGTAGTGTCTTCAGAGACCAATGATCTTGAGAGAACATCATCAAAACCCAGAAACGAATCAGTGGGTTTCATTAATACTAAAGACTCAAACTTTCAAAGCCAAAACAATGATCATCCGAGTGTTAACGGCAAGTCTGGTGAGACTGGGGGTTTAAGCAATGGAAAGACTAATGGGGCCCAGATGCAAAATGGGTTTGATATGAATCAGTCTGGTGGCTACGGGGATGATCAGATTCGTCATCAAAAGTCTAAATCTAATGAGGTGAATGATATGAATGATTTGGTGGAGATGCTGTCAAAGCTGAATCCTATGGCTGAAGAGTTTGTGCCTCCTTCACTCGCTAATCATCATGGATACTTTGGTAATGGGTTTGGCATTAATGCTAACAATTTTGTAGTGCAAACCATTAACGGGAATGCCAATGGACCTACTAATAGAAGGGTATGTTTTATTTTCCTCTTTTTACTTGTTTTTTGGTTGTAGTTGTCATGTAGTTGCTGATAAAATGGTACTTTTTTTTTTTGTTTGGATTGTTGCTGTCTTGTGGTTGCTGCTGCAATGGAATAAACTGACTACTAATACTGTTTCTTATTGTTATGTGGTCATGGAGTGGTGTTTTAGCTTTTACTTATTTCTGGTATTTTTTTTGTTACAGAAGAAGAACTTTAATCAAGGGAGGCGAAGGATGAACAGCAGGACAAGTATGGCTCAGCAAGAGGAGATAATCAGGAAGACTGTATATGTTTCTGACATTGATCAACAGGTAAGCAGCTGCATTTGTCTCTTGTATTATCTCTTCTTGTTAGGTTTCTTCATGTCTTCGTGGTTGTTTGTACACTGATTTTGGGATCATTGGTTCCATGTGATTGAATACAGGTTACTGAAGAGCAGCTTGCGGGGCTCTTTATTCACTGTGGACAGGTAACTGGCCTTGTTTTCTCTCATACGTGAGATTTTCATTCTACTAATTGCTGATAGTGGATTATGTTTCTGATTGATTTCCTCTTGTTTTTTTGGGACAAAGGTTGTTGACTGTCGTATATGTGGTGACCCTAACTCTGTTCTTCGTTTTGCCTTTGTTGAGTTTACTGATGAAGGTAATTTCAAAACAGCTCATACATCTTATTTTTCTCAATGGATGAGTTTAGCTATGTTGATTTAGCAATCAAATGTGCTTGCAGAGGATGCAAGGACTGCATTAAGTTTGTCAGGGACAGTTCTTGGATATTACCCACTAAGAGTGCTGCCTTCGAAAACTGCTATTGCACCTGTTAACCCAACATTTTTGCCAAGGGTGAGGACTTTGTGCAATAAATGATACCTAATCATCTACTTTAGAAACCATATCAACAGAATGGGGCTTGTCTTAAATTTCTGTTTTGTTACCTAACTTTCTGACACAATCATGATCCTCAGTCTGAAGACGAGCGTGAGATATGTGCAAGGACTATTTATTGTACAAATATTGACAAAAAGGTAATATTTGGAAGTTACATATCTGCTAATGTTTTTAAGAGTGATATCTGGAACATTTTTCCTGATTTCTTTGATTTCAATTAATGTAGATCACCCAGGCAGATGTCAAGCTCTTCTTTGAATCCTTTTGCGGAGAGGTCTGTAGTGGCTTATATAACAAATTTGCAAACATTGCTTGTTTTGGATTGCAGGCTATACCTTATTGTACATCTTGTTTGTATAGGTTCATCGCTTGAGGCTCCTTGGAGATTATCATCATTCAACCCGCATTGCTTTCGTTGAGTTTGCAGTGGTAATTACCTATGTACTCTTGATCTTTGCGTGCTGACTTTTTAGCATCCATATGTTACTGGTTTAATATATATGCCATATCTCATGCATCTTGTGAACTTTTACTAATTTAGAACCATTCATAATGTAGAGTTATTCCTGGAATCTAATGTGGCCTCAATTTCTCTGTATTCTTAGCCATTTGCTTTCCTTCAACTGTTGGGCCAATGTACCTGATTTTCCTGGAACCATTGTTTGAAAAAGCATCTTGTTTCATTCTTTTTTCTTGTCGAAACAATCTCCTTTCTGCTTGCTAGTATTTGTGCATTTTTATAGCATGTAAAACTGGATCAAACTTTCTATTGTTTAATAAGGGCTCTCATTTCAGAAATGTTCAGAAGTTGCAATCTGGTATATTCTGTGAGAATGCTAAGAAATGCTGATGCAACATATATTTAGAGGTTGCATATGAACCACATATAAAGCTTTAATTGATATATGATGATGCTGTGTTGGAATTGGCACTGATAGGGTTACAAGAAGCGCCACCTTTGATGTTATAATTATTTGGCTTTTTGGAGAACTTTAGTTTAACCTCAGCTACAGAAGATCAGTAGCTAAATTTGTGGCTCACTGAGGATTCTTTAATTGCACAGAATCATATAATAGCATTAGACATTGGTTGTGGCATTAGATGAGTCCATTCATAAATCGATTGTGGAAAATGCAATTTAGTTGAATGGATTTGAAAATTTTGATTAGATTTCTATTGTAGTAGTTGTTGGTGTTCTGGTTGTTTATGCTGGGCCTGATGTAATTAAAAGGTTTGGGGTTACTGTGGTAGGAAATGTCGTGGCTTCCCTTTTGTTGAATCATGAGTCACTTGTAAATTCAACCATGATTTATTAGTCCATTCAGTCTTAACTTCCTCCCTTTTTGGTTGTCCCTCTTCCTTTTCTTTTATGTCATTCTATATGTAAGATGGGCACTAAAGAGTCAGGGCTGGAAATTTTAAGGGTTGTGGAGTCGCAAGCCCTTCACACTGCTTTCTTTGGGTGTGAAGCATGGTCTTTGCATCATATCACCATTTTTTGATCTGTTTCTCCAGTGTCAGCCTTGGAGTTAACTGATGTCAATTTAGTTTTCTCTTTTTGGGATGCTTTAAACCATGGTTGTGAAACCTGTCTTTGCATCATATCACCATTTTGGATCTGTTTCTCCTGTGTCGGTCTTGGAGTGGATCTATATAGAGGTGTCAATTCTACAACACTGGGAAATGCCTTCCCATTTTGACTTTAGGAGAACCCTCCCTCTGAGCGTGCATGTGCTTGTGATTGACTCGGATAGTAAAATTAGAGCTCTTAAATTTAGGAAAAAATTTGCTTACCAGGCATTTCCAATCTGCTACTTTATTGGGAATGCTTAGTTTGTCTTGCTTTGCACGCTACTACTCACTTTTCTAAGCTCCTTTAATCTATTTTGTTTTATTTTGCCTCTCACTTTGTCCTACAATTCTTCGTTTGTCTTTACACCTTTAGAATTAGCCCACTGCCTGATTTCGGACTTAGCCCATTCTCATTCAATAGTTTGTAAGCTTCGATAACTAAATAGTTATCCATAACATTTAGTTTCTAAACTTTTTTATTAAAAAATGATAGTGAAGCTTGGCATGCCTGAGCCATATGCATGATTCTGGCCTTTGGGTGCTCCAAGGATCAAGCCCATGTCTACCTTGGGGAAGCATTCCCATTTCCACCCTTTGATCAGCAAGTCCATTAGGAGTGATCTTCCCCGACCAAAAACCTGGTTATGCACACATTAAAAGATTTTGATCTCACACTGCCAATTGTAAAGAGTATTAGATGGATCTAAAAATAGCGATCCTCTGTACTCCATCAAGGACTGCACTATAGAATCCTACCTTTAAGATATCTTAGAACTTTCTTGTAAGTATTCCAATGCTCCCTTTCTGGGATGACTAGGGTACTTCCAAGTGCTCAGAGCACATATCATGCCAGGCCCTGTGTGGTGTGCCAAGACAGCCAATCCCCTAGGATACTCAAGATGGTGGATTGCTTTGCCTTTATTGTGCTTGTTTGAAGCAAGGATATGCAGATGCTGATAACGCCACTCTCCTAGCATTGTAATTCCACCGCCCCACAAAAGCTTAAGCCTTTTCTTCGATATGGAGAGTTGAAAACAGGAGTGACATCCTCATTGTCACTAGTGGCTGAGTTCATTCCCTTTGCCACTGGTGCAAAGGTGTTGAAGTCGTCGAACTCATTTTTATAAACCCCATTGCAACATTTTGGGTTTTGTATGTGTGCAAAGCACCATCTACATTTTCTGACGATTCAGTTACAGCCACAGGGTTTAATAACTTGGAGTGATATCTAACAGAATACAAATATTGCTGGACATTTCATATGTATCTTATCAATGACACTGCCTGCTGCCATAGTGGAACCTTATGTGAAGTCATAGCCTCAGCTTAATATTCTTGACCGCTTCTTCACCAAAACAGTATAGAAGTTAGGTCCAAACATTTTAGGCTCAACATTTTGGAAACTGTTTAGGCATGACTATTTGGAAACTGTATAGGCTTGACCATTCAGGATCTCGTCCTTACATCTTTTGAAGTTGAAATGGTCTTTATTTTCTTATTCTTATTGTTAATTTTTATGCTGTATTTGCAATTTCTGTTGGTTAGTTAAGCTGCAACATACTGGAGTATTCCATGTTTGGGCCTGATTTGGACTTGTGAGTGTTATATGGTACTATGTGTTGAGAATGTCTATAATGCTGTTCCTCCAACCCTTGCAGGCTGAGGGTGCAATTGCAGCACTGAACTGCAGTGGTGCGGTTCTGGGATCACTGCCAATAAGGTAGTTTGGCAGATTATCATTGTTTTTGCTGGTCATTCAATTTCTCTTTTTTCCCCTCACAAATTGTTCCTTTTGTGTTTTTAACTATCTTTTGTTTTATATATGCAGGGTGAGCCCATCGAAAACACCTGTTCGCCCTCGCATCCCTCGCCCACCGTTCAACTGAATCATGCCTAATGCTTCCTGGACTGATCAACTGCTGAGAGATATATTTATATAAATACATATATAGATACTGAAATCTTTTGAAGGTACTTGTGGCGTTTATATCTATATCCTAGCATGTTAGCCCGGTATCTTTGTTACCTACAGGGGGGTCGTTTATTTTGTCTGTCAGACTATAGAGTTGGATGGGATTTCAAGGATATGAATGGCTTTATATATGTTGCATGTCATGATGAATTTCTTGAGAACTCAATACTGTTGGGATATTTCTTGACAATTGAGATTGACTCCTTTTCAAGTTTTCTCCTCTTACTAGTTTTGGGTATGGTTTTCCTTTCTTGGCTAGGGCTCAAGTGTTGGAAGTGTTTGGCATCAATTTTTGAATTCAAGAAAAAGAAAAGATCTTAACCTTGTTGAAGCTTTCCTTTGTTCATGGATACTCTGTGGAAGTTTTAAATTGTGCTCAGTGGCTTTCCAACTTTTTCTTGAGGATAGTGTCAAGTTGAACAAAATATGTTAGTATTCCACTCATCATCAAAGACAGAGAGCTAGAGATGGCCTCTCGCAGCACTGAAAGGTCCAGTTAGTTACATAATGGATATCTTATAAAATTCTTTTTAGCTCACGTGATTTCTGTCATTCTACTTTTTTTATTCCTTTTAAAGTACTTCGCAGCCACCCGAGTTTTGAATTGTCAAACCAAAGCTTGGTTTGACAACAAAACACAAATTTTCTTCTACCAGGAAATCAAAAGTTTGGGCCATCCCTAAATTACACGTGTTGAGTTTGAAAATACGTGTAAAAAATATATTAAAATAATATATTTTTTTAATTTTTTAATAATAGTATATTAAAACATGATTGTTGTTTGGGAAAAAAATAATAATGCAAGGTTGATGATATCAGCTGAAAATAAAAGTTGAACTAGGGAGAACCCACAATTTGAGTTTGCCATCTTGATTCGCTTTTGAATCCAGTTGAGTACCATTGCAGGTAAAAAACTGATTTATCATGTAAATATACTGAACAGGGTCGCCGGCCGGCTAGGAAGTTTTTTCTGACGGGGATGCTGGTTATTAATAAACTATATTTGCGCCTTGAATCGGATTTGCTTGAATAGGCTCTGATTCTCAATTAACGAGGTCAACTAAAGGTGCCGACTTTCCCTACATGTATTATATTTTTTAGCAGATAGATTTATCATTTCTGCTTCATGGGAATGATGGTGTGCCTTGAGCTTAAATCTTGTCACGATTTCAGTATCTGGGAGAGTTCTGCTAGGCCTGGAGTCCACTCATGTTTCCTAAGTTTTAACTTAGGGAAAGAATTGAAAGCCCAAGTATACAGGGCAAACAAAAGCCCGACAACACTAGGTTGTGAAAACTAGCAGCGTTTACCTGGGAGGGCTGACTACAATTATCTCAAGCAAAGAGCTGAGAGCAATGTTGTGTTTGAAGCATAGGACGCTGATTATGGAAAGCTGGAAACCATAGCTGAATCAGAAATCCATAAAGAGTTGATGGCCAAGCTATCCAATCTTTTCTTTCGATCTCAACCAGATGATGAAACATTACTTTGCAATAAGCTTCATGGTCGCAAATGCGATGGAATATAAACTTTCATGGCATATTGCATCTCAGAAAGAACAAATTTAAAGCAGAAGGGGAAGATACTACTATGATAAACCATCAATGACAGACAAAATGTATGAATGGTGTGTGTGTGTCTTCAAGGAGGAAACTATACAGAACGTGCAGAAGTTTCTTCTATGGAATCTATTTCTGTTACATCCTGTTGACTCTCAAATGGTGTGAACTAATTTTACTATAAGAAATAAGCCCGTGACTTCTGTTCAGATGAAGTTCTTGGTACTCTCATTGCTGTTGTTCTGCTATTGCGGCAGGTCTTGCTTCTGTTGCTTCTGCATACATAGCATGTTGTCATCTGTTAGTGTTCATATTCATGAAACATCAACACAAACAAGATTGCTCAAGACACTAACTGGTATTTGCTAGTGAGGAAGCTGAAGTAGGATTTGATAAGGTCCCAAAAGCATTGTGTTGCTGAGAGTTCTGTATCACTCTGGTGGAGTAACTTGGGCTGTTCTGTCCATGTTGAGCATAGAATGGGTAATAACTCAGGTAGACTCCAGGGGACCCTGATGCCGCGGCGGGGTAATAGAATGGAAGCTGTTTCCCTCCATATGCATTGTAAAAATTATTCTGCAAGACAGATAAGAAACTTGTTGAGCTATCAAAACTTCTAAATTGTGAAGATGCCCTATGTCCATGCATGCAAGCATTTATCAGTGAGCTATTTCAAAAAAAACAAAAAACAAAAAAACCAACCATTGCAGAAGTGTCCTGTGGGTGGATAGGATACCTGAAATTAGGAAGGCAATAAGATTAGAAGACAATGAAGTACTAATAGTCAGGCAATTCTTTTCAAATCAGATAATTTCCTTACCCATAAACTGAATAAGGAGATGCATATTGAGGCATTTGTTGATTGAAGTATGCAGAAGGGCCATGAATGTTTAATGGTGCCATGAATCTTGGTGCTGCAGGTCCAAGTCTTTCAATTCCTGCAGCTTTAAGGAAAAAGTAGGAACAAAAACGGGAACATAGTTAGAATTATCAACATAGAATAAGAATATAAACCAAAATTATGAACTTGCTCCTGGAGGCAAGCATCAATCAAGGACCAGGCTCAGTTGGACCTTTCTTTTTAGCACCAAAGGCTGCAAGATTACAGTTGGCTCTCCTTCCATCAATAACAGGATATGGATTTTGACAAGCTCTTGTTGCTGAATCAGGATCCTTAAAATTTACCTAAGAAACACATGCATGACAAAACTACAATTGATTACATACATGATCATGCCAAATCTATAAAAGTCTTATAGCTAAAAACAGTAGGGCTAGCTTACAAAGCCATATCCTTTAGATCTTCCTGTGCTCCTATCAACGATGACAACTGCTTCTATAATCTCTCCAAACTGCTCAAAATAACCCTGCAAGGAATCTTTTCTGGTCTCCCAGGGCAATCCTCCAACAAAAATCTTGGTGTAAGTTGTGTCATGAGTGGATTCTGAGGCACCACTAGTTTCATTGATCACCATCCTACTTTCCATGATCTCTTGAGACATCCCGACACAGATATAGATACACTAAATCCAAACTGCCTCAAGCTTCCACAAGAACAAACCAAAGAACTAGCTAGATGATGATCCTAGCCCAGATACCAAAATATAGTGAGAAAGATTCAGAAGGTGAGAAAGAGCCGTTTGATCAATCAAAATCAACAACAAAGGACTACTTTAATCAGTAAACTGCCTTTTCTGACTCCTGTTTCTAGAAAGGAAAAGTACAAGGATTAGTCTCTCGAGTGCTCTTGGATTCCCCAACAAAGATACTCTTAACAAGAAAATTGTTTTCTGCTAGACAGTTAAAAATAGAAAAAGAAAAACATGAGAGAAAACCCTAACCACATGTATGATTTTTTTCTTTTTTGCTTAAGCAAACTAACATGGAAGGATGGAAAGATAGAAGAAGAAGAAGCAGAAGAATTAAGAAACAACAAAAAGAATAAAGAGCAGATGTTTAGGAAATTTCCAAAGAAATAAAAAACATAAATCTTTTGTTGTGTTTCTTTCTTTGGAACATCCTGTAATGGGTCCAGAGGGTAACGTGCCCTAATCCATATCTAACTTACTCTCGCCCACTTCCTCCTCGACCCTTTTTCTTCTTTATCAAGGTACTGTTTAGTACTCTAATTATTATTTTTAAAAATAATTATTCCAACGGGAAAGTTCCAGAGATTTGGCTTCATTTTGCATTGAGAGAGACCGTGGCACTGATTTGTATTTGATGTGTATGAGCCAAGCCTATCTACGTTGTTAGCTTCTGTAATTGGAAATTTCAAAGTTCCCATACCCATGCGTCTATGCTTTGTTGTAATAGACCCTTTTAAGTTTTTTTTTTTTTTTTTTTTTTTTAACTTTAATATATATATATTTTTTAATTTTATTATTCAGTATTGAGTTGATTGATGATATATCTATTTTTATATCTTTTATCATATAATAAACTAAAAATTAATTCGATCTAATGAAATTCATATATAATCCAGTTACAAGTTTAGTGGATTAATTATAATTAATTGGATTTTTTTTTTTTGCTATTTTATTTTGGATTTGTCGAATTGACAAAGTCATGTCAAGACAATCCTATATTATTTAATTTAAAACTTGAGTTAAGTAAAAAATCAATTTGAAAGTTTTTGAGTTTAAATTATTATATAAAGTTTAATACTAATATCAAAAAATTTCATATGGTTTAGATTTTTATTTTATTTTATGGTGATATCCCAAACAACAAACTAGTTTAAATAAAAAAGTAATAGGCTAAAAAGAATAATTTAAACCTTAGTATATTTGCACCTACATAACATATGTGTTGTGCAAATTAATCATAGCTCAAATGAAATCATTGAGCAATTTGAAAACAATTTTACCATAAGTAATTAATCATAGATTCTGCTTAAGATAGGCAAAAAAAAAAGAAGAAGAAGAAGAAGAGTAAATTATAAAAAGAGTGAAGGGGCAAAATCTTAGACATATGATCCATCCAAGTATATACGACAATCCAAAAAAGGCAGCACTAAAGATAAGGGTGAGGTGAACTGCAAGTAGTGGCATGGCATTCATTACAATATGATATGGGTGATGTATGATGAGTGTATCGGTCTAAAATCTCTAAATTATGGTTGGATGGATTAATTTGAGTTAATTTAAAATAATGTTGTTTTTTTTGGGTTTTTTTTTTAAATTAAAACAAAATTGTTGTTTTTTTCTAGTTTATTTTTATTTTTAAATTTAGTTTTTATTAGATCAAATTATATGCCAACTTGTTAAAGAAGGGTGATATTGAAAGATGAAGGATCAAAGTAAGAAAACATGTAGGGAATAAATGACTTTAAAAAGTTTGAACAAAATATTTATTGCAATTGCTATACTTTATGAATATTATAGATATTAGATCCTTTTAATTTCAAATTTAAAGAGATAAATCAATTGTGATCATAAATTTTATTTTTTTGTATTTTGTAATCCCCGATGCAAAGAAGTAAATGAAAGACACTGGAATCCAGTAGTAAAAAGAGAGAATTTTTGTTGGCACAAATTCTAGCTACTATAACAGTTGAAATTGGTGTCAAATTATTTATTTTAATGAGGGGAGCTCACATTAGGTTTTTTTACCTTGAAATTGTTAAGAAAAACATATCTGATTTTAATAAGATTTTTTATTTTAGGTTTTGAAACCTTTTTCTTTTATTGTTTTTTAAGGTTACAAATAGATTTATTAATTTATCAAGTTGATTATGATGTTTTAGGTAAAAATAGGTTAAAAGTTCAGTTTTTGAATTGAAAAAACTATCAATCTTATTTTTCTAGCACCATAATGGACGAAAATCAGGCAATATAAATGAAATGTTGTTTGGATTTTTTTTTAAAAAAAATAGGACGGACAACATGTCATCCGTTATAGCTGCAAAAACAAAAAAAACAACTCAGTTATGTGGGCCCTAATAAAATGAACCAAGTGGGCTGGTCTCCTACGAGGCCAACAAGCGTTTAACCTTTTCGTTTTTATTTTTAATTTTATTAAAATTAATGTTTTTTTTTGAATTATTTTTTTTATATCTAGATTAATACACATTCTTTCTTTTATTTTGTTTAGAGAGCCTCTATTAAAAGAAAATTATTTTTAAAATAAAATTATTTATTTTCAGATAATATTTCTAATATGCACAACCTTGCATAATATTTTTTTCGCTTCTATTTTATTCAATCAATTTAATTCGTGTCTATTTTTATTATCGTTTGTTTGAATAAAAAATATTTTAATAAATAAATTTAGCAAACATAATTAGGTTGATATTCTGTTTTGCATGATTAAATATCTTATTTTATATATGTTTTTCAATTTTTCTAGTTTTATTTCTAGTTATTATTTATGGCTTTTTTATTATTTATTAATACATATAATTCTTAATTTATTTGATTGTATATATACATAAACTTTTTGATTTTTGCTCGAATATATATATATATATATATATATATATATAATTATTTTTTTTAAAAAAATTTAAGTGAACTTTATACGCAAAAAACTAGAGGTAATCATTTTTGATACAATTTTTATTAAAAAAAATAACCAAATTGATTATTTTTTTTTTAAAAAAAACCAAACTGAAATCGATTCAAATCGACTGGTTTCAGTTGGGTTTGGTTTTTAGGACAAAACCGATTCAAACTGGTTTGTCTTAGTTTTTTTTATTTTGACTCGGTTTTCCCCTAGTTTTGCTAGGTTTTGTTTCCCCTTTTTTTTATTTGGGTTCGGTTTTTTCAGTTTTAAGTTTATAAAACTGAAACCGAACCGGTCGGTCTTTTTAAAATTTTAATCGGTTTAATCCGTTTTTTTTCATGGTTTATTTTTTTTAATTTTTTCAATTTAATCAGTTTTTTATTTTTTTCCCTACAAGAAACCACCCAGTTTACCTGGTCGGATAATAATTGGTTTTTAAGCAGGGGGGTAAGTTTTCGATCGGATGGAATCAAATTGCCATGGATTCAAATTCAATCTTGGACATAGCCCAAGTACACATGTTGGAAAGCTGGACTCTTTTATGTGGACTAAGACAAGAGAACTAACGTTTTAAGGAAAAAAACATCGATCTTCTCTCTCTCTCTCTCTCTCTCGTGATAGCGTTTACAGAAGTTTTAGCGAAGACAAAAATGGAAGAGAAAGAAAAGGGCAGCAAAGGAGGCAGTGAGGAGAGATGGAAAGGAGCTATAGCTAATCTAACAGAGATGACATCGAATCTAGACTCTCTTCAAAAGTTACTCCTTAAAAAAGCTGTCTTTGTTAATGAAGAAACCTTCTCAAAAGCATCCCTCATTTCTGAACAAGCCCGCTCTATCAAGGTATTGGATTCTTGATCCGGGATTTTCTCTTTTTATGCAATCTTGATAGGATTTCTGTTAAATTATGATTCTTGAGGTTGGTTTCTTCTGTTTGATATGATCATCGATCAATATCACAATCTGGGTTTTGTAAAGGTACTGTTTTTTTAGGATTTTGTAGGAGTTCTTAGGTAATTAATGCTTGGTTTATTAGACTATGAATGTATGAGTAGAGTGAATGGATTAGTTGGTTCTTGAATGGTAAGAGTAATGATTTATTAGCCATGGGTTGGATGAGTTATGCTAGAGTGATGATTAGAGAAAACTTGCATAATGTTGGCAATTTAAGTTAAATTTTTGAAATGCTCTTGCTAGTTCGTTCACTGAGACACTTTGACCATTTGGAGAAAACCAAAAAGGATCATTAATTTTTAATCCAAATTTCTGTGGACACCAAAAGAAGGCAACTGTTTTAGATATTTAACAAATGAAGTTATATGCTAAGGGAAAACTTTTGCTAATACATTGTAGCTCTTGCATCATGGTATGGCATCCTTTTAGATTATGCCTTCATAAAGCTATTAGTCTTTTGATTGTGATTTCAAGAAAAGTGATGCTGGTTTGCTAGTTTGGATACGTACTCCATATGCACAACCAACATGCATCTAGATTTTAACGTGATTGGGTAATTTTACAATTTGAGTTGATTACTACTATGCTTGCAGAATGCTTTTTGATACTGTCTTTGGTAGGTTTTCTTATGTTTTCTATTATTTCCCTTAATTTCTGAATGTACCATCAAGGCAGCATAAAAAAGCATATGCAGGTTGTCTTTTGTATGTAGGTTCTTGAACAACGGGTAGAGACTTTGGAAAGAGAACTTGATGCTGCCATCTCAGCTGCTGCTCATGCTCGTGCAGAAAAGCGTCAGGCAGAGGCAGCACAAAAGGATGCTGAATTACGTGCACAAGAGATCACAAGAGAACTCGAGAGCACCACAAGTATGCCTACTATCTCTTCTTTTCAACTATATATTTGTGAAAGAAAAATCAGGTAAAGTTAGCTTCATTCCCATTTCAATGTGAATATATGAGCTCGCATCTCTGTAATTTTTAGATTTCTGGAGATTTCGTAGGTCTAGATTTCTAATATAATGTTCAGCAGTCTTCAATTCTTTTTGTTTGGTTAGTTTTTGCCTATTTTACATAGCAATGGTGGTGTTTATTTGTACAGTAGTTTAAATCTTTATTAGATTATGAGTGCTATAAACTTTGCATACCTATGACATCTTTGGATAAGGACAAAGGCCATATTTTCAGAGAATTACCAACAATTATGCTATTGTGAATGTGCGATGCTGTCAATGTTAGGCGTGAATCTTAAGATCCATAGTTGCGATACTTAGTTTTTCCCCTTTATGTGTAATTTCTAGAAGCTGTGCTAGTGTGAAGCTTAGTCATTTACATTCATCTGCTATTCAATTCACAAACCCCAGATACTTTTTCTTCTTTGGTTTACCCTAAAATGCCAATTTTCCAGAACCTAGCCTACCACAAACACTCGTGGAGTTGTGGGGAAAAAAATTTCAAATCTTTTTTGTGTTTTCTAATTGCAATAGTTACAGTCTTCTTATGTACTTCATTGTGGATACCCTATGCTCATCAGCGGATAGTTTATTTGTTGGCTTGAAAGTTTTCTGTGTGAGAGGTACAGATGACAGAGAGGGTCTTTGTCGAGGATTAAGGGTGTGTATATAGTGAAAGTAAGGTGTTTTTACTAACAAGGGAGGTGTAGGGGTTGGCAAATAATATGGTGATAAGTAGAACTGGTCTGGGAAAAGATTTGAGTCCACTAAGCCAAACCTCTCTAAGATATCCCATCAATCTATAAGACTAATTGATGGATTCTTCGACTAATATCTCATTTAACCCTCTTCATCACCCGGGATTTAAATAATGTCATGTTAGAAACAACAGTATTTGAAATTAGACTAGTAATCTCTGCATGAATTTACGTTGAAAGTTAATCTGTGCAAAACAAATCTGAATCTGAACAATATCTCCATCAAAGTCCTACTTTATAGAGCCTAAGCAAAGCCCATGTAATATAATCCTGTGCTTTACTGTTAGTTGTAGCATGTGGATGTCTTTTTATTAGTTTATAAGTGAAATCGATGGCAAACCTCACACATCTTTCAATCTCACCAGTTTCTGGTCATGATGATTGCCTCATTCCTTGTCAAAATTTGTTGGCAATTACTACTTTATATTTCCACCTTGCAAAATTTTTATAATATTGCTCTCTTTGCTTCAGAGGTATTTGAACTACACATGGAAGAGTTGCGTGCAAAGCAAGAAGAAATTTCTAAGCGAGACAGTGACATTAAACTTTTGGAAGCGATAATTCAGACACTTGGTGGTAAAGAATCCCGTTCTACAAGTGGGTAACTTGGGTTTTCCTCTTCCTTCTTTTCTCGTTCTTTCTTTATGTAGATGAAAGCGTTCTGTAAAATGCTCTGTATTACGTTGTTCATGCTTGACGATAAAAGATCTGGGAACCTAAGAGTGTGTTCTCTTTAACCTCATACTGTTCACTGGTTACATGATAGGGTACCGTGTTTGAATTTATCCCTCCTTTAACGTCTCTCGTGGCAGACAGGAGTCTGGATCAGGTCTGATGCTTTGATCTCAAGTTTTGTAATTAACGGTGGTGATTTTACCAATTATTCTATATGCTTTTAGCATAATGCAACAGTGCAGAAAATGCTATTTAAATTGGTCTGACAATTCAAGGACGGCCTAGCTCAACATTCATGCATTGTTCCCTATGGGAGTCCATTTTTGTTAAGCTGTAAAAGAGAGCTTCAAAGGTTTGCAAAAATTCAATTTTTTTTGGCTAATATATATATATATATATATATATATATATTAATGTTTTCGGATATGTTAAAAATAAAATAAGAAAAATATTTTAATATATTTATAAATAAAAAATATTTTAAAAAATAATCACTATCATATTAAGAATGCAAATGAATTTAACCTAACCAAGTTTTAACTTACTCAAATTTGACTTGATATGGACTTGCGGAACTTTGTTATATATTCTTGCAAAGCTAACAACTCAAACTCGAGGTTCTTGTCATGGTTATTGTCTCATCCGAGAGAGAAATAAACCTCGTATGAGTGGAAAATGTGTTCTTTATTTTAGTCTGTGCATGCATATGTGCTCTACCTGATCCATTAGTAAAATTATAATTTAAAAGAATGTGAAAAGATTTGATGCTGTTAGACCTGACTGTAAATTATAATCAAGAGAGGGTGAGTTCTTTGTTGGCTAGCCAGTGCCAGGATGGAGGTTAGGTTGGATGTGTACTGATCTGTTGAATAGTCAATAGACTAATCAGTGAGTCAACGACCTCAGTTAACTTATTATAATTAATTAATTAATAATTTGTACTTAATTTGTAGATTATTCTAGGAAAATCTTTTTCATTATGATTCCACCCTTCATTTTCCACGACGAGACAAGGACATTTTTTCTGGGTGGAGACTCCAACAATGCCTGGCAAGAGCACTTGAAGCAAGTAAAAACTATCAAGTTACATGATCATTAATTAGACTTTCACCACTACCAGATTACTGGTAGGTGCCTGTGCTAATTACTGGCCAATGCCACAACAACTTGCTGCACTTGCAAACGCTGCAATCCTATCTTCATCTCTTGCGTCACACCTTGCAACGAGTTCTGTAAATGGATGATGAGTCTGATTTCACAGACTCAACAGAAGTTTTTTTCTTTTCTTAATTGATTTTAGGGTCTGGTTTAGCAAAACTCACCTTTGCAAGGCACTGCCATTCATTTCAAAATTTTCTGTTCCAAAAAACTATCAATTATAGAAATGGAAACACGAGTTAAACCGCAAGTACAACTATATAATGTTCATCAAATCCTGCCAGAATATCAGTTCAAGCAGTCAAGACATTCTTATTGAACAACTTTTTAAATGCCCTAATGAGTCAAGATCATCAACCAACCTTTTGTTAGAACCACCATTTTAATAGAGATTTTGGTCACCAGATCCTAATATAAAATTATTCACAGGAGTCTATAGGGTGTATAGTTTACCAGATCCTAAAGGCCCTAATGTCCCCTCTCAACCTAACCCATCATGCGCCAACTGCATATTTTTACCAGCAAAATGCTTGGTCTGTAATTTTTAATACATGCTCAATTGCTGTACAAACTGATGAGTTGCAGACAAAGACGAATGATCTTTCTCTAATCACTCTCTTTATGATAAAATCTAACACCACATGGACCGCTAATTAGATGCTTAGAATGTAATAAGTGCAGAATCTGAAAAAGATGAGGCACCTAAACCCACTAAAGCTCTTTAATGTTACAATAGTCTTCCCCATACCATTTATAACTTTATCTTCCAGCCCTTACATAATCAAAACCGTAAGAATGATGCAACAATTACCTAAGAAAAACCGCAAGGGACAAAAGAGGAACCCTAACTTTCAGGAAAACCTAGATATTTCATGGCCAACCCACTATGCAGAGAGGGTCATAAATATCAAGCATACTTCATGAATATTATTATTTGTAGTGGTCACCGCCCTCTTACTTTGGTCCTCTACAATGGCATGGTATAAGGAGAGCAATACTATTATGCCACCTTCCACTAACCGACCTATCTTGCATGCGTGTTGACAAATTTTATATATCTTTTGCTTTCTAAACAAAATTTAATATCTCGTTTCTCCTCCTTTAGCTTTCTAAATTCAATTTTTCCGTTTAACTTTTAAACAGAAAGAAAGATAGCTTTCTACCCTCCACTAGTATAGTAACTCGAGCACAAGAAAGACTCTTACATTTCTTAAGTATAAATATATCTTGTAACTCCTTTTCTCCCTCCTCATTCTATACAACAACAAGGTAGAGAAATCCCTCTTCTCCTCTTGTAAGACTTCTTAAGACCTTCATGGTTATATTTTCTTGGAGAAAAATGGGCAATTGCTTAGCTCATTATTGTGTTAGACCTCCCTTTATAGGTTCTTGCATCGGATTCCCTCAAGCCAAGCATGAGAAAGTGTTGCATGTTGTCAAAACAGATGGAAAGGTTTTGGAATTCAGAGCTCCAGTTCTTGTGAAAGATATCGCGGTCAACTTTCCTGGCTCAGGTATTGGTCTAACAAATGAAGCTATAGAGCATCTGCCACCAAGTTATGAGTTAAAGCTTGGAAATGTTTACCATGTTCTTCCACCACCTCCAGGGACTTCACCGGTGGTTGACAGTGAAGAAGAAGCAAGTAGTGGTGGTGTCAAGAGGATTAAAGTTGTAATAACAAAGCAACAACTTCAGCAGCTTTTGAAAAAGGAAATATCTCTTGAGGAGGTTCTGTTAGGGCTAGAGCAGAAAAGTTCTTCTCTTGACTCTCCAAGAAATTGGAAGCCAAAGCTGGACTCAATCCCTGAAGGACTAGAGTAGTATAGCTTTGGAAATGTACAATTTAGGTACTGAATGCTCTCTTGTTTAGCTGACAATGAATTTATCATGTAGATGTACTGATTAGCCAAAGATGGAGAACATGTGAAAAGAAAAAAAATTAAAGGAATATAAAAAGAATTCTGTCTGCTACAGAACATTGAAAGATTTTCATCTCTTCTGTTCTCAACGTGTTCTTACCGGCTTGATTTCTCTGATATATTTCTGCTATTTTTTGACTGCTAGTTTACTACCTGAGACAATACAGGCTCGTCTAGTCCATAGTCCACAGCCCTCCTTTTCCATTTTTATATTCTTTCCATGAAAAATTTGAAGGAATTTCTTCTTGCTTTCTCTTGCCCAGGATGGCAAGGTAGGGAAATACTAACAGCGGTCATGCACGTCTGGAAAATTGGTGTCAATGAAGCGCCTCTGAGTAGGACCACGCACTGAGCGAGAAGGACACCAATTGCCTGGGTACTCGCGAGCAGTCCTCAGGTCAACAAAGTACTATATGCCAATTCAAATGTTAAGCGGAAGGAACGAAGTCCTGTATTGATAGTTACAATAGGACAATATTCAAGTGGGTCGAAAATGAGACAAACTACTAAGAGAAAATTTGAACATGAATTACCAAGTTGCAGGTTGTCTTTTCTTCCAAAGTAAGCGATAAGAGAAGACTTTTCATGAGAAGAATTGCATTACTGTCCATTTTTCTAAAGCCAATCTAGCAAGTTGGCGGCTCAAATCTTCATATACTAGACTATAGGGTAGGCAACGTCCAAAAGATGCAGGGGAATGCCAGAGGGGAGAACTGCTCTACACATCCTGCTTCGGTTTAACTTGATATGAACGATTCCTTTCTTAATTTCTTTGAAATGTTCATGAACTTGAACAAAAGAGATGATCAAATGTCACATACTTGTTCTTGAACACAAACATCTATATTCTTGTGCACAACAAGAATCCGTGGCTCGGAGTTCGGGGACTTGTACCTTACACTGGTGCATGTCCAACACGATTCCACATCCGTGTCCAATGTCGAAAATGGATATCTAAGGCGAAGAGAATAGTTGAAGCAAGATAGGCAGGAGTAGAGAAGGTAAAGATTGTGAAAATCACATTTTCAAATACAAAACAAAAGCAATATACATGGTACAAACTTCTTATAAAATCTCTTACTGGATGTGCGCATCAATGACCTTACGTTGTATTTTGGTCTTAGGAATGTAAACGAACAGAACTCCATTTTTCAGCTCAGCCTTAATCTTATCCTTTTACAATTATCTGGAAGCCTATGTCGGGTATCGTAAGAACTGATACTGTTACCAGACCATGAATCAACACCAGTTTCTTCCCTTTTGTGCTCTCCTTTAATAACAAGCACATCATCCTCGACCGAGAGCTTGACATCCTCCTTAGACAGTCCTGGCATGTCAAACCTCATCCTCATCTTTGATTTCCCATGGTGCTCGAACCTCCCCTCCTGTCCTGTTCCTGCTGCTAGGAATTGTCATTGCATCAACGAAGATCCGGTCCATTGTGTTCAACATTTGACGCATTGTCCTCGTTGGTGACAATGGATCCAACAAACCTGTAATTAATGTAAAAAATCTTAAATCATTGCAGGGATCGATTTTGCCATTTTTATTAAAGAAGAATGACCTTTTCCTGTTAAAGAGAACTACAGAGTCTTCAACCAGGGCAGCATCGGAAATAAGACTTTAACATCGCCAGGAAGGAGACTTAGTAGACGTTAGCCTGAAGATACCTGACCCTAAAAAAAAACAAGAAGAAGAAGAAATCAGACTACTCACTGAAAGGTGAGACATCAACAACCAGCCTTCGAGGCCTTCTTTCAACTGCTGTCCCTCGGTTGTTTCCCTGCTTATTGACATGCAATTGTTTGACAACAAAGGGGCAGATGACGAAGACAATGTTGACGAAGCCATAAGTAGATAGAAAAAAATATATGCACGAAGTTTTAAACAAAGGAGAGGTGCTAGTGAAAGTGGCTGTACACACTACACTACAGTTTGCTTTTCTTGATTTTTGAAGCCATGGATAGAGAACTGAGGCCATGAAGATTGCAATATATAGAGAGATGGAAGTATGGAGAGTCTTGAAAGTTCTCCAGCCAACTCAAAGAAACACCTGGAGTTCTTGCCATCATCAAATATTATCCATACTAGATTTAATACTCTTGAGTTTTTTCTCATTCTTTCGTGAAACATCCTTATTATGTCTAGACATGGGCTGGCTCTGCTGGATGTAACACTGTCTGAATCCTAGCCCAGTTGTGTTTCTGGTGCATGATCCAAGCTCACATGATATCTAGACAAAAGTTTCATATAGTATTTTTGCACTTCGACCCTTTCATTTTGGTTTGGCACTTATTTGGTATTGCGTTCGGAATAGAGGTTCGATAAAATTTAATTTTTTTATTAAATTTGTATATATATATATTTATTTATTTATTTTAAATTATTTTAATATTCTGAGGTTAAAAATAATTTTAATAAAAAAATATTTTAATATATTTTTAAATAAAAAATATTTTAAAAAATAAATCTAACAATATCTTTTTAAACATATTCTTAGCAAGAAAGATATGACATCACAGGATTCTCTGGTGTTATCCATTGGTACAGCCTACTTTATGTGTTTTTAGTGACTGCATATTGAAGGATGAAAATGACAACTGGGATAGTGAAAAAAAAAAGGTTAGAAAAAAAGAGATGTTATGAAGATGAAAGAAAAGGGATGTTTTTATTTTATTTTATTTTTTTTATCTTCTTTTTTTTCAAACTTTTAGTGGTATTTCATTATTTTAAAGGTTCACGGCGTTCAGAGTTATTATTTTAAATATAATGATATTCTTGCAAATAAATATATATTTTTTATTGATTTTTTTTAACGCTAACTCTTAAAGATATAAAGTGTGACCATTCTTTAGGTTGCAAAGTGTGACACATGCATAGTTATATTAAAGACAACTAAGAAAGTGTCCATGTAATTGTTTTTGAACATAATGTTATATTTGTTTGAGATTGTAATTTTTTTAAAAATAATTTATTTTTTTTAGTTTTAATATCATAGTATCAAAATTGTTGGAAAATATTAAATAAAAACTCGAATTTAATATTTTTTAATATTAAATATATTTTTGAAAAACACTCAAAAATAATTTCAAATACAATAATCCCGAAAAAACATCTTCTTAGTAACTGTTTGGAAAAGAGAATGTACCGGAAATGATCCCTCTATTTTTTCTTAGTAGAATATGCTTTTGACAGTTAAAATCGATCGATGCATGATGACCCAGACAGTCATACAAACACAAAACAAGAGAATCCAATTCCTAGGCAGTTAATTTCCAGCAACTCATGAAGATCTTAACTCACAAGTCCCTGTCTTGTTCCTTTTCCCTTTTTGTTACAGCTAGATGATCATATGTCGCAGTCTTTCAGATTACCAAAATCTCCATAGCCAGTTACCCTAATCCCTACAGCAGTTACCCTAAGCTAGGGTAGATCTACATTCGAGTTCCCAAATTCTCCATAGCCAATCCCAACATGGCAAGTCACAAGACCACTGCCAAACTGCCTGGAAAATGACCACAACAGCCCTGAGAATCATACTCGGTTCATCCCCATTGGAAGATCACTGAAGCAAAACACAGTGTTCTCCTCTTCTCCACTAATCCCAAATCCCCAAAACCAGACTATAATCATTTATGGAAAGAAACCATGGACTCTCTCAACACGTGAAGCCAAGGGAATTTCTTTGTTGTTTTTAACACCAAAAAGCAAAGCAAAAGCATAACAGAGCACACCTACTCCCTCCTCCTCCTCCCCCCTTTTTCTTCACTGCAGGAAATTCTATCCAGCTTTCAGCATTCTCGAGGGAGTTAATTATAAATTAGACTATATGTAGTTTAGTAAAATAGACTTCATTTCGTCCTCATCGTTTCAAAAGTTTCATGCTTAATCCCTATGTTCTTCAATCTATTTCTTTCCCACTTTATTTGATTTTCCTTTTCTTTTTTTAAGAAAAAGAACTAGATAATATGGTAAGATTTAGTGTGTTATATTGAAAAAATAGATTTAAAAGAAGTGATAATTTATAGCCATAAAAACAATCGGAGCCTGATGAGATCAAGAAAATTTTTGAAAGAAAAAAAAAGTGATAAAAATAAATACAATCATCACTAGTCAAAGATTATTTATTTATTTATTTATCTTTTAGGATTAACTGTTATTTTCAATAAACTACAAGGACTAAATTAGAATTAACATGTCTCGAGGGCACTCACTCTTTCGATGTTTTCTCCAACAGTCTGACACAACTCCTTTAGTTTTGTTCTCCATGCCACAAGAAAACACCATTTCTTTCGAGCATCAAGCACTCTGTCCGCATTATTATTATTAACATTTTACCTTTTTGTATTATGGACAGCGCACAGACTCAGAGCCTGTTCCCAAATGGATGGACTAGCTCTGCCCCTCTTGCAGGCTAAATTATTTGTTCATTTATTTCACTGTCTTTCGCATTGAAACGTACCAACCACTCAAATCTATGAAGCTGCTGGCTCTAGATTAATTGGTTTTCTTTGCCTTTATATTCAGCCAAGGTTTTTGGTTTGCATATAGTAGTGCTTTTGATTTGCATCATGGTGAACATTGGAGGAAGTTCTTGGCTGAACGCAGTCAAAAGGGCTTTCAGGTCTCCTAGTAAAGAGAATGATAAGAAAAGTAGTAGAAGGAGAGAAGTTCATGAACAAGAGGAGGAAGAAAAGGTGAAAATTTAGTCATTTCTTTGTAACATAATTAACATTGCCTATTAAAATTTTTGTGGGTTAATTTGTGCAGAAGAGAGGGAAAAGAAGATGGATTTTCAGGAAGTCATCGAATCAAGAAACAGTAATACACCATTGTGGAGTGACCGCCATCACTAACAATATTACAGCAACCACCAATCCTGCTTCTGCTGCTAGTAATAGTATTGGTACTGAAGCTGCTGATGCTAAGCAAAGACAAGCACTTGAAGCGGCCATGGCCACAACAGCAGCGGCACAAGCAGCAGTTGCTACAGCTCAAGCAGTTGTTGAGGTTGTTAGACTCACCAGGCCTCCCCTTCTTACTAAACAACATTTTGCTGCCATGGCTATACAAAAAGCTTTTAGAGGATATCTGGTAAGTGATTACGAAGAGAGTAAAGAGAAATTACATATCTCAAGGACTTTTTGACTAACTAATGTTTGTGTTATTTTGAAGGCAAGGAGAGCTCTTCGAGCACTAAAGGGGCTGGTAAAGATGCAAGCCTTAGTGAGAGGCCATAATGTTAGAAAGAGAGCAAATATGATTCTTCAGTGCATGCAAGCTATGGTGAGGGTGCAATCTCGGGTGCTTGATTCCTATGAAGGCAGCACAAACTCCATCTCCAGTGATCAGAATAGCTTGTGGGGTTCAAATCTTGCTGAGAGGAAATCTACTGTAATAAATTTTGTTACAGATAATGTGTTATGCTTCGGCCTCGGCTTTGATTTGGTTAATCCTTAACAATGTATGCTGCAGTGTAGGGATGCAAGCAGCACTGCTGATGACTGGGTTCGTTGCAATAATTACAAGCCTAAAACATTAGAGGAAATACAGGAAATGTTACAGGAAACAAAGGAAGTAGTCACCTTGAAACGTGAAAAGGCCCTTGCTTTTGCTTTCTCTCAACAGGTTTTTGATCACATCCCTTGCCATTTGATTTATCACCTTCTATTTTGGCTGGAAATTAACACCAAGCCAGCAAACATTTGACGCAAACTCCTGCTTTGTTAGATATGGAAACCTGGAAGAGACTCATATGCAAGTGAAGGAGAGGTAGAAGAGAATCCCAGATGGCTACACAGGTGGAGAACTAGGAAGGAATGGGAGAGAAGAGGGAGCGGTGCATTGTGTGATCAATTATATCACAGTAGAGACCCTGTCAAAACTGTTGAAAGGGACGCCTCTAGACCTTACTCTTACTCTACCCCAAATGCTCATAAATTCAATCATCAATATCACTACCAACAACACAGGCCTAGTTCATATTCAGTTGCCTCTCCTCTTCAAAAAAACCACAACACTCTCTCACAACCAGTCACACCATCCCTTTCCAAAACAAGAGCACTACTTCGAGTCCATTCAGCTAGCCCTCGCTGCCTAGGAGAAGGCAGAAACCATGTGATGGAAGCAACCAATCCCTTTTCTGCTTCAATGCCTAACTACATGGCTGCCACTGCATCTGCCATGGCTAGAATTCGATCCCAAAGTGCACCAAGGCAGAGAGCTTCAACCCCAGAAAGAGAAAAGTCAGGTTCAGCCAGAAAACGCCTGTCTTTCCCAGTACCAGACCTGGCAACTAGCAATGGGGGTAACATGGTTAGCGATTATAGCCTGAGGAGTCCAAGTTTGAAGGGCATTCATGGAGCTAATATGGTAATGGAGCACAGGTCTAACATGTCTTCTTGTTACACAGACAGCATCGATGATGAGGTATATCCTCCTTCAACTAATGATCTTATCAGGTGGTTAAGGTAAAGCCAATATTTGCAGGGTAAGAAAAGGGGTGAATTATCTTTTAGTCTTTTTAGTCTCTGACTGTTTAATTTAGTTATAACTTAATCCTTTATGTTTGAAAACCTATAAATTAGTCTTCTGACTCCTGCCGTTGACCAACCGAACGTGGCCTTTATAATTAACACTGATTTTTATCTAAGAATTTAAATTGTTGAGCAAATGTTTTAAAAATAGAATTGAGACACAAGACTTTCAAACATGACGGACTAAGTTATAATTGCATTGAAACTTGAAGGACTAAACAATAATTTACTCTAAAAAAACAACAAGCCTGGCCGTATTGAAGAAGTTAGAGCTGGAGGTAGTTGAAGAATCAAGAAAGAATTCAAGATGAGGATGTTACTTCTGTGATTATTCATGATCAGTTTCATCAGAATAACCCTATCCCTCTTAGATGTTAAGAGGATTAAACAAATCTACATCAGTAGTATTTTAGCAGCTTTTGATGGTATAATGCACTACATTTATTAAATACTGCGTGCATGAGTGCTGCTGCTGCTCCTTGAAAAGTACAAAGCATTATTGGTTTGATGGAAAGATGTCTTAAGCATTAAATTTAGTCAAAGATGTATTTAAGAACTCAAATTTCCAACTTCATTGTAGAAGCCAAATGTGATACACTCTTCGTTAATTTAGCTAGCTAATGATGTCTGCTGAAATCGATCTTCTTCGTCTTCTAAATTGTCGACAGCCCTCAGACCACCAAATTGGTCTGCAACTGCTTCTTGTTAACCAGCACAGAGGAACTATTCTTGTGCCTTACCTCGTGGAAATGAAGAACATTTACAGGCATGAAAGGCCTTCAAGAAGTAAAAATTAATGAAATTTGAACCTCTAATTTATTGAACTTAATAGCCTTAATAAGAGGCCAATCAAGTGTATCAACCAATAACTTCAATGAGGTATTCTTGAAGAGTTTTTTTATTTTTCCCCTGAATGTTTAGCATTACTCTTTTGGTAATATACTATGAGGTAACAATGATAATAGAGCAACAACATCAGATCTATGTTATGATTTTCATGAAAATCATGTTTTGTTAAGTACTATTGACCGGATAACAGAGTCGATTCCTGATTTGAGTTTCAAATTAAATTAAGTGGGAAGTAGTTCTTTTTGACCCATTTGATATTTGAATAGACTCGAGGTACACCATTAATATTAATTATATCTATAGCAAGGGGACAGTTCCTTTTCCAGTGAATATATGTCATTGATTTGATGCTAATTGGAAAAGATTCTCTGGTGTCGGGTTTTAGCGGTATTTATCAAAGTTAGAGCCATATCCAAGCGTGCATTAACACTAACAGGGATACAATGTATTCCATGCTTCAATGAAATTTTAACTTATATTATTATCTAACATATATATCTCTAATATTGATTTAATATATGTCACGACCTGAATCCCGGATCCATAACCGGCACATAAGCAAGGTTTCCCTCCAAGGTTCCAAACCTATGCGAACCCAAACTTACATACAATCCTTTAAACAACTCAATCAGAGTTTAACGCAGAATTAACAACAAACAACTTCATAACATAATTCGATTGTCTTAATACAAGAGTTAATAATTTCATAGTTTTGAAGCACTAACTTGACACAAAAGGAAGGTACAAATTACAACCAAAAAGCAGATTCGGAAGGTTCAACAAAAGTAACCCGCTATCAAGCTATAAGCCTGAAAAGAATAATAATGAGAGGGTGAGTTCAACAACTCAGTGAGTAGATAATGTTCAATATACACACACGAGATAATATAACAATGAGAATATATATACAATTATGGCTTTAGGTTCTTCTATAAGGTTTCTTAAATAGGCCATAACAAGAATATCATATGGTAGAACTCGTCAGAAAATCAAAATGCAATGAGCATGAGGCTCCGTACTGTGGGATGATCAGTCCACACAGGTTGGTGACTCCCCCGACCAACTAGGGTTCAGATACGATGTGCACAAAGACTAACACTACCCTGTTAGCATGGGTATTCTGACTGACATACCATAGGTTCATAATCATAATCAAACAAACATATTCATATCTCAAAGCTCAACTCATGACATCAATCAAATGAGGAGCTACCAATTCAGAATTCAATTCAAAATATATACTGGTTCATATCAAGAATTCAGATTCAATAATTGATCATGCTTTATTATAACAAGGATAATAATCAATATATATTATCAAGAAGCATGATCCAATTCATATTAACAAATCAAATATTTATAGTATTTCTCATGCATATGGAAAATTATCCACTCACCTGACTTCAAAGCAAACAACACTCACAAGCTGAAACCGAAGGAAATCCTACTGACGTCCTGCCGGTAGAATATCAGGATTATCTGAATACAAAGGAGACATATTCAAAAACAACTCGAAAGAACATTTAACCTATTTAATACACTTAACTAAGGGTGTATTCCGTAACCCTAAATGTTTTTAAACTAACTAGTCAATTTTCTTAAAAACCCAAAATCTAACGGTTTTCCCGAAATCTAATCCATAATAAAAACAACTAATAAAATTGATAATAATTCACTAAATAACCCTTAATTATTTATCAAACTAATATGCAAAAGCTAATATTACAGCTAGGGACTAATCTGGAATTTTTTCATATTTTTAGGGCCAAATTGTAATTTTCATCTAATGGAGGACCAAACTGAAATTTGTCATAAATCCATGAATACACTGAAATTCTGATCATAATTAATCCTCAATTCTGTCCAGGATATTTCATTGTGCTCCAGGGATCATTCTGGAATTTTACTAAATTTTTAGGGTCAAATCGTACTTTTTGTCAAATTGGAGGACTAAAGCGAAAGTGTTAAATTCTCTTATCTATACAGTAATTATGTCCATAATTCATATGTTATTCTGTTCAGAATCTCGGAATATGCTCCAGGGACCAATTTGTAATTTTCCAAAGTTCGGGGACTAAACTGTAATTTCCATAAATTGAGGGACCAAATTGAATTTTCGTCATCTTCAACCTCAAACCCAGAATTTCAACAGATCACGTACTGTTATCCCCTGATTTCTAACACAAATTCATCATTCAAACAAAACCATAACTCAAAATCATCATAATCTTCCATAATCAACTTAATAATCAATTACCCACAACAATCAACCCCTAACCTTCAATTTAATTCATCAATTAAACCCAAAACACAAATTCTCAAAACCCTAACATTCATCAAAACTGAAATTAAAGCTTAATTAACATATTATACACATTAAACAACCTAAATCTTACCTTTTTCACTTATTTCCTCCAAATCTCTTCCTTTTTCCCTTATTTTCCCTTCTTTTCTCTTCTTCTTCTTCTTCCCTCTTCTCTCTCACGGTTTTGCTCTCTAATTTCAGATCACTCTTTCTTTTTTTTTTCTTTTTCTTTTTTACTTCCTATTTATATATATCAACTATTTGTCCAATTACAACTATACCCCTCATTCATTTATTCCAACTTTTAAGCCTTTAAGGGCTTTAGTGTATTTTCCAACTCATTTATTTCAAAACATTATAATATATTTTATAAAAATTCAAATTTTTTTAAACGTTCATGTTACAATTTAAACTTGGAAAGTCAAGAAAATAAAATATTGACAGAATGTACAAAAACAGTAGCATCATCAAAACCATCTCAACTTGTAAGTTAAGTCAACCTTGTTTGTTAAAAATCATATTTGACTTATAATTCTATCATGATCTGAATTCCGGGTTCATGACCGTCAATGTAGGAACAGTATCAAAAGAACACCTCACCTATACGATGTGATGTTTTGTATTAAAAAGATAAGGAAATGACAACAAAGCCCTTGAAGGCTTAAAGAGTAAGTATAATTAAATGAGGGGTATAATAGTATTTGAATAAAAAGATGAAAAATATAAATAGAAAGTAAAAAGAAAAAAGAAAAGAAAAGAGGGATATGAAAATTGAGAGCAAACCGTGAGAGAGAAGGGAGAAAGAAGAAGAAGAGAAAAGAGGGATATTATAAGAGAAATAGAAAGGAGTTGAAGGAAATAAGTTTAAAAGTAAGATCATGTATAAATATGTGTTAATTAAGCTTTAATTTTGGTTTTGATAAATGTTAGGGTTATGCAGTTTGTGTTTTGGGTTTGATTGATGATTTAATTTGAATGTTATAGAGTTAATTGTTATGAGTATTTGATTATTTGGATGATTTTGAGAGATTGAATTGAAAGATGATAATTTTGAGTTATGATTTTTTTTTAATGGTGAAATTGTGTTAGAAATCAGGAGATAACAGTAGGTAATCTGTGAAAATTCTAGGTTTGAGGTTGAAGATGATAAAATTTTGGTTTGGTCCCTCAATTTATGAAAATTACAGTTTAGTCCCTAAATTTTAGAAAAATTATAATTTGACCCCTAAATGTATGTTTTATCGGTTTTGAATAATATAATATTTCTGAAGATTATAAAATACTGCGTATTTTTGAATAAATTATTCTTTTGATATGTTTGTTCTGAGGCATTTTATAATCTTCAGAAATATTATATTATTCAAAACCGATAAAATCAAAAGATAATTTAAAACTCATCATTAGTAATTAAAACAAAAACAATAATCCAAACTTAATTAAAACAAGGTAATAGTGGAGCGTTTAAGGTATCGAATCAAAACTAAAAGGAAAGTCTTGCAAAACAAGCAAGGCATACCGACCAAAATTGAAGAAGCGGAAACACTCAACAAAGTCTAACTGCTATCAGAAACTAAGAACATGAAATAATATTAAGAATGATAGGTGAGTTTAACCAACTCAGTGAGGGAATAACATTTAATATATATTTTAGATATTATAGTTTGCAAGATGATTTATCTTGATATACATATACATATACATATACATACTAAACATGTTATCATAAAGTAGTAGAATACATGTAAGAGATCAGATGACACTCGAAGGTGACCAGATGACACCCGAAGGTGACCACTATGGGATAATCAGTCGCCATAGGCTGATGCCTCTCTCACTAGCTTTGTCACGACCCGAATCCCGGATCCGTGACCGGCAATGCAGGAGAGGTGTCGAAAGGACACCCCGCCTGCGCTAAGCCTCAGAACGGACATATCAAAAGAATAATTTATTCAAAAATACACAGCAGCTCATAATATTCAGAAATATCATATTATTCAAAACTGATAAAACCAAATGATAGTTATTAAAACAAAAATAATAATAATTCATAATACTCATTACATTGTCAAAATCCAAATTTAATCAAATCAAGATAATAGTGGAGCGTCTAAGACATCAAATCAAACTGAAAGGAAAGCCTCGCGAACAAGCAAGGCATGCCGACCAGAACTGAAGAAGCGGAAACACTCAACAAAGTCCAACTGATATCAGAAACTAAGAACCTGAAATAATATTAAAAATGAGAGGTGAGTTCAACCAACTCAGTGAGGGAATAACATTTAATATACATTTAAGATATTTTCAGATATTAATAGTTTGCAAGATGATATATCTTGATATACATATACATATACATATACGTACTAAACATACATCATAATGTAGTGGAATACATGTCAGAAATCAGATGACACCCGTAGGTGACCAGATGACACCCGTCGGTGACCACTGTGGGATGATTAGTCACCACAGGCTGATGCCTCTCTCACCAGCTAGGTATACAGAATACTATGTGCACACAGGCTAACTACTCTCCGTTAGCATGGAGTTACTGACAAGTCCATATCAAAGCATAATAGATATTCGCATAATAATCAAAGAAACGTATATCATATCAAATAGAATTCACTTTGACAGATTGCAAGTGCAAATTCAAGAATAAATGAGTACTCGGAAAATAAAGCAACATATATAAATATTCAAGAGTTGTACTCATTGTATAATCAACATACATATTTATTTATATTATATGCATATTAAAGATTATTCCACTCACCTGGAAAATATAGAACTAAAAGGAATGTCGGACGAAAGACCCGAAAATCCTATTAAGAATCGTTAGGAGAACCTACAATAAATATATAAAATATACTCAAAAATAACTCAAAAGAACACAAATAAAAGATTCCAACGAATAAAAGGAAACCAGGCTTAGTCTCCTAGATTTAGGGACTAAAACGATAATTTTTCAAAACAGGGACCAAAACGTAATTTTACCAAAATTTGAGGACCGGGTTGTAAATATATAACCATACTGAAATTTATCCATAAATCGTCCTTATCTTTGTCCAGAATCTTGAATTATGCCCCAAGATCCAAAATGTGATTTTATCAAAATGTTAGGGGTCAAATCGTAATTTGTCAAATTGGAGGACCAAACTGAAAATATCATATATTCTTAATTATACTGAAATTTTGTCCTTAAATCATCCTCAGTTCTTTTCAGAAACTCAATTTATGCCCCAGGGACCAATCTATAATATTTCCAAAGTTCGGGGACTAAATTGCAATTTTCACAAATTGAGGGACCAAATTGAATTTTCATCATCTTCAACCTCAAACCCAGAATTCCAACAGATCATCTACTGTTATTTCCTGATTTCTAACACAATTTCACCATTTAAACAAAATCATAACTCCAAATCATTATCCTTCAATTCAATCTCTCAAAATCAACTAATTAATCAAATACTCACAATAATCAACTCCTAACCTTCAAATTAATTCATCAATTAACTCAAAATACAAACTTCAAAACTCTAAATTAATCAAAACCAAAATTAAAACTTAATTAACACATAATTATACATAATCTTACCTTTAAACTTATTTCTTTCAACTCTCTTCTCCTTCCCTTATCTTTCCCTCTTTTCTCTTCTTCTTCTTTTTCTTTTCTTCTCTTCTCCAGTAACCCTCTTTCTCTCAAAATCAAATCATTCTTTTTTTTTTCTTATTTATATTTATCAACTATTGGTCAATTACCACACTACCCTTCAATCATTTATACCCTCTCTTTAAGCCTCCAAGGGCTTTGTTGCCTTTTCTCATTCCTTTTATTACAAAACATCACAAGCTTGGTATACATAATACTATGTGCACATAGGCTAACTACTCTCCATTAGTATGGAGTTACTGACAAGTCCTATATCAAGGCATAATAGATATTTACAGAATCATTAAAAAACGTATGTCATATCAAATAGAATCTAGTTCGACAGATTGCGAGTGCAAATTCAAGAATAAATGAGTATTCGGAAAATAAAGCAACATATATAAATATTCAAGAAATTAACTAGTTGTACTCATCGTATAATCAACATATATATACCCACTTACCTGGAAAATATAAAACTAAAAGGAATGTCAGATGATATATATATATATATATATATATATATATATATATATATGTCAGATGAAAAACCCAAAAATCCTATTGAGGATCGTTAGGAGAACTTACAACAATATATAAAATATACTAAAAAACAAATCAAACAAAAGATCCCAATGCATAAAATAAAACCAAGCTTAATCTCCTAAGTTTATGGACTAAAATGACAATTTTCAAAACAAGGACCAAAACGTAATTTTACCAAAATTAGAGGAGCAAAATGTAAATACATAACCATACTATATTTCCACCCATAAACCATCCTAAATTCTGTATAGAACGAACCAGGGACCAAATTGTAATTTTCATAAAGTTCAGGGACTAGAATGTAAATTCCTAAAATTGAGGGACCAAAGTGGAAATATTCCAAATAAATTATCAAACTAAGATTCATCATCCTTAACCTCATAATAACACTGTACATAATCTAAAAATACATTTAGGGGTTAAATTATAATTTTTTCAAAGTTTAGGGATTAAACTGTAATTTTCACAAATTGAGGGACCAAACCAAAATTTTGTCATCTTCAACCTCAAACCCAGAATTTTCACAGATTACCTATTGTTATCTCCTGATTTCTAACACAATTTCACCATTAAAAAAAAATCATAACTCAAAATCATCATCTTTCAATTCAATCTCTTAAAATCATCCAAATAATCAAATACCCACAACAATTAACTCTATAACATTCAAATTAAATCATCAATCAAACTCAAAACACAAACTTCATAACCTTAACATTTATCAAAACCGAAATTAAAGCTTAATTAACACATATTTATACATAATCTTACATTTAAACTTATTTTCTTGATCTCTATTTTCCTTTCTTTATCTTTTCCCTTTTTTCTCTTCTTCTTCTTCCCCTTTTCTTCTCTTCTCCCGTCAGTTTTTCACTCTTAAAACACAGCTCTCTTCTTTATTTTTCTTTTCTATTTATATTTATCAACTATTTGTTTAATTACAACAATACCCCTTATTCATATATACTCATTTTTTTAGCCTTCAAAGGCTTTATTGCCTTTTACCTACTCATTTAATTTCAAAAC
Organism: Populus tomentosa; assembly: GCA_018804465.1. Classification (NCBI taxonomy): domain Eukaryota; kingdom Viridiplantae; phylum Streptophyta; class Magnoliopsida; order Malpighiales; family Salicaceae; genus Populus; species Populus tomentosa. The sequence goes on from CM031997.1 coordinate 357,837, forward strand.
ATCACAAATTCAGACTTATTTTTAAATTTATACTCGGTGTTACATATCCCGATACAAAAGTTTTTGAGTTGAAGCAGAATGTGAGGTGGTTCATGGCAAGCCTTTCCCTGCTCTGTGGAGAACTGGCAAAAGCAGGTTTTCTGTAACATTGAAGCTTTTTGTTTGTGACAGGGTTTGTCAGTCTATCTTGTTTGAGACGAAGAGCCAAGAAAAACATCCTAAGAGATGCCAGCGGCATTATTAATCAGCTGTGGTTCTGTCCATGTACTTCTAACATGTGTGGGGTGTTTTTCACTTGTCTCTGAAATTAAATAACGAGATGCTGTAATTATAAATGTATTCGAGCATAATGTAATGTAACAGAAGCAAAAAAATGGCCACCATCTCCTCCTATAATATTACATTACGTATTTACTTGTTTTGTTCTCCCAAACCTATCCTTACTCTACTCTAGAAAAGTTTTTCCTCGCATAAGCTCCTGCCTTACCTGTGATGTTCTATATATATATTGGTCTAACTAGAACTGAAACTTCTTATGGCAGGGAATATCATTTAGGGAAAGACCCGGTTTAATCTGACAGGTCAACCAGGTGCCCTTCCGACCCGAGATGAGTCAATGAAAGAAACCATTTTTTATATATATATATAAAAATGATGTCATTTTTGTTTTTTAAAAGTCAAAGTTTGAATTGTCCTCCCAATCCAACCTCCTTGATTTGAGCCTGGAGTCGATCTTTAATAACCTTCAAACGGACTGCAATTTGAATGTAGCCTACTTTCGTTTTTTTATACTCTTGTGCGGGACACTCTAGCTGGTCTGTATTTAATTCTGTCATCGGGCATGGCCCTTCATGTTATGTATGAAAATAACAGGGCCGATGTTATGACTTCCCTTAACCTTGTCTTATCCATAGTCTTCCTTGTTCTTGAACTGATATACATGCGTTAAAGTATATTTAAAAAAAATGAAAAACATCCCCTATACATGCGTGTGTGTGTGCATTAACAAGGAAAGTCAATGGCATCAATCTCTGTACATATGAGAGTTTGGATGCTTGTTCATGCTTATAATTATAATATTAGCTGAATGGAACTTGATGTCTTGTATTTAATAATATCTGCTGATTTCACCTTGTCCAATTCAGCTTTATAAAACCAATGTGCAAGGATCTGGCAGCCCAGCAAGCATGAGGTAAACATCAACTCTTATTTTATGTCTACAAACAGCGTGAATAACAGCCACGACTTTCTGCAGCAGCAGCAGCAGGACGAATCTATGACGCATTCCATTACTTCATCGACATGAATCTTTGCATTTTTATATATATATATATATATATATATATATACACATATAACTCTTCAAGTCTTTCTGCTTATCTGACAATGGCTCAGCTGGCTGGCCCTGATGAGATAGAGTCATTTCGGATTGAGTTAGCAGAGATTGGAAGAAGCATAAGGACCTCATTCAGGAGTCATGTGTCGAGTTTTCGTAGCGTTTCAACTGTGAAATCCGAGCATGGTAGGGATGCTGATGATGAAGATGTGTCACAGTGGGTTGATGTTGAGAGATTACCAACCTTTGAACGGATTACCACTGCTTTATTTGAGGAGCAAGATGGCATCGCTGGAAATGGAGATGTTAAGGGGGGGAAGAGAATTATTAATGTTTCCAAACTTGGAGCTCAAGAACGGCATATGTTCATTGAGAAGCTCATCAAACACATTGAAAATGATAACCTCCGATTGTTGCATAAACTTAGGAAAAGAATTGACAGGTAATTACGTTTATACATATGTAAGATGTCTCTCAGATATTAAATCTAATCATTTTATTGATCTAGTTATAATTATGTTTTTCAGAGTTGGTGTGCAGTTGCCCACTGTAGAAGTGAGATACAAAAATTTGTGTGTTGAATCAGAATGCGAGATAGTTCAGGGAAAGCCCCTCCCCAATCTATGGAACACTGCCAAGAGCATTCTCTCTGTAAGTATCTGCATATAAGAGGAATAAGTTCTCCAAGTGTTTTTCTATTAACCTTTGGATCATCTCTTACAATGAAAATTGCAAAATTTTAACTTGAAACGATTGTCTTTCTTCTTCAATGCAAGGTGGAGCAAGTCAGTGAGTGTTGAAACACACTTAAGTAGCTCAGCTGGCTTGGTTTTAATATTCTAAATTGATGAAACCACTTATTTATACTTGAAACAAACCCTCCAAGCTAGGAAAACAACAAACAAGATATTCTAAACCTGGACAAGTTTTCCATCTAGCTAAAGTAGAAGGCAGAAATGAAATCCAAGGGGCAGATTCTTCAACACAAATTCTGTCACCATGTCCAGCCTCTCTAGTTAGCCTCTGTTGCTTTTTTTATTGACTAATAAGGCTACTGACATGTAAAGAGAGTTGGAGGCAAGATTGTCAAAGCTCCATTGAATGTTAATTGACAAAAAGAGGGCAGTCTTGCATGTTGCAAAATATGGCAGCAGGATTTTTCGATCTGCAGAATGGTTTATCAGCCTGCGTACTGGTCAGAACAATGACCATAACTCTTGGTAGGAAGCTCCAAATCCTGCACCGTTTGATGTGTTGAAAACAAGAGACATACAGCGTTTTAGGGATATATGGATGCCTAGTTTTTTGCTCATAATTAGTGCAGTTTTTCCTTTAAAGATAATCCTGAAATCGGAGCTTGTTATGAACCTTTTCAACTCTCTTGATACTCGTTTAGCACCAATTATCTCGTCTTCATTTTTCCATGTAAATTTCTGATTTATTAGGGATGCTTTTGCATTACTTTTCCATTTATAAACTGCTAAAAGCTAAACTATCTCTGTTTGCGACAGGGGATTGCCAATCTGTCATGTTCGAAACACCGAACCAAGATAAGCATCATAAAAGATGTCAGTGGCGTTATTAAGCCAGGAAGGTAGCCTTCAAATAGCTGGGATTTACTGTGTTCAATTAATAGTAGAACAGGAGCACTTGAGCCCTCAATCTCATTCCTTTCCACATGCTAAACCAGCAACATAGCGATGGCCACTGACAAAATTGCTGTTCTGACTCACCATTTATTCGCTCAGTTCTCTTGAAAAAGACACAAGTAGTAATGGCTAACTAAATTGAAGATTTCTCTTTGAGATTAAAAAAAATCTATAGTTTAATTCGGGAAAGAGTATTCGTATGAGTCCTAAGGGAACTCAGCAATTAGGTTGTTTATTCTAATAAGCAACTTTCTAGCCTTCTCAGGGGTTGTATCAATGTGTGTTTGCTCATATGCTAACAAGAAATGTACTGAATCTGACATGATAACTTCAAGTTCACTTGCTGTTCATGTTTTTTTTGCAGGATGACTTTATTGCTCGGCCCTCCAGGATGTGGAAAAACTACTATGTTGTTGGCTCTCTCTGGGAAACTAAGCCATTCTCTGAAGGTTTTAATGCTTCTATGACACAATTAAGAGAAAAATAATTTTCAACAGAGTTAAGAACAGTAATGGGGAATTCCATAGAGAATCTTGACTCAGGAAATGTTTTGAAATTTTTGGAAGTTAGTCGTGTACCTTATTGTCTAAACAATTCTGGTGTTCGTAGAGATTTGATTCACTTGAAATTTATTTCACTGAAATCCATGAACACATTATTATATTCAATAAAATCTGAAATGCATCGTACTTGACTATATTTGTGAGATTGCTGCTTGCACTGCTGCCTAAAGCTCTCAAATTTCTCCACAATTAAAATTGTTATGTGGAAATGGGATCGGCTCAGTTTTAAGTTACTCACTGATCCATACCTTCTTATAAAGGTTGCTGGGGAAATGTCTTACAATGATCACAAATTGGAAGAGTTTGTTCCTCAGAAATCCTCTGCATATGTAAGCCAATATGATCTGCATATTCCAGAGATGACAGTGAGAGAAACAATTGATTTTTCAGCACGTTGTCAGGGAGCAGGAAGCCGAGCTGGTAAGAATTCTTTATAGACACAAGTAGTGATTTTTTCTTTTAATTGAAATCAAACTCTCAACGTGATTCTGTAGAGTAACTTCTCATTTTCCTGGCAAACCTTATGTTATTTGTTGTCCTTTCATGAAAGAGATCATGATGGAAGTCAGTAGAAGGGAGAAGCAGGCAGGAATACTTCCAGATTCTGATGTGGATGCCTACATGAAGGTAGACATGGTGGATCCCATGTTTTGAATATTCAGAAGGTTCGCTTACATGTTTTGGAAGAATTTATTTACTTTATTTTTGTGGTCAGGCAATATCAGTTGAGGGATTGAAAAGTAACCTTCAGACAGATTACATATTGAAGGTAATTTACTAGGTTTATTCCACAGGGCTGAAGTCTTACATTCCATTTGCTTATTGTCCAAACATCCTATTGTTTTACAATATTTTTCATCCTACCCTTTCTTTCAGATTCTAGGACTTGATATTTGTGCCGACACAATGGTTGGCGATGCCATGAGAAGAGGTATCTCAGGAGGTCAGAAGAAACGGCTGACTACAGGTAGTTTATGCTTGAGATAAGAACTGATACTTCAGAGAATATGTGTTCCTCAAGATCTTCAAGATGCTGAAATTCATTTGATGCCTGTAAATTTTTTCCCTTTGTGTTACAGGTGAGATGATTGTCGGGCCAACAAGAGCACTCTTCATGGATGAAATATCAAATGGCTTAGACAGCTCAACCACTTTACAAATTATATCTTGTCTACAACATTTGTCTCATATTTTGGATGCTACTGTGTTGATTTCATTACTTCAACCAGCACCAGAGACCTTTGATCTCTTTGATGACATCATTCTAATGACAGAAGGGAAGATTGTGTATCACGGCCCACGTTCTAGTATTTGCAAATTCTTTGAGGACTGTGGGTTTAGATGCCCTGAAAGAAAAGGTGTTGCAGACTTCCTTCAAGAGGTGGGTCTTCAAGCTTCTGTTTGTCTCTCCATTTATATTTCATTTTAAAGTTGACTTGTGTTACTCCTTCGCTCTGCTCCAGGTTATTTCCAGAAAAGATCAAGGACAATATTGGTTCCTTACTGAACAACCATACAGTTATGTTTCAGTTGACCAGTTTGTTAAAAAATTCAAAGAAAGTCAGCTTGGCAAGAATCTAGAGGAAGAGATCTCGAAGCCATTTGATAAATCTAAAAACCACAAGAGTGCTTTATCCTTTACAAGCTACTCATTAACAAAATGGGAAATGTTTAAAGTTTGCAGTGTAAGAGAATTTCTTCTAATGAAAAGGAATTCTTTTATATATGTATTCAAAACTACACAGGTATCTTTCATTTTACCCATCATCTGCAAATCTTTTGGCTTTTACTTATAAAAAACCAGCCAGCTTATCGGAAAACATCCCTGCTTCTTTGCACAGCTATTTATCATCGCTTCAATAACAATGACTGTCTTACTGCGCACAAGAATGGCTATTGATGCGATCCATGCAAGCTATTACGTGGGCGCTTTGTTCTATGGACTGCTTATCTTACTTGTGGATGGATTTCCAGAGCTGCAGATGACTGTCTCTAGACTTGCAGTTTTTTATAAACACAGAGAGCTTTGTTTTTATCCTGCTTGGGCTTATGCGATCCCTTCTGCTATCCTTAAAGTTCCAGTTTCACTCTTGGAAGCTTTTGTTTGGACAGCTCTTACTTACTACGTCATCGGCTACAGCCCTGAGTTCGGAAGGTGAGCTCTAGATGGGGGGTTCAAAAATTAAGCACTTGAAGTTAAACTTACTGGTAAATATGATGCAAAAGAGTGGGTATGTGGCTATACCTGATATTGCATGAAAAAACAACTTACGAACCTGCTCTCTGGCTGCGAAAAGTGATATTATTGTCAGTTCAAACACTTTTTTCCATGATGAGGCAAAACCAGTAACTTGGGGAGAGTATATGTGAACTAACTAAGAAGTTTTTATAGCACATCATTCATAGGATGCATGGAAGAGCTATTACTGTTTTCTGGAGGTTGAGAAAGCTATAGATTCGTTCTGGCTGAGGTTAACCTGCTAATGTCTCAACTACTTCAGTTACTATGGCTACTCTTTATTTAGGAACCTTGGATGCCATGAATTTCTTTATTCATCTGCTGAGTAGTTGTGTTTCTTAGGTTTCTCCGCCAGTTCCTTCTACTCTTTCTGGTACACTTGACATCAACATCCATGTTTCGGTTTGTTGCATCTGTCTTCCAAACTGTGGTTGCTTCAACAGCAGCTGGTTCTCTCGCTATATTAGTTGCTTCAGTATTTGGTGGCTTCGTAATTGCAAAACGTGAGATTTCATACTGCTCCTCATAATCCTGTGATATTGCTCAAATGATTTTCCTTAATAGTTTGTGCTGTTGCAGCCGCAATGCCTGTTTGGCTGGCATGGGGATTTTGGATTTCTCCATTAACATATGGTGAGATAGGTTTGACTGTCAATGAGTTTCTTGCTCCTCGGTGGGAAAAGGTACTTTTCAAGTATTCAGCCTTATGTAGGTACTCTGTGGACACCAAGGCTCAAATTCAGTCGGTTTTTTTCTTTTTTTTGGTTTAAAGTAGTAATTTGGAAGAATTTTTTTTTGGAAAGAGAATCTAATATTCCTACTGGGTATAAATCAACTCTGTTGAGATATTTTCATTGATTAGGCGATCCAGAAGGTGTGTGAGATTCCTACTATTCTGCAGTTGCAAAAATGAGTTATTTTGTAGTGAAGTTGATATACTCTTCGACTTTAAACACAGGTTGTCTCTGGTGACACATCCATCGGACAACAAACACTAGAAAGCCGTGGATTAAATTTTCATGACTACTTCTACTGGATATCAGTTGGTGCATTGATTGGGATGACAGTGCTTTTCAATATCGGTTTCACAATGGCTTTAACCTTCTTAAAACGTGAGTCCATCTTCCACTGCTTCGTGGGTTTTCTTTATAATATATATGTAGATGCATCCATGCTAACCAAATACATTGATCCTCATTCAGCCCCAGGAAACTCTCGTGCAATTATTTCTCGTGAAAAGTACAATCAGCTGCAAGGAAAAATAAATGACCGCGAATTTTTTGACAAGGACATGACCCTCACTGCTGCACCTGCTAAATCTAGTACAGAAACCAAAAAGGGTGTGCTTGTTTTCTTCCTTCTCTAATCAATTTGACATATAGCATTTCTACAGAAGCTTTTGTCTTTGTAGACTGTTTCATGGTAATCTACGTTGGCCATAGAGTGATAGAGAGATATCTCCACATCTTTACAACTGTTGCAATCAATAATTTTTGCAGGAAGGATGGTTTTGCCTTTTGAGCCCCTTGCTATGACATTTACGGATGTTCAGTACTACGTTGATACGCCACTGGTAACCAAGATAATTCTCGACAGTCATAAAATGCAGTTTCTTTGTCTAAAAAATGCTGTTATACTTGTCTCAGGAAATGCGAAAGCGTGGTAATCAACAGAAGAAGCTTCAGCTTCTTTCTGACATTACTGGCGCATTCAAACCTGGCATCCTCACGGCATTGATGGGTGTTAGTGGAGCAGGGAAAACAACTCTTATGGATGTTCTTTCTGGAAGGAAAACTGGTGGTACCATTGAGGGAGAGATTAGAATTGGCGGGTATCTAAAGGTTCAGGATTCATTTGCTAGAATATCAGGTTACTGTGAGCAAACCGACATTCATTCCCCACAAATTACTGTAGAAGAATCTCTGGTATACTCTGCTTGGTTGAGGCTCCCACCTGAGATAAATGCGAGAACTAAAATTGTATGATACCCTTTAAAAGATGAACTAATTGTTTTGTTCCTGGACCATAATCATTAAGACTGGGTTGTACTACAAGTTTTTATGATCAACTTTTTTTTTTTTTTTTTTTACAGGAGTTTGTAAATGATGTTATTGACACTATCGAGCTTGACGAGATCAAAGATTCTTTAGTAGGCATGCCAGGAGTTAGCGGTTTATCAACCGAGCAGCGTAAGCGGTTGACTATAGCAGTGGAACTTGTTGCTAATCCATCTATCATATTTATGGATGAACCCACTTCGGGTTTAGATGCAAGAGCAGCTGCAATAGTTATGAGAGCAGCAAAGAATATAGTTGAAACGGGAAGAACTGTAGTTTGCACCATTCATCAGCCAAGTATTGATATCTTTGAGGCATTTGATGAGGTAAAACTAAAGTAATGATAAGATTGATACTCTTGTTTCTTCTTCACCATTGGTTTGGTAAGAATAGAACCCCTCTACCCATACCACCTGAAGCCAAGTCATCTGCCATTGCGCAAAGACATCAATGGCTGAAATGGCAAAGCTAAAGCTATCAAAGTTTTAATATCCATATCTGAGATCATAGTGCATATAATTGAGGTTTTGACACATCCTACTCTCTACTGCAGTTGATTTTAATGAAAATCGGAGGACGCATAATCTATTCTGGACCATTAGGCCAGCGGTCAAGCAGGGTGATTGAGTACTTTGAGGTTAGTTGTCGCGAAATTCTCTGTTTTTGATGTCATTGTCTTTCAGGTACTTGTGGTAGCTGACAGGCTTCTTCATCAACCTTGATTCTATTTTCCTGACTTCATTGGATAGAGTATTCCTGGTGTGCCTAAGATTAAGGACAATTACAATCCTGCAACATGGATTTTAGAAGTTTCTTCTCAATCTGCAGAGGCTGAACTTGGTGTAGATTTTGGTCGAATTTATGAAGAGTCTACCTTGTATCAGTAAGTACAAAAACCATGATGATCTATAGCACTGATATTAAGAAGGAATAATAACCTTACGCCTCTGACTGCAGGGAGAATGAAGATTTGGTCAAGCAATTGAGTTCACCAACTCCTGGTTCCAAAGAACTGCATTTTCCTAGTCGTTTTCCACAAAATGGATGGGAGCAACTCAAAGCATGCCTGTGGAAACAAAACTTGTCTTATTGGAGAAGTCCTTCTTATAACCTTGCGCGCATTGTTTTCATGTCCTCTGGAGCTTCCCTATTTGGCCTGCTGTACTGGCAGCAAGGAAAGAAAATGTAAGTCAATAAGCATTGATGTTTCTACAAACCACAAAATTTACAACCTGTATAAAACGTTTTTCTTTCCTTTATCCTGTTTTTTTCAGAAAAAAGTCATGTTGCTCATAAAATGTTTCTTAGATGCTTTGACATTTAGTTTCTGGCAGTGCTTTTATGGAGAGGCATTTTCTTGATAATTTAGTTCTCATTTTGTAGAAAAAACGAGCAGGATTTGTTCAATATAGTTGGCTCAATGTACGCAGTCATCGTATTCTTTGGCATAAACAATTGCTCCTCAGTCCTGCCTTTTGTGGCAACAGAGAGGACTGTTTTGTACCGGGAAAGATTTGCTGGGATGTATTCCTCGTGGGCCTATTCATTTGCTCAGGTTTCAGATCTCTTTCGAAAACTAGATTGTTTACTTTCCTGTCAAGTACATGGAGAAATTTAAACTAGCTTTCATGTCTCTACTTATGAACTAGATATACTCAACCCTTCTCTTTTACTTCAGCTTGTAAGTTTACTGGTGATGATTCGGTAAAAACTCATGGATACCTGTAAGTTGAAGTCCCTAACAGTTTCATTTTATCACTGAAGTAAAATATCTGGCAGTTCCTAGGTGTTCCTGTTAGAATCTCAACTAGTTTACACTTGAACCACATGAACTTGCCATGTTATGTTGATATCAAACGGAAGATAGAATATCAGCTATGCCTGCACCAGAAGCTTGATCATTTTGGATGTTCATCTGAAATAAGAAGGTTATGTCTGACATCTAAGTATAAAAATAGTAATAAGGTTTATAAGTCTGATAAGTATTGTCTGGTTTACAAGTCTTTAAATAGGATTGAAATTGACCATAATAAGATTGAAAAATCATAATCCCTAAATAAAATAGAAAACTAATAGAAAATCTGAAAATAACATATGAAATCCAGAAAAATCAAGGAAAAATAATAAAATTGGATCCATCAGCATCTTCACTCCTAATTTGTGTTGAGATTTAAATTCGTGATTGATCATCAAGCTCCAATACCATGTAAGATAACCATCTCAATTAAAAAGTTTTAAGTTATTCAATAAGATTAATTAATAATTTTATATTACTAATGCATGTTATTATTAATTTGTTTTGTAGGTGCTAGTTGAGATTCCATACTTGCTCGTTCAATCAATCATTTATGTGATCATCACATATCCTATGATTGGTTACTCGTCGTCTGCATATAAGATATTCTGGTCTTTCCACAGCATGTTCTGCACATTGCTATTTTTCAACTACGAAGGGATGCTGCTTGTGTCATTGACACCAAACATTCAAGTGGCTGCCATTTTAGCCTCATTTTCATACACAATGCTCAACTTTTTCTCCGGCTTCGTTGTCCCAAAACCGGTAAGCTTTCCGACCATCAATTTATCTTACTGAGGGCCGGTTTCCATGTATTGCAATTTGAAACATGGTTGCCTGCGCAGACAAACATTAACCACCATAGTATCAATCCAAGTACTATATATCATCTCTAAGCATGCCTTTACTTAGCTTTGCCTTCGATGAAGACACATGAACAGAAAAACATGCATGTTGTCATAATTAAAGATGGCTAGGTTTCAAAATTTAATTTCTCAGGTTTTATAGTTTCAACGAAATTAATAAGATGCTTTCAACCATTAAAAGAAAACTACGTACGTACATATCAAGATCTTGACCAAGATGGTGTGAACTAACTAAGATACAAAACTGACTGATCACTTATGGTTCTTAATTTGTGCTTGGCAACGCAGCATATTCCAAAATGGTGGCTTTGGTTGTATTATATTTGCCCCACATCCTGGGCGTTAAATGGCATGGTGACCTCACAATATGGAGATGTAGACGAAGAAATATCAGTGTTTGGCGAGACCAAAGCTCTTTCTGGTTTCGTCGAGGATTACTTTGGGTTTCATCACAGCTTTTTGAGTGTTGTTGGTGTTGTTCTAATAATCTTCCCCATTGTCGCTGCTTCTCTTTTTGCTTATTTTATAGGAAGACTCAACTTTCAGAGAAGGTAGAATTTGTATTTTGTATCTTCTTCTTTTTTGTAATCGAATAAGGTCGACGATTTTGTATTGATGCATCTGCTGTTGTATCATTAATTGATACTTATATTAACTATCCCATGCAATTTTTATTTTATTTTATTTATAGGCATATTTGATATTTTGAAACCTTAGCACCCATCATAAGAAGAAGAACATCTAACCCATCAAAACACAACAAGGACATGATTTAGCTAACTACTCTTAACAACTTCACATTCACATTATTCTGCAACTTTCGGTGTTCTCATCGCTGAAGAAGCGCGTGTACAAATCGGTCGCCATAGAAGGCGGCACAGGGGGCGGCATGTAGTTAACGGCTGCCTGAGGGCGGGCGTACATCATCGGTTGAAACATGTCATTCCCTTGCTTCTGCCTTTGTTGATTCATCATCATTACCATGTATTGCTGATTATAAGGATTCCCTTGCCCTTGCCCTTGCCCTTGCCCCACCCCCATCCCTTGATAATAGCCACCGTTCATTGCTCCTGGTGCCGGCAGTCCTTGCACTGTTGGTACATTACCCATCCTTGCATAATTGCCCATCGGGCCCATTGGACCCATTGTACTCATCGGACCCATTGGACCCATCTGTCCCATATGGACCATATTCTTGTGACCACCATTACCTGCTCCATCAATTTCAGGAACCCTTGTTTCATTTTGGTGATATCATGGACCCCGCCATTATTAATTCTTGTTTCCATACGTTTTCACCGATTATAGGTGACAGAAGATTCTTTTTTTGAAAAAAAATACAACTTTTTGAAATTTCTTTTTTATGTTTTTGGTAAAATAACTTAGTTTAAATTTTTTTAGTGAAATACGTAGTTTAGTAAATATGTTCTTAAAATATCCTTGCTTGGAATAACACAATTGTTAAAATAAATTCACACAAATAAAAGAGAAAGAAAAAATAAATGAAAAATAAATAAGGTTTTAAAAGCACATCAAAGCTTTAATGATAATATTATTAGAAAAATCATAATAAAATAAATCTAATAACACCAAAAAATATTACAAAAAAACAAGTGAACCAGCTATGAATAATGGTTGGAATGGACTCTACATGCTGCTAAAAACAAAAGGAAGCATCTATCCTTCTAGATTAATGAATCTCTAATCCATAATTTTTGATAATTGCTGAAATTAGAATGCCACTAATGTTGGGATGTTGCCATTAATGGGCAACAACATCTGTAGCCCTACTATAAAAAAAGGTTGCCATTGTCAAATGCTACAATTATGAGTTGTTGGTAACAACTTGATATTGTCAAAAGAAGTTGCACCGATCATAGACAAAGGATGGCCACTATTGTTGACAAATGAGTAAGAGGAGTTGCCATTAAAACCTATAAATAGAGACATCACTTGGAGAGCAAAATGAAAGAGAGAAAATACAGAGCCAAAGATGTGAGGAATATATGAGAGAGGGAGTTGCCAAGAGCATCAAACAGTGATTGTCATTGCAGCATTGCAAAGAAAGAAAAGAATGAGGTTGAGAGTTGCAAAGAATGGATGATTCCTCCTCCTTTATTGTTGTAAATCTTGTTTTCTCTTTCTATATATAATCAAGTGGCTTCTCTTATGGATGTAGGTGATGAGTCGAATTATGTTAAATATTGTGTTATTGTGTTTAGCCTCCAATTAGCAACTATTAGAACATCACCGGTTGGAATTACCAATAACTAATGTCAATTCATTGAGGATGTTATTGTTTTTTTTTTTTTTTCTGGTTCATTATTTGATGATCTTATGCCAATCTCATTAATGAATTTATTGTCCACAAAAAGAAATAAAAAGTTAGAGGGACCAAATTAAAGTAGTAGCAGTGTAATGTTTTGAAATTTATAAGATAGGATATTACAACAAAGCCCTTGGAGGCTTAAAAGTTGGAATATATGAATAAGGGGTATTATGGTAATTGAACAAAAATTGATAAATATAAATAGGAAGTAAAAAAAAAAAAAAAGTGTGATCTGAATTATTAGAGAGCAGAACCGTGAGAGAGAAGAGGGAGGAAGAAGAAGAAGAGAAAAGAAGGGAAAATAAGGGAAAAAGGAAGAGATTTGGAGGAAATAAGTGAAAAAGGTAAGATTTAGGTTGTTTAATGTGTATAATATGTTAATTAAGCTTTAATTTCAGTTTTTATGAATGTTAGGGTTTTGAGAATTTGTGTTTGATTTAAATTGATGAATTAATTTGAAGGTTATAAGGTTAATTGTTGTGGTTAATTGATGATTTAGTTGATTATGGAAGATTATGATGATTTTGAGTTATAGAATTGTGTAAATGGTGAAATTTGAGTTAGAAATCAGGGGAGAACAGTGGGGTTTCTGTTAAAATCTGGACTGGAGGTTGAAGATGATGAAAATTCAATTTGGTCCCTCAATTTCCGAAAATTACAGTTTAGTCCCCGAACTTTGGAAAATTACAAATTAGTCCCTGGAGCATATTCCGAGATTCTGAACAGAATAACATATGAATTATGGATAGAATTACTGTATAGATAAGATAATTTAACACTTTCAATTTAGTCCTCCAATTTGACAAAAAGTACGATTTGACCCTAAAAATTTAGTAAAATTCCATAATGATCCCTGAAGCATAATGATACATCCTGGACAGAATTGAGGATTAATTAAGGTCATAATTTCAGTATATTCATGGATTTATGACAAATTTCAGTTTGGTCCTCCATTTGACAAAAGTTACAATTTGGCCCTAAAAATATGGAAAAAATTCCAGATTAGTCCCTAGCTGTAATATTAGCTTTTTCAGATTAGTTTGATGAATAATTAAGGGTTATTTAGTGAATTATTACCAATTTTATTAGTTGTTTTTATTATGGATTAGGTTTCGGGAAAACCGTTAGATTTTGGTTTTTTAAGAAAATTGACTAGTTAGTTCAAAAAAAAAATATAGGGTTACAGAATACACCCTTAGTTAAGTGTATTATAGATTAAATGTTCTTTCGAGTCGTTTTTGAATATGTCTCCTTTGTATTCAGATAATCCTGATATTCTACCGGCAGGACGTCAGTAGAATTTCCTTCGGTTTCAGCTTGTGAGTGTTGTTTGCTTTTGAGTCAGGTGAGTGGATAATTTTCCATATGCATGAGAAATACTATAAATATTTGATTTGTTAATATGAATTGGATCATGCTTCTTGATAATATATATTAATTATTATTCTTGTTATGATAAAGCATGATCAATTATTGAATCTGAATTCTTGATATGAACCAGTATATATTTTGAATTGAATTCTGAATTGATAGCTCCTCATTTGATTGATGTCATGAGTTGAGCTTTGAGATATGAATATGTTTGTTTGATTATGATTATGAACCTATGGTATGTCAGTCAGAATACCCATGCTAACAGGGTAGTGTTAGTCTTTGTGCACATCGTATCTGAACCCTAGTTGGTCGGGGGAGTCACCAACCTGTGTGGACTGATCATCCCACAGTACGGAGCCTCATGCTCATTGCATTTTGATTTTCTGACGAGTTCTACCATATGATATTCTTGTTATGGCCTATTTGATAAACCTTGGTATAAGAACGAAAGCCATAATTGTATATATATTTCTCATTGCTATATTACCTCGTGTGTGTATATTGAACATTATCTACTCACTGAGTTGTTGAACTCACCCTCTCATTATTTATCCTTTTCAGGCTTATAGCTTGATAGCGGGTTACTTTTGTTGAAGCTTCCGAACCTGCTTTTTGGTTGTAATTTGTACCTTCCTTTTTATGTCAAGTTAGTGCTCCAAAACTATAAAATTATATTAACTCTTGTATTAAGACAATCGAATTATGTTATGAAGTTAATTTGTTGTTAATGTTGCGTTAAACTCTGATTGAGTTGTTTAAGGATTGTACGTAAGTTTGGGTTCGCATAGGTTTGGAACCTTGGAGGGGAACCTTGCCTATGTGCCGGTCATGGATCCGGGATTCGGGTCGTGACAAACTTGGTATCAGAGCTTTAGGTTAAAGAAACAATAATATAATTAATTTCATAATAAGTGGAGCATTAGGATCCGTATCGTCGTGCTTGTTGTTTTTGAAATTTTAAATTCTCATCAAGTATGTCTTCTTCCTTGTGATAGATATGCTTTCCTAGAATTCTGAGATAATTATCATGCTATTGTTCTAGCATGACTTAAGTGCTCTCACTTTTATTTTAGGAAATGCCGAGGAATAGACGAACAGCTGATACTCTTAGGGTAGATGATGATCAGGATGATGTCCCTATTATGCAGTTGATAACTGCAAGGCAGAGAAGGAGGCGTGGTGCACCCGTGCCTCAACATGTTGATGAGGTACCTCCACCAGTGGAGGAAGAGCCTCAGGAAATAGAAGAGGAAGATATGGTAGATGAAACAGGTGTGGGGGTAGCTGACCCTGAGCCTGTTACAGAGGTTCAGCGACTTAGCCAGGTTGTGCAGACTTGGATAGAGTTTACTATGGAGAGAGACAGAATGAGGGATAGAGATGTACCCTCGACATCCCATACTGTTCAGGGAGTTAATGTGTCATTGGATGACTTTATGAAGTTGGCACCTCCTATTTTTACTGGGATAGACAGTTCAGAGGATCCTCAGAAGTTCCTAGATGACATTTGGCGACGATGTAAAGCTTTGGGATGTACAGACCACCGAGCTGTGAGTTTGGCATCGTTCAGGTTGGAAGGAGATGTGGCAATCTCTTGGTTTGAGTCTAGGGAAAGAGCAAGACCAGTAGAGGCTCAGTGGACATGGAAGGAGTTTAGCTCCGTGTTCTTAGACAGGTTTCTCCCTCAGAGCATCAGGGATGCTCGACTTTATGAGTTTGAGAGGCTATCTTAAGGGAGCATGACAGTGGAGGAGTATGATCTGAAGTTCACTCAACTGTCTAGGTATGCAGAATATCTTCTACCCACTGAGGAATGGAGGGTGAAGAGATTCATTAGAGGACTCAAATCCTCTCTGTATATGGTATTGGCGCCACAAGTGTTTCCATCCTACTCCTCAGCTGTTGATAGCGCCAGATTGCTTGAGGCGCGTGAAATAGAGGACATGACTGTTGGCCAGTCTAAGAGGCCTAGAGAAGAGGGTCAGTCTTTTAGGCAACATGGATTAAGTGCAGGTCCGTTTAGGGGACGAAGTGGCCGTCAGGGCTCATGGGTTCAGAGGAGGTTTAGACAAAGACCGTCGGGTAGTGGCTCAGGCAGTCAGAGTGGCAGTAGTGGTACCCAGAGTTTAGTTCAGACCGCACCTCGTAGTTCATTTGTTTCATCTGGGGATAGTTCTTTGTGCCAGCACTGTGGAGGAGGTCATACTAGTGCAGAGTGCTACAGAAGGATTGGGGCTTGTTTTAGTTGTGGCCAGATAGGTCATAAGATTAGAGAGTGCCCGAGGAGACAGTTGTCCACTTCGGGGTTATCTGCTTCAGTCCAGCAGCCTATTCAGGCACCATCGACGAGCCAGTCTGTGGCTCATGGGGGTAGAGGTTTTGGTGGCCGTGGTCAAAGAGGTCGGGGTGCAGGTGATAGAGGTCAGATACAGCAGGGTCAGGGGCATGCCAGAGTTTTTGCCTTGACTCAGCAGGATGCTCAGGCATCCAACACAGTTGTTTCAGGTATTCTTCCTGTTTGCTCTTTTGAAGCAAAAGTTTTGTTTGATACGGGTGCAACTCATTCGTTTGTGTCTCCATATTTTTCCATGAGGTTAGATAAACAACCAACCTTGTTAAAATCCCCCATTTCAGTCTCCACTCCCTTAGATGAGTTAATATTAGTAAAGTATGTGTATCTGGATTGTGAAATAGAGATTGGAGATAAGATCTTTATGGGAGACTTAAATGTCTTAGATATGGTTGATTTTGATGTGATTTTGGGAATGGATTGGTTGGCTAAGCATAGGGCTTCGGTAAATTGTTGGGGTAAGAAAATAATGTTTGATTTAGATCAAGAAGTTGGGTTGGTATTTCAAGGAGATACGATTGGGTCTCCATCAATTATGTTGTCGGCTATCTCGAGGAAAATGGCCCGAAAAGGGGTACAGTGCTACCTAGCATATATAGTGGATGTAGAGAAAGAAGTTCCTCAATTAGATGAAGTCCCTATAGTAAGAGAGTTTATCGATGTCTTTCCTGATGACTTACCTGGATTGCCTCCGTATAGGGAGATTGAGTTTTGTATTGATTTGGTTCCGGGCACTGAACCAATATCAATGGCACCATATAGAATGGCGCCAGCAGAATTGAGAGAGTTAAAGGAGCAGCTGCAGGATTTATTGGATAAAAAGTTCATCCGACCAAGTGTGTCCCCTTGGGGAGCTCCGGTGTTGTTTGTGAAGAAGAAAGATGGGTCATGGAGGTTGTGTATAGATTATAGGCAATTGAATCGGGTGACAGTTCGAAATAGATACCCACTCCCTCGTATAGATGATTTGTTTGATCAGTTGCAGGGAGCTCAATTCTTTTCTAAGATCGATCTTCGATCTGGGTATCATCAGTTGAGGATTAGGGAGGCAGACATTCCAAAGACAGCTTTTAGAACTCGGTATGGTCATTATGAGTTTTTAGTGATGTCTTTTGGGTTGACGAATGCACCAGCAGCTTTTATGGACTTGATGAATAGAGTGTTTGGACAGTTTATTGATCAATTTGTGATAGTTTTTATTGATGATATTTTGGTGTATTCGAGGTCTAGAGAGGAGCATGAACATCATTTGAGAATGGTGCTTCAAACTCTACGAGATCATCAGTTGTATGGCAAGTTCTCAAAGAGCGAGTTTTGGTTGGAAAGTGTAGCATTTCTTGGGCATGTAGTGTCAAGGAATGGGATTGAGGTTGATCCTCAAAAGATTGAAGCAGTTAAGCAGTGGCTTAGGCCTACTTCGGCGACAGAGATTAGAAGTTTCTTAGGTTTGGCCGGCTACTATCGAAGGTTTGTGGAGAACTTTTCTCGAATTTCTGCACCATTGACTAAGTTAACGCAGAAAAATGTTAAGTTTCAGTGGTCTGAAGCTTGTGAGAAAAGTTTCTTAGAGTTGAAGGAGAGATTGACTACAGCGCCTATTCTAGCAGTACCATCAGGTTCTGGTGGTTACACAGTGTATTGTGATGCTTCGAGAGTGGGGTTAGGATGTGTTCTAATGCAGCATGGCAAGGTTATTGCCTATGCTTCACGGCAGCTGAAGAAGCATGAACAGAACTATCCTACACATGATTTAGAGATGGCGGCTGTAATTTTTGCTTTGAAGATTTGGAGGCACTACTTATATGGTGAACCTTGTGAGATCTATACAGATCACAAGAGTTTGAAATACATCTTTCAGCAGAGAGATCTAAACCTGAGGCAGAGGAGATGGATGGAACTGCTGAAGGATTATGATTGTACCATACAGTACCACCCGGGTAAGGCAAATGTAGTTGCCGATGCTTTGAGTAGAAAATCATCAGGGAGCTTAGCTCATATTCAGGAGGTACGAAGACCTCTGATTAAGGAACTGCATGAGTTAGTGGATGAAGGAGTCAGATTTGATCTTAGTGAAGCTGGAGCAATGATTGCTCATTTTCAGGTTAAGTCAGATTTGTTTGATAAGATAAAAGCAGCTCAAAAGAAAGATGATTCACTACTCAGGATTAGAAATGAGGTTGAGCAGGGTAAGGCTGCAAGTTTTGTGATTGGTGATGATGATGTGCTGAGATATAGGGATAGGCTTTGTGTACCTGATGTTGATGATCTGAGGAGAGAATTGATGATAGAGGCACATCAGACAGTTTACACAATGCATCCAGGTTCCACCAAGATGTATAAAGACCTTAAGGTGTGTTATTGGTGGAATAGGATGAAGGCTGATGTAGCAGATTTTGTTTCTAGGTGTTTGACCTGTCAGAGGGTAAAGGGTGAACACCAGAAACCTCCTGGATTGTTACAACCATTGTTGATTCCAGAATGGAAGTGGGAAAGGATCACAATGGACTTTGTGACAGGATTGCCTAGGAGTCAGGAGGGTTATGATTCAATATGGGTGATTGTTGACAGGTTGACAAAATCAGCCCATTTTCTACCAGTTAAGATTACTTATGGATATGCAAAGTTGGCGGAATTGTTTATTAGTGAGATTGTACGGTTGCATGGAGTGCCAATCTCGATAGTGTCTGATAGAGGTCCACAGTTTACATCGCGGTTTTGGGTGAAATTTCAAGAGGCTATGGGTACTAAAGTGCAGTTGAGTACAGCTTTTCACCCTCAGACAGATGGTCAGTCTGAGAGGACTATTCAGATCTTGGAGGATATGTTAAGGGCTTGTGTTATGGATTTTGGAGTTGGTTGGAGTAAGTTCCTACCATTAGTGGAATTTGCTTACAACAACAGTTATCAGGCTAGCATAGAGATGGCACCTTATGAGGCTTTGTATGGTCGGAAGTGTAGATCACCAGTTTGTTGGTTTGAGGTTGGTGAGAAGAGGCTAATGGGACCAGAGTTGATTCAGATTACCTCAGAGAAGATTGAGGTAATTAGAAAGAAGCTTCAAACAGCTCAGAGTAGACATAAAAGTTACGCAGATAGAAGAAGGCGTGACTTAGAGTTTTCAGTGGGTGATTGTGTGTTCTTAAAAGTATCACCTACAAAAGGAGTGTTCAGATTTGGGAAGAAAGGCAAGTTGAGTCCTCGATTCATTGGACCGTATGAGATTCTGGAGAGAGTTGGGGCAGTTGCTTATCGGTTAGCATTACCACCAAACTTGTCTGCTATTCATCCGGTATTTCATGTTTCCATGTTAAGGAAATATATGTCAGATCCATCGCATGTGTTAGAGGTTCATCCCATTGACTTGAGGGATGATATGGTTTATGAGGTGCAACCGGAAGCTATAGTCGACCGACAAGTGAGGAAGCTTAGGTCGAAGGATATAGCTTCAGTGAAGGTGAAATGGAAAGGTCATTCACGTGAGGAAGCGACATGGGAGCTCGAGGATAAGATGCGTGAGGAGTATCCTCATCTTTTTGATAATCTCGGTAAGTATTCAATCTTTTCTATTAAGTTTCGAGGACGAAACTTTTATAAGGTGGGGAGATTGTAATGTTTTGAAATTTATAAGATAGGATATTACAACAAAGCCCTTGGAGGCTTAAAAGTTGGAATATATGAATAAGGGGTATTATGGTAATTGAACAAAAATTGATAAATATAAATAGGAAGTAAAAAAAAAAAAAAAGTGTGATCTGAATTATTAGAGAGCAGAACCGTGAGAGAGAAGAGGGAGGAAGAAGAAGAAGAGAAAAGAAGGGAAAATAAGGGAAAAAGGAAGAGATTTGGAGGAAATAAGTGAAAAAGGTAAGATTTAGGTTGTTTAATGTGTATAATATGTTAATTAAGCTTTAATTTCAGTTTTTATGAATGTTAGGGTTTTGAGAATTTGTGTTTGATTTAAATTGATGAATTAATTTGAAGGTTATAAGGTTAATTGTTGTGGTTAATTGATGATTTAGTTGATTATGGAAGATTATGATGATTTTGAGTTATAGAATTGTGTAAATGGTGAAATTTGAGTTAGAAATCAGGGGAGAACAGTGGGGTTTCTGTTAAAATCTGGACTGGAGGTTGAAGATGATGAAAATTCAATTTGGTCCCTCAATTTCCGAAAATTACAGTTTAGTCCCCGAACTTTGGAAAATTACAAATTAGTCCCTGGAGCATATTCCGAGATTCTGAACAGAATAACATATGAATTATGGATAGAATTACTGTATAGATAAGATAATTTAACACTTTCAATTTAGTCCTCCAATTTGACAAAAAGTACGATTTGACCCTAAAAATTTAGTAAAATTCCATAATGATCCCTGAAGCATAATGATACATCCTGGACAGAATTGAGGATTAATTAAGGTCATAATTTCAGTATATTCATGGATTTATGACAAATTTCAGTTTGGTCCTCCATTTGACAAAAGTTACAATTTGGCCCTAAAAATATGGAAAAAATTCCAGATTAGTCCCTAGCTGTAATATTAGCTTTTTCAGATTAGTTTGATGAATAATTAAGGGTTATTTAGTGAATTATTACCAATTTTATTAGTTGTTTTTATTATGGATTAGGTTTCGGGAAAACCGTTAGATTTTGGTTTTTTAAGAAAATTGACTAGTTAGTTCAAAAAAAAAATATAGGGTTACAGAATACACCCTTAGTTAAGTGTATTATAGATTAAATGTTCTTTCGAGTCGTTTTTGAATATGTCTCCTTTGTATTCAGATAATCCTGATATTCTACCGGCAGGACGTCAGTAGAATTTCCTTCGGTTTCAGCTTGTGAGTGTTGTTTGCTTTTGAGTCAGGTGAGTGGATAATTTTCCATATGCATGAGAAATACTATAAATATTTGATTTGTTAATATGAATTGGATCATGCTTCTTGATAATATATATTAATTATTATTCTTGTTATGATAAAGCATGATCAATTATTGAATCTGAATTCTTGATATGAACCAGTATATATTTTGAATTGAATTCTGAATTGATAGCTCCTCATTTGATTGATGTCATGAGTTGAGCTTTGAGATATGAATATGTTTGTTTGATTATGATTATGAACCTATGGTATGTCAGTCAGAATACCCATGCTAACAGGGTAGTGTTAGTCTTTGTGCACATCGTATCTGAACCCTAGTTGGTCGGGGGAGTCACCAACCTGTGTGGACTGATCATCCCACAGTACGGAGCCTCATGCTCATTGCATTTTGATTTTCTGACGAGTTCTACCATATGATATTCTTGTTATGGCCTATTTGATAAACCTTGGTATAAGAACGAAAGCCATAATTGTATATATATTTCTCATTGCTATATTACCTCGTGTGTGTATATTGAACATTATCTACTCACTGAGTTGTTGAACTCACCCTCTCATTATTTATCCTTTTCAGGCTTATAGCTTGATAGCGGGTTACTTTTGTTGAACCTTCCGAACCTGCTTTTTGGTTGTAATTTGTACCTTCCTTTTTATGTCAAGTTAGTGCTCCAAAACTATAAAATTATATTAACTCTTGTATTAAGACAATCGAATTATGTTATGAAGTTAATTTGTTGTTAATGTTGCGTTAAACTCTGATTGAGTTGTTTAAGGATTGTACGTAAGTTTGGGTTCGCATAGGTTTGGAACCTTGGAGGGGAACCTTGCCTATGTGCCGGTCATGGATCCGGGATTCGGGTCGTGACAAGCAGTTTGCTCCATTATAGTATAGTGACATTGTACACTATCATCATGCATCCATTGTTGTCCCGCACCACGCTCAATACTTATCAATGATCTAGATGGATACACGAACCACATCCTTGATCTAGAGTTAATCCTCCTGTTAAATGATAGAAATAATTCATTTTATGTTAAATAAATCGAATTCCAGTGAAACCTCTATAAATTGATCATAAAAACTTAATAATTAAATGAGATATTATTGAAAGTTATACGTATATACTAATCAAGTTAAGATTCTTCCAGAGAGGACCCCTCAAATTCAATGTCCCTGTTGATCCTGCTAGTTTATATAGACCTTCTCCCATGCCTCCTACAAATCATCACTTGTTAATTTCAAGGTCAACATGGATCATTGGTTCCTCATCCTCATTTCTATCTCCCTCTCCATCTCCATCCCTGGCCTCCTCAGATTCATTCTCAACAGATACTTCATCAGAAAGAAGCTCGCTCACCACAAACTCCCTCCAAGCCCCCAATCGATTCCAGTGATTAGCAACTTCCTATGGCTCGGCCGAGTATCTCCCTCTAATATCCACTCCATCCTCAACCCACTACATGCCAAGTTTGGCCCAATCCTAACCATCTACTTCGGCTTTCGCCCTGTCATCTTTATTGTAATGTTTTGAAATTAATAAGATAGGATATTACAACAAAGTCCATGGAGGCTTAAAAGTTGGAATAAATGAATAAGGGGTATTATGGTAATTGAACAAAAATTGATAAATATAAATAGGAAGTAAAAAAAAAAAAAAAGTGTGATCTGAAATATTAAGAGTAAACCGTGAGAGAGAAGAGAGAAAGAAGAAGAAGAGAAAAGAAGGGAAAATAAGGGAAAAAGGAAGAGATTTGGAGGAAATAAGTGAAAAAGGTAAGATTTAGGTTGTTTAATGTGTATAATATGTTAATTAAGCTCTAATTTTAGTTTTGATGAATGTTAGGGTTTTGAGAATTTGTGTTTTGGGTTTAATTGATGAATTAAATTGAAGGTTAGGGGTTGATTGTGTTGGGTAATTGATTATTAAGTTGATTATAGAAGATTGTGATGATTTTGAGTTATAGATTTGTTTGAATGATGAATTTGTGTTAGAAATCAGGGGATAACAGTAGGTGATCTGTTGAAATTCTGAGTTTGAGGTTGAAGATGATGAAAATTCAATTTGGTCCCTCAATTTCCAAAAATTACAGTTTAGTCCCCGAACTTTGGAAAATTACAAATTGGTCCCTGGAGCATATTCCGAGATTCTGAACAGAATAACATATGAATTATGGACATAATTACTGTATAGATAAGAGAATTTAACACTTTCAATTTAGTCCTCCAATTTGATAAAAAGTACGATTTGACCCTAAAAATTTAGTAAAATTCCAGAATGATCCCTGAAGTATAATGATACATCCTGGATAGAATTGAGGATTAATTAAGGTCAGAATTTCAGTGTATTCATGGATTTATGACAAATTTCAGTTTGGTCCTCCATTAGATGAAAATTACAATTTGGCCCTAAAAATATAATAAATTCCAGATTAGTCCCTAGCTGCAATATTAGCTTTTGCAGATTAGTTTGATAAATAATTAAGGGTTATTTAGTGAATTATTATCAATTTTATTAGTTGTTTTTATTATAGATTAGATTTCGGAAAAACCGTTAGATTTTGGGTTTTTGAGAAAATTTACTAGTTAGTTTAAAAACATTTAGGGTTACGGAATACACCCTTAGTTAAGTGTATTAAACAGGTTAAATGTTCTTTCGAGTTGTTTTTGAATATGTCTCCTTTGTATTCAGATAATCCTGATATTCTACCGGCAGGACGTCAGTAGGATTTCCTTCGGTTTCAGCTTGTGAGTGTTGTTTGCTTTTGAGTCAGGTGAGTGGATAATTTTCCATATGCATGAGAAATACTATAAATATTTGATTTGTTAATATGAATTGGATCATGCTTCTTGATAATATATATTGATTATTATCCTTGTTATGATAAAGCATGATCAATTATTGAATCTGAATTCTTGATATGAACCAGTATATATTTTGAATTGAATTCTGAATTGATAGCTCCTCATTTGATTCATGTCATGAGTTGAGCTTTGAGATATGAATATGTTTGTTTGATTATGATTATGACCCTATGGTATGTCAGTCAGAATACCCATGCTAACAGGGTAGTGTTAGTCTTTGTGCACATCGTATCTGAACCCTAGTTGGTCGGGGGAGTCACCAACCTATGTGGACTGATCATCCCACAGTACGGAGCCTCATGCTCATTGCATTTTGATTTTCTGACGAGTTCTACCATATGATATTCTAGTTATGGCCTATTTGAGAAACCTTATAGAAGAACCTAAAGCCATAATTGTATATATATTCCATTGTTATATTATCTCGTGTGTGTGTATATTGAACATTATTTACTCACTGAGTTGTTGAACTCACCCTCTCATTATTATTCTTTTCAGGCTTATAGCTTAATAGCGGGTTACTTTTGTTGAACCTTCCGAACCTGCTTTTTGGTTGTAATTTGTATCTTCCTTTTTATGTCAAGTTAGTGCTCCAAAACTATGAAATTATATTAACTCTTGTATTAAGACAATCGAATTATGTTATGAAGTTAATTTGTTGTTAATACTGCGTTAAACTCTGATTGAGTTGTTTAAAGGATTGTATGTAAGTTTGGGTTCGCATAGGTTTGGAACCTTGGAGGGGAACCTTGTCTATGTGCCGGTCATGGATCCAGGATTCGGGTCGTGACATTTATAGCTGACCGCTTCCTCGCTCACAAGGCCTTGATCCAGAAGGGTGCCATCTTTGCTAGCCGTCCACCGGCTCCTGAGACTCAAAGATTTCGCGGCAGCAATCGGCGACTTGTTAGCCTTTCTATCTATGGCCCGACTTGGCGTCTCCTGCGGCAAAACCTTACCAAAAACGTTCTCCATCCTGCCTGCACGAAATATTCCGCTCATTCCCGCCGTTGGGCGCTACAAATCCTTAAGAATCGCCTGGAATCCCAAGAAAAATCAGGTCAGCCTGTTTGTTTGAGGGAGCAATTTCGATATGCCATCTTTTGCCTGTTAGGCGTAATATGTTTTGGTGACGAGGTTGATGAAGACCAGATTAAACAAATCCAGGAAGTTATGCATCGAGCGTTTTTGAGTTCCCGGAGGTTCCATACGCTCAATTTATGGCCAAGAGTGACCAAGATCGTGTTGCGTAGACGCTGGGAGGAGTTTTTTCAGCTACGTCAAAGCGTACAAGATGTAACAATTCCCTTAATAAGAGCTAGAAAGAAGTTGCAAGAGGAAGAGAGGACAGGCATGGACACTCACCATGATCATGTTGTACCTTATGTTGATACATTATTAGCTCTGGAATTTCCCGATGATATAAGAAAACTCGACGAGAAGGAAATTTCTGATTTATGCAGCGAATTTCTAAATGCTGGCACTGATACTACCACAACCGCCTTGGAATGGATCATGGCAAATCTGGTTAAATACCCAAAAATTCAAGAAAAGTTATTCATGGAGATTAAAGGGGTTGTTGGAGAAGGAGATGTGAAGGAGGTGAACGAATCTGATTTGAAAAGGATGTCGTATTTGAAAGCAGTGATTTTGGAAGGCCTGAGGCGGCATTCTCCTGCCCGTTTTCTGGTTCCACATGCGGTGACGGAAGATTTTGTTTTGAATAATGAATACTTGATACCAAAGAATGCAGCCATAAATTTCCTGGTTGCCGAGCTGGGGTGGGATCCAAAGGTGTGGGAAGATCCCATGGTGTTAGAGAATAATATAAATCATATCCTGAGACCTCACCTAACAGCTTAAGCTTTTGGGTTGAATTGGTTCTTTGACATGGTATCAGAGCCTTATGACCAAGCGGTCACGAGTTCGAATCTCATCATCCCCATTTATTTGATAAAAATTAAGCACAAGGTAATGTGGGCCTGTGCAAGTTTCAAGCCTAAAGGGCTTTCACTTGAGGAGGTGTGTTAGAGAATAATATAAATCATATCCTGGAACCTCACCTAACAGCTTAAGCTTTTGGGTTGAATTGGTTCTTTGACACATGGTATTCAAGCCGGAAAGGTTCCTGAATCATGAGAACGGAATTACGAAAGAATTTGATATCACGGGGAGTAGAGAGATTAAAATGATGCCATTTGGTGCAGGGAGGAGAATTTGTCCCGGTTACCAATTATCCATGCTTCTTCTGGAATTTTATGTGGCTAATCTAGTTTGGAAATATGAGTGGAAGGCTGTTGACGGAAGTGATGTTGATTTGTCCGAGAAGATAGAGAATACAATGACGATGAGAAATCCATTGCAGGTCCACTTATCCCCAAGGTAGTAAAGCACCAGTTATGCCCTGCATTTCAATTGGCTCAAGCCTACCGGCCCTGAGAAGTAATTTTTTTTAGAAAAAACATTTTTAAAAATGTAAATTCTAA
The DNA here is from genome assembly GCA_018804465.1 of Populus tomentosa. Taxonomy (NCBI): domain Eukaryota; kingdom Viridiplantae; phylum Streptophyta; class Magnoliopsida; order Malpighiales; family Salicaceae; genus Populus; species Populus tomentosa. The sequence continues at coordinate 384,625 of CM031997.1, forward strand.
AAAAATAAATTATTTTTTGATGTTGAATAATATCATGAAAAATAAATTGAAAAATACTTTTTAGTATTTGATAATGTCATTAAAAATAAGTTAAAAAATAACTTATTAATATTTTATTTATTTTTCAACTCTATTTAAATAATGAAAAACAAATCTTACAAGTTAACAAGTTAAATGAGAATGAAATAAAAAAAATATATAATTTCATAAATTATCTCAAATAAAATAAATAATAATTAAAATAATAGAGATCAAATCTAATAAATAAAAAGATGATGAAATTAAAATAATAATAATTATAATTTTATAAATTATTTCAAATAAAATAAGTAATAATCAAAAGAATAAATATCAAATTTGATAAATAAAAAATTTCAATTAAAAAATGATAAGAAAAAAACAAATAACAATTATAAAAATAAATACTAAAGTTAATATATAAATCAAATTTTAAAGAATGAAATTAAAAAAAAAATTCAAAACAAAATATATATAGCTATCAAAAATTTAAAGACTCAATTTAATATAATCAATAAATAATATAATATTTTTAAATTTATTACTAACTTTCAAAAATTATTTTCCATTAACAAAGCCTACATATCTATCCTTTTCCCGACGTTAAAAAGTAACAATAGTAGTTTGTTCCATTATAGTACAGTGATATTGTACAATATTGTACATCCTTCACTCAAATAAAGTATCATGATAACTATCAATATATACGGTTTTTTTATATTTGATATGTTAAACATTTTAAGAGAATTATTGACAAAATAAAGTGTTTAAATTTTTTTTCTATGTGCATAGTATATTTATAAAATTATTAGTAAATTTATTAACGATAAATTTATCAACTAATAAGAAATTATTGACGATTGTTTCTCAAGGAATGTTTTATATCCGTGAGTCAATCAGTAAAAAAATCAGAGATAGAATATTGGTATAAATATGAATGAAAATTTTCATTAATAAAATTATTAAATCTAGTAGTAATTATACAGTATCATGCATCTAGAGGTGTCCCGCACCATACATTAATAAATTATTATGATCACTAAATAAGTATGAGATCTGCTGATGTGTCTTGGAAAAGAAACCTTGTCAAAGGTCTTTATCAACAGGCCCAACAACTTGAACTCTCTGAGCACTTTTTTTATTTTTTTTCAGAAACTCTCTTTTTGATGAACATTGAAATAAAAAAGATAACCGAGTCAATGTTAACTATACTACTTTTTTTTATTAAAAAAAATTAATATTACCTAAAAAATGAATGATGATAAATTATTATTTTTTTATTTAAGGATGAATTGAATTTTTTTATTAAAATATGTTTATTTTTGCTTTTCAAAATAGTTTGAAGTTTTTTTGTTTATTTTAAATTAATATTTTTTTTTGTATTATTTTGATGTGATGATATAAAAAATAGATTTTAAAAATAAAAAATATATTATTTCAATATTTTTTTTTCTTTTATTTATTTTTTTATATTGTAAAGAGAAAATAAATTGATGGCATTTTTTTTATGTTGTACAAAAATTGAGTGATGATAAGTTTTTTTTTTTAATTTGAGGTTGAGTTAAATTTTCTTATTAAAGTATATTTGTTTTAAAAAAAAACAATATTTAAAAAAAATTAATTTATTTTATTTTTTTGTTTACTTCAAATTAATATTTTTTAATATTTTTGTATTATTTTGATGTAATGATATAAAAAATAAATTTTAAAAAATATTTTCTCACTATAATTTTTTAAAAATATATTTTAAATTTTATTTATTTTAAAATATTAAATTTGTCTCCACAACCAAACTCAAGCCTAATGAATTTATTATAGCTTTCAGACCCAAAAATCTTGCAACTAACTTTGTCACTAAATCCAAAACCATGGGGTCTCGCTCCACACACACACTTATTGCTATTAGATGATCTTGCTCTGCAGCCAGACCACGACACTCAAAATATTTGTTATCCTCTTTATATTTTTTTTAAATTTAAAATTAAAAGTATTATTAACCCGATCCAGGTCTCGTTCATCTTTAGTCTATATACAAGGATACAGAAGGCTATGTAAACTAAACTCAAGATCAGAAGTTTGGAAACTATTTTGTTGCTAAACCAAACAGGATCATCGGAGACCTTAATCGTTAGCTAGAACAGCTTGAAATTGTGAGGACTGATGGACACAGAACAGGAAGGGAGCTGTCCTCATGAAGTCAAAAGGAGATCTTTCCATCAAATAAAATATATTTTCCGAAAATAAGAGGGCTAGACAAGTCTCCCTCACTAATATCCGAAGAAGATCCAAGAACAAAAGAACAACACAACATCAACCCTACAAAAACCTCTTTACATCAACCCTACAACACAACAGAACAACCAAACAGGAAGACATGTCGAATCTAGAAGCCCTTATCTTAACCAAGCACAAAGGTTTCAAGTTTAGGCTTGATTTAACCACAGCATGGCAATTTCAGGTTTGGTCCTTGAACTGGCAATTGTTGGACTGCTATTACCACTGCTATCAGAAAGTGAGGCAAGTGTTTTCTGCAAAACCTCAGATGGTGAAGAGACTCTAGTGGCTGGAGGACAAATAGAATCTCCATTTTCAATCATAGAAGAAGATTGATTAGTTCCTGTATTGATGTTGACTGTCCTCAATTGTAACACCTCCGCTAAGGGCCCGCCTGGTGTGCTGCTGGTGTCACCGCCACATTCTTGGTTTTGATCTGGTTTGATTAGGCCTGAGCCCATTTGGATCTGACCCATTTCATCATCAATAGACCTATTACCTCCCATTGATAGACTGAGTGGCGAAAGAGGGAGCTTCCCATCTGAGGACACAGAGCTCGTGTTTCCAGAATTTGCATCATTAGACCATGCATCAATAAAACTCCTTGGAGCCCCATCAAGAAATAGACTATATTGGCTGCTGTGTTGATCTTCTCTAGCATTAAGATTTCCATATGAGTTCAGATTCAGAGACTCTTCTCGGTAGTGCTGCTTGAGAACGGAAGCATTGTTAAAGGAACCTTCAGTAGCAAGTCCAATTTCTGCGTGCACTAGATGTGGCCATTGTTGATCATTTGTGACAATAGGACCAGTTCCCCCTTTCAACATCCAGTCAAAGCTCCTTAGGTACAAAACCACCAGAAATCAGGGACTTGTGAATCGGAAAGTTTCAAGATTTCCCTCAAAATAAATGACTTACTAGCAAAATTTAAAGATCAAACCAACCTGGGTTCCTTGTATGTAGAACCAAAGGCTGCGTTAGCATCAAAAGTTGCAATCTTTTCACTGGATTTGTTTACCAAAACTGGGGTCTGAATATATGGCTGAGGCATAGTCCCAACAAAATGATCATGAGAAGCAGAGCCACTGTTGTTGTTGTTGATAGTGGGGTTAGAAATTGCCACAGTAACAGGAGATTCTGCACGGATAGCAGGATTATGGCGGCTCTTCTTGTTGCTGTTGTTGCTGGTATTGAGTTCCACATGCTTTCTTGAACGGGGTCTGCCTCTATGCATATGACGCTCACAGTATTTTTTATCAGGTGCCACATCTCTTGAGCACCTCCATTTCTTCCCATCTGTTCTTCTGCACCTTCCTGCCTCTAGATCTGCCCTATTTGTGAACCTCACATCCAGTCCATTTCCCACTGCATGTGCCCAAAAATAGCAAAAATTAACCACAAAGATTGCAACTTTGATGGACTTATGAAAAACTCATCAAGCCAAGAATACTCATCAAGAAATTAAGGGGTTTAGCAGTACTTAATGGGGTTGGAACTAGAAGATGAGGAGGCACATGAATGGAAGACACCATGTACTTGTATATCATGGCTTGTCTTTCAAGCTCGTTCCATTGTGCATTTGTAAAAGGAAACCCCAAGGATGCTGCCATTTTGCCTCCTGAACTTGGCATAAAAAAACCACTGTGTTTGTCAGTCCACACCAACCTTGACTCTTTACTCATAAAGGTCTGATCTTTGAAAGTTGAACAGGGAAAATCAGAGACACAAACAGCCAGAAGTATCCTATGACTAATTGAAAGCAAGAGAGAGAGAGAGAGAATTTTTTATACTACCTGGAGATTTGAAGGCAGAAGCTGTAGTGATAGTTGATTCAGAAGTGTCAAAAGGCTGCAAAGTCCTAACCCCAACTGCAGCACCACAAGCACCAACACTGAATATATGTTCACGACTATAGTTGATTGAGGACCTGTTTCCATCATGTGATGATGTGGGACCATTATCAAATGGACGGTGGTGATTAGCATGATGAACCATCATAGCAGTCCTACTAAAGGGGAATGATTGATGATGATCAATAGGTTGGTGTAGCTTCACACCAAAATCAACATCACTAGTCATGTTTCTTTCCTCAGCTGCTTTGTCTGAGACGTCAAACCCATAATTTATTCTCATGATGAAAAAAAATAAAAACTTTTTTTCCTCAATTTAGCAAATCCCCTTTTCCTTTCCCATCAACCTTACCATAAATAAAAGAAAAGAATCTCACTTGTTCATCATCTCTAGTTTTCTTGCTTATAGAGCTTTTTAAAGAGACCAAAACAAGCTAGCTAGACCACCTTGTTGGCCCTCATATCTCTAATTTTCTCTTGGAACAATGTCTGGAAAAACTCTCTCTCTCTCTCTCTCTAGCCGGTGGTGGTGGAGTCATGTGGGGTTGATATGGGATTTTATGAGATAGAAATGGGTTGCCGCCATTCTTGGCCTTTGCTTTGCTTCCATGCTTCCAACATTCGCACCACCGGGGTGCCAGTAGTCGACAAATCAGTAAAAGCAATTCTCTTTCATCATTATTACACTGTATCGTTTTCTGCGTGCAAAAGCAAGCCAACAATCGTACTAGACCCCATCTCCTTTTTCTCTATTTTCTTTTATGATATATTTTGTAACCTCGCCCTTTCTTTAAAACCGCCTGATTCTTTTTTAAATATGAAACCGTACTCTTAACGGCAAAACTAGCATTCGAAATTGGCTTAAAAGGTTGTCTGAAAATCTTTTAAGTAGTTTATTAAAAATTAAGTTTTAATGTTATTTTTAAAGTGATTTTTATTTAAAATAATATTTTTATATGTTTTAAAAATTATTTTTAATATTAGTATGTTAAAATAATTTGAAAATAGTAAAAAAATATTAATTTAAAATAAAAAAATATTTTTTTAAATATTTTTAAAATATAAAAATAAATAGAATTGACTGAGAAAAAACGAAGAAGAAAACAAGGAACACGAAAATCAAGCTAATCCTTCAAGTAAATTATCAATTAATTTTAATCCATTGGATCGAGTAAGTTCATAAGAAATTAGAGCATAATTTAGTAGTAATTATAATGAAAAGACAGCATTGAACATAATCAGACTAGAACATGCGGTGAAATTATTAATGTAATCGGGGGTGTTTGTTCACGTAGTTTAACATGTTTTTTAAAATATTTATATCTAAAAAAATCAAATTAAATAAATAATTTTATTTGTTAATGTAAAAAATAAAAAATAAAATAATATTATTATGTTCCGTAACCAAGAGCGATAGAATCGCGTAAAGTTAAAAACGAACCTCAACATCAGTATTTTGGTCATAATTAGCCTCGGGAGAAGCACCCCAAAGATGGGGGGCCCACTTTGAGATCCATTGGATTTGATGCATTAACAAATTGTGTACTGTCTCCAGGGATACTCAATCATGCAAGAGTTTTTATTTGCATAAAATAAACTTTTTGGAATTTTTAATTTTCAATTATTTTTTTATTTTATATAGTTTTGATTTATTAATATTAAAAATAAATAAAATATTATTTTAATATATTTCCAAACAATTCTTCAATCAATATTATTATGATAGTTTTTGTTTTTTAAAATATATTAAATTATTTTTTTATTTTTTATATCAATACATCAATACAATTTAAAAATATTTAAGAAATTATTTTAAAGCATAAAATATTCAGACTTCTTTAGAAGTGTTTTTGAAACTCAAACAAACAAGCTCAACTGTATATTATACCCCAAGTATTGAACAACCATTTAGTTAGCTGCATTATTAAATAAAACCTAAATCCCATAAAAAAAAATGTAGTTTAATTAAATGCTTGAATTATCATATTATTGGATCAATTATAGATCATTTAGTTAATCCAAAAGTTTGATTGTTTTCATTTTAAAATAAGTAATAAAATATATATTTTTATTTTTTATTAGATTGAATTTTAATTGGATTGGTAAAATTTAAAAGGTTATAATTAAGAAGTAATTTGATTCAATTACAAACCTAACTTATTTTAAAACTAATTTGCTATTAAAAAAAATTAAAAAAAAATTATTTGAAAATATATTAAAATAATATTTTTTTTATTTTTTAAAATTTATTTTTAATATCAACACATAAAAACATAAAAAAAATAACTTAAAACTAAAAAAAATTAAAAACCTTCAAAAACATGATTTAACTGCTAAGCTGATCCCAGGTCATCAAATCTATTTAACAAGCATCTTTATGCGAAACCCAGGCTAATAAGTTAAGATAAAAGAACCCTAGCCATGGAGAGAGAGAGTGCTGCTCAACCACCATGAAAGAGAGTGAGGCCATAATAATATCAATGAAGTTAAGAAGTGGATGTGACTAGACATGATAGAGTAGTTGACAGAGACCAAGAATTCTTGGGCATCCAACGAAATAATTAGTTCTTGATTGCAGTTTGTGTCGTAACCCAGATACGATCCAAAGGGCAAGAAGACATGGCCTCCGATGGTGGTGTCTCCGTGATGAAACAAAACTAGAGCCATTGATCTTCATTCAAGATTCTTGTTCCTTTCAAAATCAATCATCCACATATCTTCAACGATTTCAACCCATCTAGATGATCTTGAAAGCTTCAGAAACTATAATATTTACGAGCCTCGATCGTGTATTAAAAATACTGGGTTTATTTAAGAAGAAGAAGAAGAAGTTGTCCTTGTTTATGTTTATTTTCTTCTACCATATACTGTGACGATTCAACAGGATTAAGAACAACTGAGTTTTTATTTCAAGTGAATACTGTCACTTTAACAGAAGTATTTGATACTAAACACAGTAATACAAGGTATTGCTGAGAAAGGTATTGCTGAGAATCTAGCTAGTATTGAAGACTGAAAATGAATTGCAATTGGACTTGACTATGATGGGAGCAAATTCACCCGAATTTCTCTCTTTTCACTCACACAAAGTGTATTGTTAATTTTCTCTCTGCCTTCTCATTCTGTTGCAGTGCCGTTATATGCATGCAGGGTGCTCATCCGTAATAAAAGGATTTGTAGGTTTGTTACACGTGTTTATTGACACGTTACTATTTGTAAATGAAACGGTGCGTGTAATGAATTCCCTCTTTTCCCGCTTGTGCCTCTGTTCAAATCTAGTCCTCTGTTTCTTCAAGGTTCATTGTTGGGAGAGTTGTCGTTGGTAGCATGTAACAAATCTTCCCCCATCAAACCCACCTTGTCCTCAAGGTGGAAGTTAGGAAAGCGTGCGGTGATGTCTTCTGCACTTTCCCATGTAGCATCTGCAGGTGAGAACCCCTTCCAGTGAATTAATAATTGTGTGATTGCATGATTCCTCTTGCGGTTAATTCTTCTTTCCATTACAGCTTGTGGTTGCAAGTCTGGAGTGGGTGGCATTGGTGGCAGATTACTTTGCACTGGTTGGCGGCCGATACTCTGCTTGAGCTGGGAGACATGAAACACAGGGTGAATTGTAGATGATGGTGGCAGCTCCAGCTTGTAGGCGACCTCACCTATTCTGGCCAGCACCAGGTAAGGACCAAAAAATTTGGCTGCTAATTTCTGTGAAGTCCTGCGTACCACTGAATGTTGCTTGTAATGTTGTAGTTTAAGATACACATAATCCCCAACTAAAAATGTTCTGTCACTCCTTTTGTTGTTGGCGAATTGGACCATGCGGTGTTGTGCTAGTTGAAGGTTAGCTTTAACTTGTTTAATGATTTCTTCTCTGCGAAGTAGTAAGTCGTCCACCGATGCAACCATAGAATCTCTAGGAAAATAAGGAATGTGTAGAGGTGGGGCGAACCCATAGAGTACCTCATAGGGGGTTAATTTCGTGGATGAATGGAAATTTGTATTGTACCACCATTCGGCCAAGGAAAGCCATCGTGCCCACTGGTTTGGGTTGTCTCCAGTCATGCACCGGAGGTAATTTTCCACACACTTATTCACGATTTCGGTCTGACCATCGGTTTGGGGATGATAGGCTGAAGAGTAGAGTAAATTTACCCCTTGCATATTGAACATCTCTTTCCAGAATTTGCTCAAAAATATGGGATCCCTGTCGCTGACGATTGAGGCTGGAAGGCCATGTAGCTTGTATATATTGTCCATGAATACCTTAGCCACTAGTGGAGCTGTGTAGGGGTGGCTTAGACTCATGAAATGAGCATATTTGCTGAAACGGTCGACCACGACCATTATGACATCTTTCCCTTCCGATTTGGGTAACCCTTCGACAAAATCCATACTAATATCGATGAATGGGGCATTGGGAATCGGCAGAGGTTGTAGGAGTCCTGGGGAAGCTATATTCTCATGCTTGTTGCGCTGACAAGTCGAACATTCTCTGATGAATTGACGGATATGCCTTTGCTGCCCCTTCCAGTAGAACAGGCTCCCCACGCGTTTGGCAGTAGCAGTTACTCCTGAATGTCCTCCCAATGCTGAGCTGTGGTATAGGAAGATAATCTTGGATTGCAGTTCCCTGTCGTGGCCTACCACAACCTTGCCCTTCCTATTCAAGTGTCCATTTACCCAATTGTAGTGAGGATGGGAGCCTGGAGTAGTTTGTAAGTCGTGGATGATAGCTAGTAAGTAGGGGTCTTCTTGCCAAGTTTTGGAAATTTCTGCCATGATATCAGACGAAACAGAGGAGACAACCATAGCATAAATAGCATGACTACCCGGCCTAGAAAGTGCATCTGCAGCCACATTTTCCTTTCCTCTCCTGTATTCTATCTCATAATCATACCCCATCAACTTGACTAGCCACTGATGCTGCATTGGAGTGATTATTTTCTGGTCCAAGAGGTATTTGAGGCTGACGTGGTCCGTGCGGATTTTGAAATGCTTGCCCCATAAGTAGTGTCTCCACTTGTGAACTGCATGCATGATAGCCAACATTTCTTTTTCGTAGATCGACATAGCTTGTTGTTTAAAACCAAGGGCTTTGCTAATGTAAGCAATAGGATGGCCTTCTTGCATTAGAACCGCCCCCACTCCCACCATAGAAGCATCCGTTTCGACCACAAACAATTTATCCAAATCGGGTAAGGCTAGTACTGGAGGAGTTGTCATCAACTCCTTGAGTAGTGTAAACGCAGTGGTAGCCTCAGAATTCCACCCGAATGCATCTTTTTTAAGAAGTTGCGTCAACGGTTTGCAAATGGTTCCATATCCCTTTACGAAACGTCGATAGTAGCCTGTAAGCCCCAAAAACCCTCGTAGTTGCCTCAGGTTCCTTGGTAAGGGCCAATCAATTATTGCTTTGATTTTATTGGGATCGGTAGCAACTCCCGCCTTAGAAATAATATGGCCCAAGTACTCGACCTGTTCACTGCCGAAACTGCATTTACTTGCTTTGGCAACCAAGTGGTGTATCCTCAACAGTTTGAAAACAGTGTGTAGATGTTCATAGTGAGCAGTACAAGACTTACTATATATGAGGATGTCATCGAAAAATACCAGGATGAATTTCCGGAGGTGTGCTCTAAAAACTTCATTCATCAAACTCTGAAAAGTAGCGGGTGCATTCGTCAAGCCAAAAGGCATAACTAAAAATTCGTAATGACCATTGTGGGTTCTGAAAGCCGTCTTGAATTCCTCCCCTGACCCCATTCTGATCTGGTGATACCCCGAACGAAGGTCAATTTTCGAAAAAATGGTTGCTCCTACTAGTTCCTCCAGTAATTCTTCCACCACTGGAATAGGGTACTTATCCTTGATCGTAAGTCTGTTCAAAGCTCTATAATCCACACATAACCTCCAGGTGGAATCTTTTTTCTTAACCAAGACAACTGGTGACGCAAACGGACTGTTACTAGGCCTTATAATACCTGTCCCCAGCATTTCCTCTACCATTTTCTCCAACACATCTTTCTGCAGTCCTGAGTACCTGTAGGGTCGCAGATTAATTGGTTGGCTTCCTTCCTTCAGAGGAACGATGTGATCATGGCTCCTGGTTGGTGGCAGCCCTTCTGGTTCCTTAAACAAGTCTTGGTAGTCTCCCAATAGCTCTGTAATCATATGATCCTTGTGAATGTGAGGAGGTGGTGCGGTTGTTACTGAACCCAGAGTGAAATCGTCCTCTTCTAGAATGCGTAGACTACATAAGTGGACCTCTGCCAACTGTTTCTGATTGCTCAATAATCCCTTAAGCTGCTCCAGTATAATAGCTTGAAACTTGATGGTATTTTCCCCTCTAAGCAGCACCCTCTGGCCTTGCCAGTCGAAGGACATCCATAGGTGTTTATAGTTGCATAAAATGTCCCCTAGCATGGATAGCCACTGAATGCCCAGTACCATGTCGTAGTTGTTTAAGTCCATGATAAACACGTCAGCTTCAAAACTCACGCCTTGTATCTTCCATTGGAGACCCTTGCAGACTGAGTCACATAACATTTTCCCCCCATTGGCTGCTTGTACCGTGATAGGAGTAATAGTAGTTAATTCACCTTGCAGCTTTGATGCTATAGAAGAGTTGAGAAAATTGTGAGTACTACCCGAATCCACTAAGATGTGGAGAGTTTGTTTCCCTGTTCTCCCTGTCACCTTCATAGTGTGAAAACCCACAGTGCCTTCTAAGGCATTCAAGGATATGTGAGGTATGACTTCCTCTTCCTGAACTTCTTCCCCGCTAATTTCTTCTTCATCCTCTAGAATGCTCAGGGAATATAGCCTTTTATTCTTGCACCTATGGCCTGGCACGAATTTATCATCACACCAAAAACATAGTCCCTTCAATCTTCGCTCTTCAAACTCCTGGTTCTTTATAGATTTGGTAGGTTTATTTGGGGTCCTGTTAAATGAGTTTTGGGGGCTGTTTGGCCAGGAAGGGGTTCTAACGGCAGGTATGTTGCTTGTTGTGGAAAGAGGGGTTGTAGCCAGATTTGGCTGGTGTATAGGTTTTGGTGGAAGGCTATGGGATGCTGTGGCTACTGAATGTTTTGGTATATATCCCGGTTGTTGCCTGTGAAGTAGGGTGTTTGCCTGTAATCTAGCAAGGTTAAAGGCTTGTCTAAGGTCTTTTGGCTCAAACATTTTAACAGTGTTCTTAATTTCTAGTTCCAACCCACCTAGAAATATAACTAAGGCTTGCTTCTCTCCAATGCCAGCTTTATTCCATAATACATCGAAATCATGAATATAAGTCTCCAGGGTTCCCACTTGTTTGAGATCTATCAAATCTTCCATTGGATCTCTCTGCCCCCCGAACCTATTACACAGAGCTTCTACATATTCTGCCCAGCTTACTCTATGATTGTTTAGGTTCCTCATAAAGTTCTGGTGCCAGTAAAGAGCTATGCCGTCTAGGTAGTAGGAAGCTAATTTCAGTTTGTCTAATTCATCAATTTCTTCAATATCAAAATATTGGTTGCATTTGTATAACCATCTGTGCACATCCTCACCCTCAAACACTGGAAAAAGATGTTTAGGTTTGTGTACCTTGTAATTCGATGGCCTCCCTTCAGTAGTGTAATTATGCCTGAATGCTGGTTCATTCTGATAAGCAGCATGCTTATCCCTGCTTTGACTGGATTCGCCTGGGAGGGAGGGAAACCTTTGCATAACCGATTCCAATTGCTGTGTTAACCCGTGAAGCAAATCCTTAACTCCTTCTATTTGAGCTTCATGAGTATTGGCAGTGTGCTCCCACTGTTGACCTTGGTCCTTCATAATGCTAAATAGCTGATCATACTTGGAGTTAGCCTCCTTTTTTGCTGTTTCGATAGAATCTTCTAACCTTTTGATCTCTGTGGTTCTTGTGTCAGGTGCCATATTCCCACTCCAAGGAAGGAGAGCTCTGATACCACTTGTGACGATTCAACAGGATTAAGAACAACTAAGTTTTTATTTCAAGTGAATACTGTCACTTTAACAGAAGTATTTGATACTAAACACAGTAATACAAGGTATTGCTGAGAATCTAGCTAGTATTGAAGACTGAAAATGAATTGCAATTGGACTTGACTATGATGGGAGCAAATTCACCCGAATTTCTCTCTTTTCACTCACACAAAGTGTATTGTTAATTTTCTCTCTGCCTTCTCATTCTGTTGCAGTGCCGTTATATGCATGCAGGGTGCCCATCCGTAATAAAAGGATTTGTAGGTTTGTTACACGTGTTTATTGACACGTTACTATTTGTAAATGAAACGGTGCGTGTAATGAATTCCCTCTTTTCCCGCTTGTGCCTCTGTTCAAATCTAGTCCTCTGTTTCTTCAAGGTTCATTGTTGGGAGAGTTGTCGTTGGTAGCATGTAACATACACTTTTCAAAAGAAAGAAAAGACAGACAATTAATTAATGTTAGTTGTTGCATCCTCAATCGAACGAAGATTGTTTGAAGTTTGATTTTACTTTTGGGAAATGTTTATTATCAATCCAATTAACAGGAATGAACTTTATAATAAGATCACGATAGAGAGAGTAATATAAATAACATTTAGATATCTTAATTTGATAATTTAAATTATTATGTGGAATGATTCTTTTGATATGATATTTAAATCTTGATAATCAAGTAATAACGAGTTGAAATCTTTTTATTTTTATTTATTTAATAAAAATTAAACATAAAATAATATGAGTTTTTTTTAAGTTAATTTTACTTGAAAGAGTATGTTAAAGAATAATATAAATCATATCTTAAAATTTTATATACTAATTTAAATTATTGAATTGAAATGATTTTTTAATGAATTTTTTTAAAGTTAAACACTAAATTCCCAGGAAAGATGACAGCTTTGAAGAGCAGAGTCATACACCCATCTCATGCCACACCCTAACCCTAATTAACCATACCAAAACAAAACTAAAAAACAGCATTCTCTCCTCTTTGACTATCATCGTGTGTATGTGTGTTTGTTTTAACATATATTTCCCATTAATTACTTCTTTTAAAGAATTTCCAAAATTATATGTGTTTTTTCAGGCTACCACCAACAAGGAGACACCCCCAACACTTTTCAACATGTAATTAAATTTTTAAATCTTCACTACTTTTTTCCTTGAAGGAAGCTTTTTCTTTTTTCTTTTCTTTTTTGGCCTCTTTAACTTTCATTCCATAGGACCACCTTGCTGCCTTCTTGGTCTGGACCATGAGATTGATGGAAGAAGAATACATGTAGGTTATGGATCTTTTATATATTTGTAAATGAAACAAAAGGCATATCTTGATTGTCGATCGAGTCATGGTGTCATACATGAAAGCAATCCCATGATCCATATGAGAAAACACATAATTAATGAATTGTAAATAGATTATTTATAATATTGTGATAGGTTTATATATAGAAAAAAGAAAGAGTACACTAGTTATAATATCTAGAGATCTAAATTAAATCTCGTCCATTAATAATGCTATAAATACATTATAGTTTTTTTCATCTTAGAACGTGCATGATGCAACATTCAAATCCTCATGAGTAAAAATAAATTAGTTTTTTTTACTATTGTAATACAAATTAAATAATCTTTTTAAATTCAAAAAATTAATTAGTTATTTGTGTTTTATTAAATTTCACTTTTTTTTTTCATCAATTTTTTTATATTATCTACCTTTTCCCCCTTTTTATATCTTAAAAAATAAAAAAAATAAAAGAAAATGATGAAACAAATAAAATTAATAATGTTTAATTAAATCTAACTCTTGTTTTTCTTTGCACGTTGAACACGTGTTGTTGTTGTTCTTATAATTAAAGTTCCACGTGTTGTTAATGTACTTATGAAATAGATAGGTAGTGCCAGATCTTAAATGAAGTCCCTAATACATATCAAATTATAAAGTTTAATGAAAACAATAATAATATAAGATCCAACCATTGATCAGGCTCAAACATTTCCAAAAGATTCTATGTGCAATTTTCTTATAGAAAATGACTTTGTCGTTCATCATAGAGTTGGATCTCTTGAAATTAGATTCGGAAATTGTTGTTTTACCTATTTTACTTATTTTCCTATATATTTTGGGATTTTAATTAGTTTTTCTTACTTAGCTTATACTCTTTAATTATATCGGTTTTATGACTTATATATATATATATATATATATAGTTGGACTATTGTTATTGTTTTATAGACTTTTATTAAATATTAAAGATTAAATAATAAAAAATGAAAACAGTTAAGTTGCAGTATATTTAAAAACATAGGAACTAATTGATTAGTTTTTGTTTAATTTGTTTTGTCGAACCAAAGGAATTAATTTATAATTTACTCATTAAATCCTCGCAAATCAGCTCTTTTAAGTTTCATTTGTTCAAGGTATAATTAATTTTTGTCAATCCAGAGGAATTAATTTATAATTTACTTACCAAATCAGCTCTTTTGAGTTTCATTATTTGTTTAAGGTATAATTTATTTTTTTATTTATTATTACCACAAATCAAAGGCTACCAAGTTATGGAATCACGAAGAACTGGGGAATTCAATTGAATTCTGGGCAAACGAATTGCTTCCACTACCGAGTTTTTTAAAAGCTCCTTTTTTCTCTTAGCCATGCATGATATTTTTGGAACAGTTTTTTATGAAAGTTATTTTTGGAACATGACAACACCCAAAACTCAGAAATGTTTAAGGATGATTGCTTTTAATGTCTCTCCATGACTGCATCATTTCTGCTTGTATGTTCTGCTTATCTTGTAACAGGAAAAAGTGTGGAAAAACTCTTTGACAAGTAAAAAAGCTTGGTTGTTAAACAAATATAAATGAATCGAAAGAAAAAAGGTTGATTCTATCAGGAAACGGGGCTCATGCATAGGGCTAGAAAATTTTGACAAGAAAAAAGTGGCAATTGGTATAGAGCAATTCTAGCCGCCCATAAAGAAGATGATATAATCCATTGCCCGTTTTAACAGCTTAAACTGTCAATACTCAACGCGTGAACAATTCCAGCTCTATAGATAGATACGTACATACAGATACATTAGAGATTTATCTTGTTAGTTTGATGCTACAACTATCTAGAGCTGATTTCGTGAAACCTTTGAAATGCAGAACAGTCTATAGAAAGGATGCACGATGGTTCTATTAATCTGCAGTGTCAGACTGGCCAAGAAGATCTTGAACGAGTGAGAACTGGATCCGGCTTTGAATTGCTGCTTTTGCATTCACTGGTTCCTCCAGGACTTGAACAGCACACTCGCACCTAGTAGCCTGAGAACATCGGTTGATTGCCTCTTGTGAAAGATATTGTACTCTTCATGCAGTACTGTTGCATGTCCTCTAAGCCAGCTACAATACCAAGAAACTTGTGTCCAGAGTAAGATCGTTCAAATTTGATAGAGTCTGCAAGCGTTGTTCCAACCTGCTGAGCGATTTCAACCTGTTCCTCCAATGGGAGCATCCCATAACTGCAAAATGATTTTGGGTTCAAACCAGCTACATTATTGAGAACAGCATCAGCAAGTTTTTTCTGCAGTGACTGCAACCTTCGAAGTGTGAGCTCGTTATGAGGCGCAAAGCAACCAATGCTGCCATCAAAAGCACCAAACAGTAAGGCAAAGCAATTGGTCTTGTCGGAGACTGGAGAAGCTCCATTTCGATCAGGTGAAGTGGAAAGCATTTGCAGGGATTTCTTTTCAAAATATCACTTTTCCAAAAAAAAAAAATTGGAAAAGTAGTAGAGACTGAGATTTTTTTTTAATAATTATACACTTAACGAGTTATGTTATTGGAAATAGTAGCAGTTTATAAGTTTGAGAATAGCAGTGCTCATCAGGTAAAACCCCAGATCGACGACAAGTGCATGCCCAGACATCCAAGCTCTCAAAACCAGTTTTATGATTAAGAGAGAAATATGCATGCAAGCTCATCCTCCCATATATCAGCTGGTAGCCGTTGCCAAGAATATTAAAACGAAAGCAAATTGTAACGCAGGATTCAGAAGAGCCAAGTGGAAACAATGATTTCATTTAGCTGCCATTTTGCTTTGGAAAGTTTCCATTGCAGATTAAGAGAGAGAAATATGCACAGACAAGATTGGTATAGCCATGAAGAAAAGCAGGTGCATATGTTACCTGTAACGTGCTATAAACGAGCCCCTGATTCCAGTTAACAGTGTTAAAGAACAGTGAAGGCACTGATGCTGCTATTGTTGGCGTGAGCTATCAATATAGAGAAATTAGAGCAGGAATAGGACACTGTTATGTAAAGGAAATCCCATATGTTTAGGGAAACCTTTATTTCCGCAATAGAGATTGTATTGAATAGGAAAACTAAAATCCTTCTCTGTATAAAACCTGAAGGTACTCTGTTATGTAGGTTAAGAAAGAAAAGACAGAATAAGAAAAAGAAGTAACTTACAGACTTCAAAAGTTATCATGGTATCAGAGCGGCGGGTTCCTAGGACCTCTGCTCAACCCACCTTGTAACCAGAAAAAAAACACTCAAACAGCCTAGACTCTATGGCAGAATCAACAGAACTGATGGAACACCTCAACCCCCAGACCGAATCAATCCTTACCAGCCTGACGACCAAGATGACAGAAGTTCTCTCTAGATCACAGACCTCCCAACACCCACCACCTACTGATTCTTCGACTACTCCAATCGGCATCAAATTGAATGACTCAAATTTTGCCTTATGGTCCCAAGTTGTTGAGATGTATATCTCCGGCAAAGACAAGTTGGGATATATTAATGGAGAATTTCCTCAGCCTCCAGAAACCGACCTGACATTCAGAAGATGGCGAACTGAGAATGCCATCGTCAAAGGTTGGCTGATTAATTCTATGGAACCTTCCCTAGTTGCTAATTTTATTCGCTTCCCTACTGCAAAACAAGTGTGGGATTCTGCCGCTACAACCTATTTTGATGGGACAGATACGTCTCAGGTTTATGACCTCCGCCGTCGTGTGACTCGGATGAAACAAGCTGGCGGATCCATTGAAAAATACTATAATAATCTTCAAGGCTTATGGCGAGAAATAGATTTTCGGCGTCCTAACCCAATGGATTGTGCTGTGGACATTCAGAAATACAATTTAATCTTGCAGGAAGATCGAGTGTATACCTTCCTTGATGGATTGGATGACCGGTTGGACAAGACCAGGAGCGATGTACTTCAGCTAAAACCATTCCCTACAGTAGAGCAGGCTTATGCTCATGTCAGACGGGAAGAAATAAGGCAGACAGTAATGACTTCAGGGGCCGAAAGTGCTCCTGGAATGGTTATGAATTCCAAAGGATTCAAGGCAGGACGCCACCACACTCCAATGAAGACAAGTTTTTTCTCCTTAAACAATGACAGACCAAATCCATCTGAAAAAATGCCGGCTCCATCAGATGGCATAAAGTGCACTCACTGTGGCAATGCCAAGCACACCCGTGAAACCTGTTTTAAGTTGCATGGATACCCAGATTGGTGGCATGAACTTCAGACAAGGAAGAAACGAGACAATCCTAATGGCAGCACAGGGAGAGCTGCTATAGTCACTGGGGAACCTTCATTATCACTCACCTCCCAAGCAGAAACCACACAGAATTCAGGTAACAACAGTAACGTTCTTCATAGCTGTACCCATACTGCTGATGACAACTGGATTCTTGACTCTGGGGCTACAGACCACATGACATTTGACTCCAATGATTTTTCCCATACCACTTTGCCAAGAAGAAGTCATGTTGCTACTGCTAATGGGGTCCCTTGTCCGGTTACAGGAGCTGGAACTGTGACTCTATCTCCCTCTTTATCCTTACCTCATACGTTACTTGTTCCATCCCTTTCCCACAAATTACTGTCTGTCAGCCAAGTTACTGCTGATCTCAATTGTGTGGTATTAATATACTCTACATTTTGTCTACTTCAGGATATTCTCACCAAGGAGATCATTGGGCGTGGTACTAAGAGGGGGGGATTATACTATGTCGATGACCTCAGTTCAGGCAGAGCAAACCTCATGGATCATGCGGTTAGCAAGAAAGAACAACAGATTTGGTTATGGCATCACCGCTTAGGACATCCTTCGTTTGGTTATTTGAAGCACTTATTTCCAGATTTATTTTCCAATGGAATGCATTCAAACTTTACGTGTAATACTTGCATTCTAGCAAAGAGTCATAGGGTTTCATATCCTGTGAGCATGAATAAAAGCACAATTCCGTTTGCATTGATACATTCTGATGTATGGGGACCTTCCCCTATTACTACTGCTTCTGGACATCGTTGGTTTGTGATTTTTGTTGATGATTGCACTCGAATGACATGGTTGTACTTACTGAAACACAAGGATGAAGTATTTAGTATGTTCAAAGCCTTCCATATCATGGTTCAGACTCAATTCTCTGCGAAGATTCAGGTCCTTCGTTCTGACAATGGAGGGGAATATGTTAATCAGCAGTTTCAAGCATACTTTCAGAATCATGGTCTTCTCCATGAGACCTCATGTGCTCAGACCCCACAACAAAATGGCCTTGCTGAAAGAAAGAACCGACATATCTTAGAAACTGCACGTGCTTTATTAATCGGGGCACATGTGCCTAGTCGCTATTGGACTGATGCTGTCGCCACAGCCGTGCACTTGCTGAACCGTATGCCTGCAAAGGTATTAACGTTTCAGACTCCTTTAAAGGTTCTATCTGACCATGTCCCATTGCCTACTGTGTTGTTGCTCCCTCCTCGTATTTTTGGTTGCGTTGCCTTTGTACACCTCCATAAGAATCAGAGATCTAAGTTGGATCCTTGTGCAGTCCGATGCCTATTCTTGGGGTATGGAGTACATAAGAAAGGATATCGTTGCCTTGATCCCTCCACCAAACGCACCTACACTACCATGGATGTCACATTCTTAGAGTCTGACACCTTCTTCCCATCACCAGCATCCAATTCCACTCTTCAAGGGGAGCACCGTGATGAAGAGCAGAATTGGTTGGGAGAACAGCAGCACCTACTGAACAGTGAAGGGTTATCAAGACAGCAGCACCTACTAGCCAATGAGGCTGAGTACCTGGACAGTGAAGCTGATGTTGGAAGCAATCCAGCGCATCTGCACAATGAAGCTGAAAGTATTGAGCCGAAGGATCAGGCTAAGTCAGTGATAAATACAGAATCTGAAGATGACTTTCCCCACCTCTTAGTACCTAATCCCGATGACCCTCCTCCTGAGAATAATCCTGAGGTAAGTTCTCCTACTACACCTCTACACACTAATGACATGGATAATTCTGCTAGTCCTGTTCTACCTTACAGACACAATCGGGGCAAGCCACCAAACAGGTACTGTCCAGACATAGAAGACAGACGGTCCAAATATCCAATCACCAACTATGTGTCTACACAACGGTTATCTGGACCCCTGAGAGCATTTGCACACACCTTGTCCTCGTGTAAAATACCTTGCAGCGTTGAAGAAGCCTTGACAGATCCACACTGGGCTAACGCTATAAAGGAAGAACTGGAGGCGTTGCAGAAAAATAAAACATGGGTACTGGTGGAACTCCCCGAGGGGAAGAAGACCGTGGGGTGTAAGTGGATTTTCTCCACTAAATACAAAGCAGATGGCTCCATCGATCGACACAAGGCAAGACTGGTTGCAAAGGGGTATACACAGACATATGGCATAGATTATCAAGAAACGTTCTCACCCGTAGCCAAACTAAATACTGTTAGAGTCTTGCTATCTCTTGCAGCAAATCTAGATTGGCCACTGCACCAACTTGATGTAAAAAATGCCTTCCTCCATGGTGATCTTGAGGAGGAAGTTTATATGGACATTCCGCCAGGATGCTTGTCTTCCTCAGAGTCACGAGTGGTATGTAAACTACAACGAGCATTGTATGGATTAAAACAGTCACCCCGTGCATGGTTTGGTCGGTTCAGTTCAGCTATGAGAAAATATGGGTTTCAACAAAGCAACTCAGATCATACACTCTTCCTAAAACATCAACGGGGAAAGGTAACTGCTCTAATAGTTTATGTAGACGACATGATTGTTACAGGAGATGATGCAGAAGAAATATCCAGACTCCAAGAACAATTGTCAACCGAGTTTGAAATGAAGGACCTAGGCGGGCTCAAATATTTTCTTGGGATTGAAGTGGCCAGGTCAAGACAAGGCATATTCCTTTCTCAAAGGAAATATGTACTAGACTTGCTGACAGAAGTGGGGCTACTGGAATGTAAACCAGCTGACACTCCAATTGTTCAGAATCACAAACTTGGAGAATATACAGATCAGGTGCCAACAAACAAAGAGAGGTATCAACGGTTAGTGGGTAAACTTATCTATTTATCTCATACCCGCCCAGATATTGCTTACGCTGTAAGTGTAGTGAGTCAGTTCATGCACTGTCCTAGTGAAGACCATATGGATGCTGTAATTCGGATTCTACGCTACTTAAAGTCCTCTCCTGGAAAGGGACTTATGTTCTCAAAAAATAATCAAGTGCATGTTGATGGATACACGGATGCTGACTGGGCAGGAAATGTATCTGATAGGAAATCCACATCCGGCTACTTTACATTCGTAGGAGGCAACCTTGTTACATGGAGAAGCAAGAAGCAAAAGGTAGTGGCGTTATCCAGCGCTGAAGCTGAATTTCGAGGAATGGCTAAGGGTCTATGTGAGCTTCTTTGGCTTAGAAGGTTGCTCACGGAGATTGGTATTGCTCCTAGCTCTGAAATGAATTTGTTTTGTGATAACAAGGCAGCCATTGACATCTCCCACAATCCTGTCCAGCATGACCGCACTAAACACGTTGAGGTGGATCGACATTTTATTAAACAGAACCTGGAGGAAAAAATTATTCGATTCCCGTTCGTCAAATCAGAAGACCAGTTGGCGGATATACTTACAAAGGCAGTGTCCTCTAAAATCTTCCACAGCTCACTTGACAAGTTAGGTATAAGTGATATATACGCACCAACTTGAGAGGGGGTGTTGGCGTGAGCTATCAATATAGAGAAATTAGAGCAGGAATAGGACACTGTTATGTAAAGGAAATCCCATATGTTTAGGGAAACCTTTATTTCCGCAATAGAGATTGTATTGAATAGGAAAACTAAAATCCTTCTCTGTATAAAACCTGAAGGTACTCTGTTATGTAGGTTAAGAAAGAAAAGACAGAATAAGAAAAAGAAGTAACTTACAGACTTCAAAAGTTATCAGCTATCACCAACAGAATTTTGAGCAGAAACAGAAACTTCTAGCTTAGAAGTACCATCTGAAAATGAAACTTTATGGTGATGACGTTTATAATGACTTTGGCCAATAAAAACACAGGGATTCAAATGCACATTTTACTTGGATTTTAGCTTAGTTGTTTTCACATTAACTAGATGCACTTCTTTTGTTGCTGGCTTCTGATTTAGAAAGGATAGGCCATACATAATTGGAAATATTTAACAGATATCGATGTAATGCACAAGCAAGTTAACCATCAGCCATTAATGATAGGAAACAGAATCTCAAAGAACACGGCATCAATAAAAGAAGCGAAAGCAACCCTTACATTGTTTCGGGTCGCTGCTATAATGAAGCAACTCCACAGTCTGCATGTTTGAGAATAAAAGGCAACAAGAAGGAAATCCTGAAAGAACAGAAAAAATCTGATATGGTGAATGAAGCATGGCATCAATAGCAGATACACTTTTTGATAGAAGACGGTTAAATTGAATTCTATAAAAAGGACAAGGCTTGGCCATCAATGAGATGACACAAGCCTGAACCTGAAAAGACATACAAAGTCAAGTACATGAGTAAATGACAACATAAATTAGATTCTGCAGTAATAATACATGTAAGTAGATTATGCTAGAGCTATCTTCTCCGGCTTTCTTATTCGGAGGTGGAACTGATGTTGGGGAGGCTTTGAGAGGAATGATCTGTTTTCAGATTTACAGCCAAGCAATCAGTTCCATGGAACAACGCACACCTTGTTTCGCCAATAAGCTTGATGGCTCATTGCCTGCTGAGCTTGGAAATTGCAGTTCACTTGTTGAACTTAGGCTTCAGAATAACCTACTAGGAGGGAACCTTCCACCTGAAATTTGTAATGTTGAGAATCTTGAGGTTCTTTTCTTGTCCAATAATGCTCAAGATTGGGAGATGGGGAGATTGAGCACCCTTAAAATATTAGCTCTGTATAGCAATAATTTGAATCGCATCTGAAATCACAAATGTTACAAAACTCTAACTATCTTTCATTAGCTCATATTAACCTTACTGGTGAGGTACCATCTGAGCTTGGGAATGTTCATCAGATTTACATGGACTCGACCAAACTGCAAACCGCCTTTACGGACTAATTCCTCCTTGTGTATGCAATGGCACTAATCCGAGAGTTTTAATGCTTGGGGAATTCCTGTTTAATAGGAGCTTTCCGATTGGAATATGTTTGTTCCTTAGGAGGGTGATTCGTGGTAACAATCTTCTTTCAGGGAGTATGCCGACTGATTTGGAGAGGAGCTCCAGGATTTCTTACTTAGAAGTTAGAGGAAACTTGCTTGAAGGAAACATACCAGCAGTTTTTGGTCTTTGGAGCAATCTATCAATGATAGGTTTTTCAGGGAACAAACTCTCTAGCTCTGTAACTCCTGAGCGTGGAAAGCTTGCAAATCTTCAAGTCTTGAGACTTTCTTCTAATAGTCTAACTGGAAGCATTCTGTCTGACATGAGTCATTGCAGAAAGTTAATTAAAATGGATTCGATTAAGAATCGGTTTTGAGGAAGATTTCCTCCTGAGTTCACTTCATTGGAAAAAATAGAAAGCCTTCTCCTCCAAGAGAATGAACCTGGCGGAGTAATTCATGACTCTCTCTTCCCTCTTCCAGATCTCTTTGAAGTGCAGCTTGCTAGTAACATGCTTCAAGGTCCTATTCCTTGCGGTTTTGAGTGAGCTTAACTATTTTAGTTCAGTTCTAAATTTTAGCTAAGATTTGAATATATAATTTATATTAGTTTTTAATATATTTTTTAACTAAAAATTTTTAAATTTAAAACTTGCACAGACTTATACAATCATACGATATTGTATTATTAATTATTTTTTAATAAAAAACACCGTTTAAGAAAAAGTTTTTTGAACTTAATTTAAACTCATGACTTTTTAATTAATAAAATTATGAAATCATATTAAAAAATCCGTTTAACTTAAAAATTTAAACTATTAAATAAAATAAGATACAAGAAATGATTTATTTTGTTCTCTTAGACAGGTTACACGTTCTTGATCTCTCAAGCAACAGCTTCTCTGGTGAGATGCCACCAGCACTAAACATGATCTCCCTTTACTTTGTCAACATATCTTTCAATCAATTCTCTGGCAAGCTCCCAACTTCTTGGATGAGAATAGCGGCTTCATATCTAAAATCTTTTCTTGGAAATCCAGAACTTTGTTTGCTGGATAATGATGCAAGATACTGCAAGGATGTTAGAGAAGGCCATACAAGAGGGCTTGACCTGCATGTGCTGGTTGGTGTCGTTATAGGTGTGGTGATCTTTGTGGTATTTCTTTGTTCTGTGGTTTACATACTAGTGGTTTGAGTCCTTCAATGTGAGAATCACCATGATCAATCACTTCTGCATGAATGTCAATCGCAGACTGAAGATTTACTGTTCGAGGATATAATGCCTGCTAGAGAAGGCCGGAGTGAGAAATATGTAATTGGGAGAAGCAAGCATGGGACAGTTTTTACAGGATATAATCTGCAAACTCCAGAAAGCGTTGGTTTGTCAAGAAGGTGAGTTTCTCTGAGGCTAACTTTAGCCTCGAAATGAGAACTTTGAGCCTGGACAAGCATCGAAATATCGTAAGAATGGGGGTTGCTGCATTAAAGATGGATATGGGTTCCTTGTAACTGACTTCATGCCTGGATGAACATTATTTGATGTCCTACACAGACATGAACCGTGCATGGTTTTGGACTGGGACACCCGATATCGCTTTACTTTAGGTATTGCACAAGGCCTTTCTTACCTTCATCATGATCGTGCGAAGCAAATCATTCAAAGGGATTTCAAATCAGATAATAATTTTCTGGATTCTGAATCGGCACCCGAGGTTGGAGATTTCAGGATGTAAAGAATGCTTCTTGGTTCTGATTCAAGCTCGACAAGGTCTAGAATTGTGTCAACTCTTGGCTACATGGCACCAGGCAAGTCACATTCTACCAAGCTAAACTGTTCTTTTGGTTTATTAATCATGACAAATTTATGCAGAAGCTCAAACACTAAATTCCTTTCTTGTATTTCTCCTGTTTCCCTATCCAAAATTTCAGAAAATGCATACTCTATCCGGTTGACAGAGAAAGTCGATGTATGCAGTTATGGAGTCTTTCTGTTAGAGCTTGTTTTCAGAAAATTGCCACCAGCTTTGAAGAAGGCCTGTATATCGTCTCCTGGACAAGGAAGACATATTACATAACTTTTCCAAACATCTTACATGCTAGCACCAGACAAAAAACAATCGAATGCTCGTGCATTGCCATTCATCCAATACAAATTGCAATCTTGCATCTTCAAGAAAATTTTGTTAACTGATTTGAGTATTACCATGCAGATAGTTAGGAGTCATGATTATTCTTTAACAAGGGGAGAAAATCCGTAAAGAAACCAGCGGCAATATCAGAAAAGCATGTCTGATGTCACATCATCAAAGTACAGCAGAATGCCTCAAGGCTCCTACTCTGCTGCTTGCAGAGGTTGTGAAGCTTCATTTTGTTTCAATTTTTCCAAAGCAGAGATCCGTCTATCCAGTGACTCGTGAACGCTTTCCACCTGTATGAGAAATTAATCACATATGAGTAGCATATCCACGTTTCTCCTAACAAGAACACAGAAAGAACCTTTCATGTCCTGTCTTCAAATGCCAATCCTACCCTTGAGAACAATGCTTCATGTAAAGTCAACAGCAAACATGCAATTAGTCCAAATGAAAAGAAAATTTTTGGGTCGTGTTACTAACACTTTGTGAAGTGTTAATGGCATTTCACCTTTAATGAGGGAGTCTCCTGTGCCATTAACACTTGATGGAATGCTAGTAGTTCCGCTCAAAAAAAAACTTTCATTGGAAAGGAAAAACCATATTCCTGTTGGTTCTTGTACAATATATTCTGAAGGGCAGATGCTAACAGAATTAGCGCTGCAACATTCTTCAGTCAGTTACACCCTTCCCATGTTGCAATGAGAGCTAAAAAACTTTGATGAAACATTAAGGAGGCTATATTCGGAGAATGTTATCTGGATCAAGAAAGGTTAACTCAATTCATATGATAAATGAAAAGAAGAATTTGCAATGAGATCCAATTCATAGCCTCTAATACCAGTACCAGACTTCTGAGTCATTATTCCCTCCTATATCACTTTTCAACCCTATGTCTCCAATTTTATAGACAAAAAAACAAGTTACTTTCTGAATTTCAAATGCACATTTTGCATGAAAAAATGCATTTGTTATGACAAATTATGATTTGCTTTCAGTCTGAACGGGCAACATGGAATTCTCATCAAAGAATGCCAGTAATTGTTCAGTTAATGTCAATGGTAAATCATGCATTTAATCCAAATGAACAGAGAAAATCTTTTGGGCGGGGCTGGTAACACAGTTAATTGTTAATGTCACTACACCTTAACAGAGAAAAGTCTTGCGCCGTTAACACTTGATAAAGTGCTAATAGATGGACCCAAGTTTTTCTTTCATTCTAGAACAACCTGAATGACTCCATGTTCCGAACTTGGAAATGAAATAAAGAGCATCTTAGCAGGACTTATTTGGGAAAAAAGATATTCCTACTGTTTCTTTTACAATATCTTCTGAACAAATGTTAACATAATTAGCATTTGAACATCCTTCAATTAGTAACGCCCTTTTCCGTCACTAAGGGGGAAGTGCTCTAAGGATGTTATCTGGATCAAGAAAGTTTAACTTAATTCATATGTGAAAAGAAACAAGGATGTGCAATGTGAATTCCAATCAGTAGCCTCTAATAGCAGTACCACATAACCAAATCTTTCTCTACTATGTCTACAGTTTCTCTAAACAAAAGGAACCCAACAGTTACTTTCTGATTTTCCTATGCATGTTTTGCACGAAAACTGCAATCGTTGTGACAATATTATGATTTGGTTTCTGTCTAAACAGGCTAAATGAAATTTTCATTAAATAATTCCAGTAAGTAAAGCATCCTATGAATACAGTCCATATAACCTTCTATACAAGGATACACTTGAAAATCCAGTAACAAACACATACAAACAAGGCTACACCGCAAAAGAGACCAACAACAAGAGCATGCAGCATCAAACAGTTACCATTAACAAATCAATCTTGAAAATCAACCTCTTCAATACAAGGATATACTTGTATAAAGCTCTCCGTAACATCTCCCCAACTAGCTTCACTACTTTTATACCATTTTTATTGCCTCTTAGGATCCTCAAACTTCTTTACTACAAAAATCCTGATAAAAGAACAATCGATGCAAATGAGCCACATTCTAATATCACTCTACTAAGTTCCCCATCAACATACAATTATTCCACAACATACAAAAAATCAACAGCAAGAGCAAAAACAATAAAAAAGAGAACAAAATAATCAAAACCCACAATTATCATATTCCAATAATGAATAATTGAGCCTCAAGTTACTACCTTTTCTCTCAAATTCCATAAACTATACGATTCCACTTCATGCATCAATCAAGAAAAAAATGAAAAAGGGACAATAAAAAATGAAAACCCATGATTAATATGTTGCAATAAGGACTAAATGAACCACAAGTTACTGCCTTTCATTACAATGACAAATGGGTTACATATAGACTGCAAAATTAAGCTTAAAAAGCACAGATTCTCTTCTTTTTTTTTCCTTTTTTAAGATTTTGATGATTACCTGTTGGGAGATGGCATCATGGGCAACCTTGAAATCTTTGTAAAGGAGATAGAGTCCTGCAAATGATGCTGTTGCTGCTCCTGCAAAGAATGAAGCCAATCTCACTCTCAATACGTAACCCATTTTTTCTCCCTCTTTTTTTTCCCTTTGTGTTTTTTCTCTCTTAATTCTAATATGGTGTCAGCTGTGAAGCCCTTTTCTTTGTCTTATACGACGACGTATTTTCATTTTTGGGTTTCATTTTATTTTTTTCTTAATTTTTGTATTTGTATATATTATTTTTGAAGAAACCTCGATTTTGCTCTTAATATTATACATTATCAATTCAGTCCTAAAACTTTTGATCCCTTAATGCTACCCCATTTGTGTTTAGACAATACCACCTCTTCATCCATTTAAGTGAAGCTTAGCCAAAAAAAAAAAAAATTGATTTCAGGCTAAGAATATATTTGTGATTGCTTTTCAAATAACTTTTCAAGCCGAAATGCATGTTAATGATTTTTTTTATTTTAAAAAAATTATTTTTGACATCAGCACATCAAAACGATCTAAAACATACAAACCATATTAAATTTTAGTAAAACAATAAAATTAAATTTTTTAGGAACGCGGTTTACACCACGTTCCCAAACAGTGTCTAAGATCTCCCTTGAGAGCATTTGTTTTTGTGGCTACTTATGCTTTTGAAACAAACCACAAAAATAAATCATTTAGTTACAATTAAACACGAATTACTGTTGGTGGGACCCATGACTATTTTACGTTTCAACCGCAGGTTAGCAAAAAGTACCTTCAAGCTACTACTTGACATATGACGGTGAGGAATGGGTTGGTTAACCAATGTTGCCTCCTCTTCTTTGTTCTTTGTGCTTGTTGGATTCTCTCCTCCTTTGCTTCTCTCTCTGGTCTAGGGGACACAGTTAAAGACGATGTCCTTCTTTTTCTCCTTCACCTTCAAGCTGCTTCCTCGTCTCCACTGTTCATGTTGCATGTGAACAATGGAGAGTACCCTGCCTCCGGCATTTCCACCGACCCTCCAGTCCATCACTGTGGTGTTGCTCTTCCTTCCCCTTCCCCTTCACTGCTCTTCCCCTTTCCCTTTCTCTTTGCCTTCTTTTGGGCTGCTCTCCACTGTTCTGCAAAGTTAACAGTGGAGAGTGTTTTTACTGTTCTGGCCAGACCGGGTCTAACCCAAACCTAAATGTGTTGGATCGGTACAACCTAGTAAAATAAAAAATCCGAACAAAATTTCTCAAATATTGTATTTTATTATAAAAAAATTAGTGTTTCACATTAATCAATGACACTACATAATTCCATTAGATGAAGATCGCTTGATGACAAAGTATTTGCAAAATTTGATCGCAATCCTAATTTTTTCCGATGATATTTTGCTTGATGTTGTTGCATGATCAGGAAGCCATGAAAACTGTAGTCCTTATCAGATGGATTTCGTATGTGATGGAATTACAAATAGTTTAATGGAACAATAAAAAATATTATTTATTTCATGATATAATAGCAGTAGTTAAGTCTATAATATTGAAATTAAAAACCATCAATATATATATATATATATATATATATATATATATATTAGTTATTTTATAATCTCAATTTCAAAAACATTCTTAACCAAACATGTTAAACTACTTTTTGTTTAACCTCAATTTCAACCACAGTTTTAATCAAACTAACATGTTTGGCTCTGCGGTCGAAACTGCGTTTCGTCAAAATTCAAAATTTTTTTTTTTTTTTTTTTGCTAAAATTGAGTCCGGTTTGTACTTTTTGGATCGTTTTGATGTGTTGATGTCAAAAATGATTTTTAAAAAATAAAAAAAATCATTGGCATGTATTTCGGCACGAAAAGCTATTTGAAAAGCAACCGCAACCACACTACCAAACACGCTCTTCCTCAACCAAAAGTACTTTTTATAAAATAATTTTTTTCAAACCACAACCATAAAAACTACCACAATACAAAACATACTCTAAGGCTTATTATAACTTGTTTTAGAGCATTACATGAAAGCAATTGATGAGCATTTAAAGATTTTGGATAAACTTGATAGGGTTAAAAACATTAGGAGTTATTAATAATAAAGCAATATGTTAGGACTAAATCCAAGTTTTTTTATTATTATTATTTGGTTTCAAAGGGTACAGTCATGCACATAAGCTTTAACCATAGTTTTAAAACTCTAACTGGCATGACAAGTTGATTTAGAACTCAATTGGTATAGAATTTAAATTGGTATGGGTTGAAGAAAAAAAAAACATGGTTGACCAGTCAAAAAATATAGCTAACTCTCTCACTCAATCGACATGTTCTTGATTTAAAAGGTACACACATTTTATTTTTAAAAAATAAAATAAAATAAAATGCTGGCATGTTAGATTTTTATTTGGTTTTATTTGTGTACTAGGTTTGTCCTTCTGCTTGTATTTATTTGTTGTAAGACTATGACTTCTTTGTCTAAATTTTGTATTTAAGATTTTGAAAAATGGTGTTAATTGATCAAGGTTTTACTTTGAGTTTTAAAACATTGTTTAATTAAGTCTTTTTTTTATCTTGTTGTGTTTTTGTGGTGGTATATTTTTCTTTTTTGTTTATGGTTGAAATGTGTTTTATGGGGTTTGTTTAAAGTTTAGTTCTTTGCTTAAGAATGTTTTACATGTATATGTTCTTGTTCATTTGAAATTGTTCATATTCTCTAATATTTGGTGCTCTTCTAAAAAGAAAATAAGGGATTGTTTGTTACTGTAGAGCATTTTAACTGTCATTTTATGATCGAATAATGGATAAATTAAAAAATTAGCACACAAAATTAAAATAAATGGTGAGATGACAAAGAAGCAAAAAGTTCCAGTGAAATAGCATATTTTTGGATGTAACAGTTCACAACCATGATATTTATTAATTTTTCATGAATAATATAGAATTATATCATGAGATTATGGATAATTAATTAATTTTTAGCCCCACTGATTCCTTGATTCTAGTTCTACAACAAAAGTTTTTTTTTGTTTTATCTATGTGTAATCAATATAGAATTAGAAGCATATAATCTTACATGAAAACATACATTGTGCAAAGTCAATTATTCCTGCTCCTCTTTAATCATTGAAAAAATGATATTAGAAAAAAATAAAACCATTCATGGAAAATTAATAAATGTTGCAATTAAGAACCATGACATCAATTAAAATTATATCGTGATTCTCAATCATAACATCTAAAAATATGTTATTTTACCAAAACTTTTTACTATGGTATCATTTCACCATTTATTTTACTTTTGTGTGCTAATTTTTCAATTTATTCTCAAATAATCAATGAGCACAAATGGTTATTTTTGTTTAGCTAATTCACAGGATAATACCATGGTGATGGTTTTTCATTGTAATTGTGCACTAGTTACTTACATTGAAGCATATGTGTCAAGTAGGATTTATCCTCAAATAATCAACGAGCACAAATGGTTTTTCTTGGAAAAGAACAAAGATGGTGTGATCATAACAAGGGATTTTTTTTTCTGAATGTGCCTCGTGAGTGACAACCTAACTGCAATGCCATTTTCCTTTTCTTTTTTTTTCCTTTATGGAACTAAAATGGTGTGATCTGCATAATTTCTAGCTCAGATATTTTTGCTGAGAGCTTGATGTTTTGACTAATTCTGATATCCAAAATGTAAACCAGTTTTTTCCCCCACATTTCATATTTATTTTTATTTTTTTGCTGGGCCTTTTTTGGGTACAGCGTTTTGAACATGGCATTGGAAACAAAGACAGCATAACCAAATATACATGTCAACTGGAAGCTAATGTGGAGATTTCTCAAAATCGACAAAAAAATCTCACCTCTGGCTCTACTTCTTATTGATGATTTATTAAAAATATCAGTTTATTAAAACATCTATAATTGACATAAGCTCTCAGAAAGTGGCCATAGAGAATGAATGCGAGAGCAACAACAATGATCTTGCTGATGTTTCTCAAAGTTTTTCAATCATGCTAATCTTGCAGCAAGTTTGGCTGAAAATGAGGTGATCGGAATTATATTTTTGAGGTCGTTAGAACATTGTGTGAACTGGGAGCTATGAGTTATTATAGTTTTGCTTTCAGTCCTTGGTTCGTCAGCTTCATCTAGCTTTTGTTTGACATTTTCTATTCATGTCCTTTTTCTTTAGCTATTGGAAATGGAACAGAGCATCACTGTTGAATCTCTCTCTTCGCTTACTATCTCTCTCTTCGCTTACTAATATCTGTCAGATTAGTGTGATTTGAAAAGTTTCTTGCCATTCTCTCTTCCCTTGTTGAGAAAGAGCAGGAAATTATGCTAGCTCTTATTCTGCAACTCTGTAGTTCCTCTACACAGGCAAGTATTTTCACATTTGTTCATGTAAATCTGCCAATGATTCATGTATCAAGCCCAGTTACAGCAGAACCTGATGTACCTAGCAAGAATTGCATGAACAGCACTGACCATAACATTCAGCATCAAAAGTTTTTTTTTTTTTTTTTGAAGCATTCATTTGCTGCTGAAATAATGCCTTGATTAAAAATCTTGCCGAGCAAAGAAATTAAAAAGGGAACAAAGAGGTGCAAGGATGACCAACTTGGAAAAAATTCACAAAGACAAGGGACTGACAAAGGAAGTATAGGCTATCAAATGCACAGATGCAATTGTGTGCATGAATATCAATGCAGAAAGTTGAATGTGTAATCTTTGGTATCATAAACACACTTAAAAGAGAAAGCAGTTTTTCCAAAAGCATAAGATTAAAAAGGATTTTTAAAAAAATCAGCCAAGTCCATGGTGGATTCTATAAGAAGCAAAAGATGGCTGGCAGTTACAGCAAGAGCACCATTCTACTGCAGATCACTCCCATATATGCCCGACCTGCACACCAATTAACTCCATAAGTTCATTTATACATTGATCACTGCCTCCTGCAAAAACAAATTAAAATTGATTACTTATCGAGGGCAAATCACACAAATCAAAGACAAGAAACCACGGTCAACTAAACCAAGAACTGGCATAAAATGCAAATGCTCCTCTAAAATAATCATTATTATTACCATACTATCTTCTAGAAGTTAACGCAGCCCCGGTTGTCCTGAAAACATTCAGTCAAATAAAACTCAATGAGCCCTTAACCACTGGTACAGATTAACACATTATCCGACATATATAACAAAGTCTGCAAAATTTAGTAGGATTTAAACCATACCTGCTCTGCTGTTTTCTAGAATAAATTGAGTTAGTTGTCCCATGAATTGAGCCCTTGCTTTGAGTACTGCTTACGCCTGATCTATCAAAATCTTGCCTGTTCAGCTCGTGAGAATCTTTCGATGTGCTCAGAATTTTAACATTGGAGATGCCTTTAGCAACCGCAAAATCAACACCATTTGAAGATTTGGATTCAATTGACGGAGCCTTCTTAAGTCGATGAGATTGTGCCATGGGAGTAACTGCCACAGAAGGCAAAAATGACGAGTAAGGAGATGCTGCTGCTGCTGCAGCAGCAACTTTAGCAACAGCTGCTGTAGCAGATATCATTTCTTGAGCTCCTTCCCGAAGCTGGATATAGTCACCCTCAATCAAAAACAACTGAAATCACAACTTAAAGGCTCAGATACAGTGATACAGTCTATGCATGCAAATATGTAAATTAGGATCCCAAAAACTCACTTCTGGGTGACCACCCACAAAGTCATCTAGCTTTCCATATTTTCTCTTGTAATCGTGCCAATGCAAAGGAGAAAGCATCTTGCCAAGTCTATTTGGTAGCTGTTATTGACACAATGATAATTATCATTGCTTCATAATGGTTTTAAAATGTGCTAAGATGAGAAGAAAATAATTTTTTACACTACTGACCGTTGAATTTATCCGAATTCTACCACCAGCTGGAATAGTGCGAACTATGCAAGCCAAGAGAGATCGTTCGTCAAGGAGAGGAGTGTCTGAAGTTTTTCCTCCGGTGACCACATTTGTCTGGTCAGATGAGATAAATGCTTTAGATGCTACAGCACCAGTGCCATTGTTGATTGTGGTTTCACT
The DNA here is from genome assembly GCA_018804465.1 of Populus tomentosa. Lineage (NCBI taxonomy): Eukaryota > Viridiplantae > Streptophyta > Magnoliopsida > Malpighiales > Salicaceae > Populus > Populus tomentosa. The sequence goes on from CM031997.1 coordinate 417,811, forward strand.
GACATTAACTGAATGCACAGATGTTTCAGAGAGTGATGAAGCTTGGTCCTCTAGCCCCTGGTTATTGAAGTTCAAAACATTTTGATCCTACACCAGTTCAAATTTAACTGATTTTAGTCCCTGCCCTAATTGCCAGCTGGTTCTAATGGAGTTAAGAAGAAGTTAACCAATGGCACCAGAAAAGCAGAGGAACATTGAGCAAAAATAAGCACAGACCTTCATTTCAATAGTCTGTTCAAGAGTATTCAATCTCAAGGCATCACTAAATTGGGAAGAAATCTCTTGCAGGCTCTGCTCAGGTTGAGGAGTGACCAAGTAACTTCTATCAATCGACTCCAGAACCTGCAGGAGGTTAATTTTTTTGTGAATCCAGTCAATAACCATCATGAAACATGTTCATTACCATGGGTGGTGCAACAGCTTAACATGCATAACCTGTGATTCCCCTGTGGATGATAAGATTACAGGATCAGGCTCTGCTCCTTGACTGATATGAACATCTAGATAGTCTGGATGGAAGTTGTGGCCGTTAACAGGCCTTTCATAGTCATACTTTACATCTGACCTCATAGGATTATGATCAGTTTGAGATGATGCAAGTTGATTCTGCGTAGATAATTGTGCGCTCTCTGTTACAGCCTGAAGAAGATTAAAAAAAAAAACCAAAAATAATACAAATTGTTATCATGGACAGCTAGGTTAGAAAATATATTTTTTTATTAATACCAGATAGAAATAAGCACACTTCTTATTTACAACGATATGCAACTACAATGAGGACATAAGAAGTTTACATTTTGATAGTTACCTCTTGATTCTGCCACTGTGGGAGAGATGACATTGCTGGTATTGAGTGAAAATGCCCAGCATGAGATTGGGGAGCATGTGATGTCATAGAATGGTGAATCCCCTGTTGATGCAGAATGAACGGGTGGAGTGCAGCCACCTGCCCCGGTGGAAGGTAGGTTGGCATCCCGAGTAAAGAAGTTGGAGCCATTGGAACACCAGCGGCATGGCTGGTCTATTGATCAACAGAACAGAATATTGGAAGTCATGGATACAGGATTTGAACAGTTAATTTTCCTTCCTACTAAAAGTATGTTTCAATCACGTACTGCATTACAGAAAAAAATTGGTTTTCTAGGGGCAAACACTTGGAAACCCCTATAAAATATTCTGTCTGTATGGCCTATGGTTTTATTTTGTCCTGTCAATTTGTAATTAATAATCTCATCATACTAGATCTTTTTTATGGTATGAATCCTTTTGATTGCTCTTATCACAATAGGTATGACCTCGGATCTCAACTCCAGGGGTATAGTATGGAACCAGCCACCTGAAAGGGATGAAAGACTCAAAACTAAGCTAGAATAATGGAGGCAAGAGTGTGAGGGGAACAGGGAATATGATGTCACAAAATGTGGCATATACTGAATTGCAGCTGACCAGCAATGCCGTAGAATAGAAGAGATGTCGTATTTACAGTTTGCATTGATAACTTGGAAAAGAACAGGATGGTATATATTAAGATTTATGGGAGAGAAAAAAAACATAGTGACAAGGAATCCTACCTGATTTGGTACATTTACAGTTGACGCAAAAGACAGGGCATTATCTGCATTCCCATTTTGCAATACTCCATTATTAGCATTGGAGGCAGTAGTTCCATTTACATCTAGTTGCCTTCCATTGTTCTGGCTAAAGCTTGACACATCCTTTGGGTTTGATTGAGGTAGATGTGACTCATCTGTGTAAGATCCGCTCCTTCCTCTGGCATCAGCTAGCTCCAACTGAAGTTGTTGTATGGTATGCATATGAATTCTCTCCATCTCTGCAAACTGATATCAGTAACCAGGAGAGAGGGACAAAATAGTCAATCCAAGATCTTAACCTTGGTGGATGGTATAATGTTCTGTGATGAGTAGTAAACAAACAAAAACAGGCCAAGGAATGAAAGCTATAATAAAATTTCAATATTGTAATGTAGAAATTGGTTACTCAGTTGAATAAATACAGGAAAATATCATACAGACAGAGATACAAGTGTACAAATGCATGCAAGCAAACACAAGCGCTCACATGCACACACCTCAAGCCCAAGTAATATAAACCAAGGACCAAAAAGAAGTGCAAAGGATGAAAAAAGCAAGTGACCTGTCTTTGACAACCAAGCCAAAGCTGATTGTACTGTTCTGTGCGTTCTCTCAATTCAGCTTGTAAGGAATGGTTGGCATTAGATTGCAAGGCATCCATCTCCTGAACACGTGCAATCCAAACTTTCAATTGTTCATCCTTCAAATAAATGGTCTCCTGATCAGCCCTATGCTGAAAGATAAAGATCAATATTAGACTCCCTACAAAACACATGTTTTACTAATTCTTTTTCTCTCCTGCTTTTAAGTGGTAACATGACAATGTTACTTTTTGTTTTACAAATTCTTGTTTGACAATCTTATAACGAAAACTTTCATTTTCAATAAACAACACCTGGTCAGAACCAGAAGAACAGATCAGCACTGAATAGATGAACAGACCTGTTCCTGCAACTCCAGAATCTGCCTTTCCTTGTCTTGAATATGTTCTTGAAGGTCACGCAATTGCTGTATATGCTGTGCTCTTTCAGCTTCAGAATGATCACGCTCTCTTCTGTATAAAGGAATAGACCATCTAAATTAGTCTGTCCAGACCTGAATAACCCAGCCTAACCTTAAAGATAAATGGAAAAAAACTAATACGGAGATAAACCTGAACATATTTAAAAACGGTCATCAGGACCTAAATGTATGATAGTTCTATGAATTTTTCATGTGCACATCTTATGGAAACCTTGCATGAGATTAGAATGTTGTTGCTATCATCAAACTAAGGTTTAAAGGCATGAACCAGTGTCAAAACAATGAACACATGCCTGAATGTAGCCAGTTCTTTATTTTGTTCTCTGAGAAGGTCCTCTTTAGCCCAGGCCTGCAAAAAAATTAGACAAGAGACAGCACATAATGCATGGCTTGCCACAAATACTTTGTTCAAAAGTACAGCACAGGGATGAACAAACCGCTTCATTATCTAATTTAATAGCATGCAGTTCCCTGTCTTTTTCTTCCATTCTCCTGTCCAAGTCATGTATGGTCTGTCCCCTTTCATGCAGTTGTTCCTGCACAACAAAGTAAGCTTGCATTTAAGATGGAAGTCGCAGAAATGAGAAATTGTCACTATGCATTGTGTCTAAAAACAGATATATGGGTTAAAGTTAATCATGCAACAAAATTCATGGATCTGATCTTAAGGATTTCAGGTGATATCAGTGTAATTGCAACACACAAATAGCTTTCTTTCATGACACGAAATTGTACCTGATCAAATATACACAGTAGCAATTTTACAACTTCTATCACAACTAGCGTAAAATTTTTTAATGCAATTACAGATCATGACAATTTACATAGAGGGAGAAGAAAGCAGAGACCCCGCAGATAAAAAAAAAATCCAAACCTGAAGCTTTGCGGCAGCATCTTCATGTTCTTGGATTTGAGCATGGAATCTGTTCTGCATTTCCATTATCTCAGACCTCGCAATCACTTGAGCTCTGAGCTCAGTCTCCAGATGTTGCAACTCTTCTCTTTGTCTAGCAATGCTGTGAATTCGCTGCTGCAAAATGTCATCATCTAAACCCTCATCCACTGTGATCGAACAAAAGTCCACATCAGCAGGCCCTCTTCCATGCTGCACCTTGATAAACATCAAACCAAGTTAACTTTAAGCGGTCCTTTAACCACATGTCCAGCCCACAAATCACAATATTTACCTCGTATATTGTTCTCTCATCTGATTGCCCCAGCTTTGACTGTTCCAAGTTCTGTGATCAACAACTCCCACACTTAGTGACCAAAAACATCCAATACCCATATTTTTTTAAGAAATACTGAAAAATCTAATACCCACATTGGTTGCCCAGTATATACTGAAAAAATCGAGAAAAAAGTTGCTTTAATTTGCATTTAAATGTCCATATGCAAGCACAACACAAAAACATTTAAACGAAAACAGAAACGAATTATCAGCTTTGTTCAATCTCCCACCAAAGGAAACCGAGCATTACACAGCACGGGTGTGGCCTATATATTTTACATATCCCTAGATAAGTAAATTTTAACACACGCAAGCTAGAAATGAACCCTAATTCCCTGATTGGCACTCAAAAACATGATTAGAAAAAAATACCACATCATTTCCATAAAACCCAAAACATAAAACCAATTTTTTCTCTTTTTCCCTCACATTTTCCCATCAACCAAAAAAGCAATCACTCAATACCTCATCTCCACCACCACCATTCCGATGCTGCTGCTCCGTAACCGCTCGCCACTCCTTCCTCGACAACGAACCACCTCGTGAGGCTGCCGCTACCCCGGCCGTCGCCTCCATTTACTCAACAAATCACCGATACCTCTCCAATTCGTGCACGAAACCCAACACCGAAAAAACCCTAATTTCAAAAAATAATTAAAAAAAAAACCTAGAATTACAAAATTTTGTAAAAGAGGAATTGAAATGAGAGAGAAGAACAAGAAATTGCCTTGAGTTAAAAAAACAAATTGAGGAGTGGTCTAAGTGAAAGAATTAGGATTTGGGAATTATTATTTTTTAGGGTTTTGAGAGGGCTTGGAGTGTCAGTAGTGAACAAGTGATGGGGAGGGGGGGGGGGGTTGATGGGAAACGAGGGGCACTCCCGCCATTTATAGGACAAAAAGAGACAAAACGTTTTTGGGTTTTATTACCATTTGGTCTTTTTGGTCAGGTTGAGTCCTTTTAGATGTTTTTTTCGTGTGTTTGTTTGGTGAGAAAATGGGTTGTTAAGGTGAGAAAATGGGATGAAATTAAATTTTAGGTGAGAAAATGGAAAGGATTGGGTGGATTAATTAGTTAATTGTTGTTTTAGTTATTCTAATCTTGATCTAAAAAAGGGTTAGTTTTGCTTCGTTTTGTAGTTTGGTGTGTAAAATAAATAAACTCTTCAATTTATTTTTAAAAAAATAAAAAATATTTTAAAAATAAAACCTACAACAATATTAAATTAAATCCCTCTTGAGGGGTGCAATAGGAATATTTATGATATTTATGAAAACTCAAAAATCAAATAAACATATAATGAAATCAAAACATAACAAACAGCCAAAATTATTAAAATATATAATTAAGATAAAATATACACCACTGGTCAAAAGGTGGGGGCATGCAATACCCAGGATGCATGTGCTCATCGTCGCCCTGAATGGAGATTGGGAGAAAGCCCAAGTGTTTATGGGCATTAAACCCATGGCTGCAACAGCTATCAATTTAGCCCATAAATGCATTGATGAAGAGGACCAAGCTTAAGCCCATTAAGTACTAGTGTTCAAAGCAGAACATCAAACCCAGCCCAACAAATAAGCCCAAATATACTTATGGTTGATTTTATTAAAACCAATATGATTGATAAGTGGTATAGTTAATAAAATAAATTGCAATATGAAAATCTATTTACATGTGGTGTTAAAAACGTTGTTCATGTAAAGTAATTAAGAAATTAATTTTCATTGGAAAAAATAAAATCAAAACTCAATTATGATTATCTTGAGAGTAAAATATTAATTCATTCTAAGTTTTTATTGAAGGCCCTGAAAAATATTTTTAAAAAAATTACTTTCAAAACTTTTTGAAATTAAAAAAATTGATTAACAAAAAATATTTGTTTAGTTTTTTATAAAAATATTTTTCTAAAAAAAAATTAAAATTCAACTATATTTGATGATTATATAATAAGAAATACATAGCCTATAGCTAGTAATTACAAGAGTGTAAAAAAGTTACACCGTGGTTTCTGGCCTAATAATTCTGGCAGAAATTTCTTGTCTCTGCACCTTATGTTTGAATCTTAATATGTATACTTGTTATTTTTACGGTGTCTTACTTACCTACTATATTTGCAGGATATTCAGTAGGTGCTAGTCGTGATGTGTGTAAGCTAGCCCGAACACCCTGAATTATAAAAAAAAAATACAAAAAAGTTAAATTAAACTAAACGTCAAGACTTGGTAAATCTGCCGGCTAACCTTTCTTCAATATCATCCACCTCAAGAGGGAAATGATGAACAGTGCCTAATGGTCCCAGCAAGATACAAGATGTTAGCTTAAACGGTGCAAAAAAAACAGAGAGGAGAGAAATTGGAAAGGAAAGAAAGATGCAATTCCATTGATGCAAAGCGAGCTTCTGGCCCTCTCCGACGCTCGGTTTCCATGGCACCAATTTGCTTCCGTCAAGCTGTTCGATCACATGCACATGATGACTTTATCTGGCCAAATTGCTCGGAAAAGTCTCCCGTCTGAGCTTTTCAAGAATGTGAGTCACGTTTCCTACACAATTTTGGGATTGTGATTTCTTCCCATGATTTGGGGGGCACTATGATTATGATTGAACCCTTCTTGATTAAATTCAAATAATATTTTTTAAAAAATGAAATCCTGTATTAATTTAAAATTATTTTAAATGTTATAAATTAAATTTTAAATAGGATTTAACCTTTAAAAATACCACAGAAATAAATCAGGAACAAACATCTCTGATATACTACACTAAAAAGAATAAATTAACGCTGGGACTAACCTCTCTTAAATACCCATTTTCCTATCTTTTTTAAGACATTAGAAGGAATAAAATGAAGGCGATGGAGTATTATAGAAAATACAGTGAATTAAATTTTATTTTTTAAAATAAATAAATTCAACTTATTTATTAAATTAAATTAAAAAATTATTTTGAATTCAATATCTTTGTCGATGGCTTAGCTAGGGAGCTAAAAGCAAGCATGATGCAATGCATGCTACATTACTTAGATAATATTTAGAAATATGATGTAAATTATATTTTATAAAATTTTATATGTTTTGTTTAAATTTAATTTATTTTAATATTTTTAGATTATTTGATGTGTTAATATTAAAAATAATTATATATATATATATATATATTATTTTGATACAATTCTAGATAAAAAAACACTTTAAAAAGTAATTGTTACTACACTTTCAAATATCTTATTTTTAAATTGTTTTGATGTATTGATGTCAAAAATATTTTTTAAAAAATAATAAAAAATTATTATTTAAATATATTTTTAGATAAAAAAACACTTTAAAAACAATCGTTATCACATTTTTAAACACCCTTGTTAGGAAAAAAAAAACATAAAATAAGAACGGGACAAATTATGCTTATAGTTCGCAGGGATTTGAGAAATTCAAATGATTTTGAATTTAAAAGTGGAGGGCCAGGGAGGGTGGTGGTGGTGGTGTACCAAACATGCACCCCATGAAGTCGCGAACAGTCACCAAGCAACCTCTGGCTGAGTGTTTCAGACGCACTGTTCATGATGAAGAGAGACACTGTCTGGGGTTTTTTTCCATGTACATAACTTTTTAAAATGATTTTGCATTTTCACAAGATATTGTAGAGAGCCTTTGACTCCATCGGCTCTAATTCAGAAGCCATGTGGTTCGATAATATAATTCTTTTTCTTTATAATTTCATATAAAATATTAACTGAAGAATTAAACAAAACCTGGCCTTGCTGAAGGAACTTGATGCTTATCTCTACAGGAGTGATCGACATGAATGGAATATATTCCAATTAATATTAATCACAAAATGAAAAAAAAATTAAAAAAAAAGACAAAAAGTGAAAGACACAAAAGGGTTTGTGAAATCACAGAGAAGGAATCAAATTCAATGGCTCTAAGCAAACCCTCTGCCCCCTTCCAAGCTCTAGCCGTGTCTTGTACGGTTGCCTCTCCTCTTCCCTTCTCTTACTACTTGTTCAGAAGTCAACTCTTGATTTCTTGTGTTCCCATTAACCAGAAAATATGAAATTAAATAAGCAAACTAAAAATACATACAATTATATATTTCCAAGACATAAATACCAAAAAAACATTACATTTCTTTTTTAACTAATTTTCTCTAAGCAAAAAACAGTGTTTTTCCATTCATTTTGTCCTTGATCATCAAAATTTACAATATTGAACTGGCTGATTATAACTGGTCCAGCAGACAAAAGGAAAAATAAAGAAAAGAAACGAGTTATAATTTTTACACGATTCCATAAATAAATCAAACCCTAAAGCACCAAACATGATAGTGGTGGTGGTGATATTGGGAATTCTCCTCCTCGATCATGCCCTGAACATTGCGAAACTCCTCAACATGACAAGGAATAGTGATGGGGCCTTGTTGACGAAACCCAAACTCTTCCTCAGCTTCTTTCAACAGTTGCATGAAGAGTGGATGATTTATATAAATCACAGGAATCACAAACCTTTGTTGCTCCTCGCCTTGACCTACCATGACAGCAAGACACCCTTTCGGGATATCTTTCAGCTCTTTCTTCCCGTGGTGGTGGTGGTGGTTTGGCAAGTGAATATGGAAATTCAAATGGAGTTTATCCCCACTCCCCATTTCTCCACAACCCAGAAAACAAAAGAGAAAATCAAAGAAACAGCAAAAGAAACTTCAAAGCCCAAGCTTGCTTTCTTTTCTTCTTTTTGCACACTAAATTCCTGTAATTGGCTACAAGAAAACGAGAGAGAAAGGCCAAGGGTCAGAGGCAGAAATGGCAAGCTTGAAAAGGGTAAAAGAAGAGTCTGTGAGAGATCTTGGTATGTTGCTCATGATATATGAGAATCAAAGAAGAAGAACATAAGCACAAGAAAGAAAGATTGAGAGGTCATTGTGCTGTGAAGATTGGTTTATATATATATATATATAGAAGTAAGATTTGCTCAGACCATACACACAAAAAGGTTATTGAAGAGACAGAAACAGCTAGAGTTGCAAGGAGTTCACATCCTGGGAAGGTCTTTTTTCCCCCCCAATGATTTGCTGTCTAGGAAATTAAAGAGAAGTAATGATACATAAAAATGATTTCACAGCTGGGATCGAAACACGCTATATATTTACAGGTAATTTGGTTGAAATATTTGACTTTTTGAACAAGGAAAAGGTCCCTTGAGCTTTAAGAAATAAATTAGTAGCCATTATTTGTCGGGCGATAGACGGTGAAAAAAAATATATATGTTGGTATGACTTTGCTGATGTAAGAACTATGTTTCATATGATTGCTTCAAATCTATAAAAAATTAATCTTAAGTTAAAAAAAATTAAATTTTTTAAAAATATAATTGAATCGGAAGTTCAAACAAAACCTAAAACTAGCTGATATTTAAATAGTGTTTAGTTATTATTTTGATATAAAAAAAAATAGAGATATTGAACAAATAAAATACACTTCATTGTATTTCATGTTTTGAAATTACATAAATTTATTTTAAAATTAATATAAAAACAAATTTAATTTATATTTTCATCTCTTTAATTAAATATCTTTTTGTCTCTTCCGTACATGTTAATTATTTCTATCTTAGAATGCTAACCGAACATAATATGAAAATAAACACAATAGATTTATTTTGGATTACAAAAGGAGATTGCAATTTTTTTAATAGATAAAATGATTTTTATATAGGTTTTTATTTTTAAGTTGGATATGTCTTAAGAAAAAAATATTCTTCTTCTTTAAGAAAATTGAATTTTATTTATATTTTTTTAAATCCCCATATTGTGAGTTTTCTTTTTCTAGATGATGGAATGCTTCTTTTCACCGATAATAATCTAGAAAAATTATATCTTTCATTATTTCTCCATTTTTGGGTGATATTAATATTCACATATATATATATATATATATTATTTTTTGGCCAGCAAATCAAGACCATCTCCATGGTCGTAATGGACTGTTCATAAATTCAAAAGCCATTATATTGGAATTAGGAGAAAATAAATTGCAAATAGCAATCACCACTATTATTATTGCCATCTCAAAGTTTGCTTACCTGACAAGACACGTGGATAATGACGAGAGGTAAAACGTTATCCACGTAAGAAAGTGGGACCCGTGAATTGAAATCCTGACAGGCAATGAGGTGCCCTGTACATGTCAGCATTAAGGGAACAGCCAATAGCTGAATAGCAAGCCTCGAAAATATCCAACTTCACATCCGAATAGCGTAAGATTAGTTTTCCAGTAAAAAAAAGAAGATGAAGAGTCAAACATAGAAAAGACAAAACAAAATGCAAAATAAAAATATAATTATATTTGATTGTGATATATATATATATATGGTAAAATAATTGTTTTTGTATTTTATTTAGTAAATAATAAATAAAAATTATAATTTAAAAAAAATATTTTATCTTTGGGCAAGCTTACATTTTTTTAAAAAGTAATTATATATTATTTTTTACTTTAGTTTCAATTATAAAATTAATAATATTAAAATAACTTTAATTATAAAACTCGAAACATGTTAATAATTGGGATCTAAACAAGTTGAGGTTTTAATGAAAAAATAAATAAATAATTACCCTAGCTTCATTAAATTAAAACACATAAGTTGATCCATAATTTGAAATAAAATTTAATTAAAAATTCATTGATTTATTTTTGAATAGTTAAAACTTTATTTTAATATATTTTTTAAAAGAAATTTTTGGTTAACTCAAGTAACCTGGATAAACTTTTTAAACTCATAACTTTAGCCTCTAATGTGTCATATTCTAAAACTATTATTTTATAATTGGACAAGTTTGTAATTAAAAATTTATATAGGGATATTTTATAAATAATAAATATTATTTATGAAAACATATACATTATATTTTGAAAATATAAAAATTCACTTTAAAATTTTAAAATTATTTCAAAAATAAATTTTTTTTATATCTTTATTTTTTAATCAATACGTATATAACTAAATGCTATCAAAGTTCATATATTTAAATGAGAACCAATATGATTAATTAATTACTTACTAATTACATATTTTTGCAAAATTGTATACGAATTAAACAGCTACAGGGACCGGGGGGGGGCTCAGTAAAGGTCCAATCAAGGACCGGATCTTTTGCCGGCTTTCATTGCAAAAGCTTCGTCGTTACCAATCATCGTTAATGCCAAGCATGATAATCGGAAATCTTGGTGCCTGGGCTCACTGCCCTCCAATTGGAGAACAAACAGAGATGATCCAGTTTAGGTGAAATTATTATTTTTTTAAAAAAATATTAAAAGTATGTAAATTTTTTATTTGCAGCATCATTAACATACAAGTGTTTTGATTTTGAAACCTGTTAACTGGCTCTCTAATTCAAGTTTTAAATTAAATAGAATAGAAGTTCTTATTTAATTTAACAAATTTAAAAACAATTTTAATGATCAGTAAAAATATAATATAATTTTTTAAAAAAAATAAAATAAAAATATTTTTAATATTAAAATGACATTAAATTAGATTGATTTTGGCTACCCTGCAACTTAGATCATAGACTTCAATGAGTTTAATAACTTTACTGTTTTTATAAATTATTTTTATTTAATTTTATGATAAAATTAAATGTTTATAGAATCAAACAGTAACTCTAAAAATAATGTTTATTTGATATTGTGATGACCCTATAAAAAGAAAGAAAAAATATCAATTCTATTTCCCAAACAATATCGAAGAATAGTGAAATAAAAAAAAAAATTATAAATATTAAAAGACTAAAAACTAAAAAAAAATATCAGGTTTGATGGATAAACCCATGAATCAGGTAACCCGAGTCACCACGTCAAAATGAACTCCATTGAGATTAATATTTTTTAAAAAACTATTGTTAAAAAATAGATGATTATAAAATCGAACGTTAAACCGGTACTGAGATTTTTTAAAAAAACTACGATAACCTTATAGAAAATAAAATGAAACTAATTATAAAACTCAGTTATCAATTACTCCAATATCGAGGGATAAAAAAAATAAACTAAAAAAAAAATTAAACTCGCTAAACTCATCAACATGCTCATAGACTTTTTAAAATTTAGTAATATTTTTTTATGAAACTAATTATTTTAACTATACGATAAAAAGAAAAATAAACAATTTCACAATCGGGGCAACTAAGGTTGCCTCACCAAACTCGCAAACCGAGTCACTAACTCCATAAAGTTTAATAACCTAGTTTTTTTAAAAAATATTTTCTATTTAACTAAACCTTTTTAAAAAATATTTTTTTTTCAATTTATAACTTGACATTAAATTATTGGATCTTAAGTTTTATGATTTTTTTTTTCTATAGAGTTATTCAAATCTTATGTTTCTGGTCAAATGTTAATCTAATTAACCTGAATTGACTTGAGATTTTTTTTAATTTTTTTAATTTTACATTTCATTATCTAATTTCCTTTAAAGTTGATGTCTGTTATTTAATTATATTATTAAATCAATCATGTTTATTAAATTATTTTAAAATCTTCTTAACTCATTTAAAAACATTATCTTCGTTTAGATTTTTTTTTATATTAAAAACACTAATGTGGCCCGTGACATGGCGCCCCACACCATTCCAGCAACAACTATATGATAGTCGCTGTCTTGAATATTGCTTGTACAGACCGTAATGCGGATTTTCTTAGTTATATTTTTAACTAGTTAAAGGTAACAATCGCAAAAGATATAATTAACATTTGAGCTTTGACAAGATTAACCTTCCTCTTCTGATGGTGAATTCCAGGCACGGTGGGGAAGAAAGCAACAGGCCGGACCCTTCTAGTTCTAGCTATCTGGTCTTCTTCCATGATTTTCTATCTTGCTTCCAACTTTCCAGGGCCCCACATGGACAGGCAAGATAATAACCAGCAGAAAAATAATTAGGCCGTGAGCCATTCTCAAGTGACATCAGCAACGATATTAGACGTTGATTTAACCGTCCGTTTTAAGATGAAACATCCCCATTTGTGAGATGCTGATGATCAGAGACAGCGAGATACCATCTATAATATAATAATTCTAAAGTAGTTTAATTGGTCCAATTTTAAATTTATTTTTTAATAATTAAAAATTTAATAATTTTTAAAATCATTAAAAACTTATATAATTATTAATTTTAAAATATATAAAATTAATTAAAATACATATAAACCCACCAAATAACCAAGTAGCAGCAATAATGGAATAATAACTTCTAGAACTTCAAACACGCTTGAGTTTGTAATCCTTGTGAGTTGTGAGTGATGTGATCCTGGCTTTGCTTTTCATTCTTCCACTGTGTGTGTGTGTGTGTGTGTGTATAGTCTCGTTGGAGTGATTAATTATGATTTGTTTCAGGTGGAGGGAAAGTTGGTGGTTGGATTATGCGAAACCCCTGATTAATTAATTAATTAATAGCTACCTCCAAACTTATGATCAATATCAACATGAAGCTTGACTTGATCCATGTATACACTGATGTTCTAGTTTTTATAAAAAGATAAATCACGAAAACCGTTTTGAGATATTATAATAAAATTACATGGACCGTTTAAAAACTTAAAAATCTAGTATTAATTAACTCCTTCAAATGTTCTTGGATCTTTTTTCTTAGATTATGTTTGATTCGGGATTGAAAATTGGGGGTTGATGTTTTGAGATATTATAATAACATTGATGATGGTAACATCATCAATTACAAAAATATTAATAACTGTGTTTCCAATCACAGTATTGTAAATGTTTTTGTTTCTCACGTTATTATTTAAGCATACATCAAGAAAGTATTATTAAAATAATTTATAAATGGATTTAGTTTTTGTTGAAGTGTAAGCTAATTTAAAGATATTTTTATTAACAATTTTAAAAAATATGAATAGCTTGCTTAGAATCTAACAAAAAAAAATATAATTTAGATAAATGAAAATCATATCAAGAATACAACCAAACCTTATGTTTATAATCTATAAATATGGATTCTCAAACCTCGATGAATTAAATTAGAAATATTAATTTTTTTTATTAATATGGGTATTCGAATTAATTTGTGCACACCTCAACTAATCTAACGGGTTATAAAATTAACGACCATGTACATCTCCAGTAACCATTATATTAGCAATCACATAACTTGAATCTAAAATCATAAAAAAATAATTTTTTTTTATCTTAAATTTTTATTATTGGATCGTCTGCATATTTATTAAACAGTCAGTTGATATGAGCATTTTAATATGAGAGGAATTGATCTTAAACATAAACATATTTAGCAAACAATTAGTAGTTAAATTTGTAGCGGACATGGAAGTTCAGGGGAAGGAGACATGAGACCTTCAATGTGTTATTTTCTAGACGCATTCCATGATTTGTTAAATATATATAGTTTATGTGTATATATTTGTCAAGTAAAAAAATAAATATTTCCCATCATCTTTTTTATAATAAAATATTTGAAGTGACAACTTCGACAATGCAATTTCATATGCATAGCACCTTGCTTTTTGTTTTGTTTTGTTTTTTTTTTTTGTAATACCATAGATACAGACAAATCATACATAATTTTCATATAAATTACGTGGCAACCATATGGAAGCTTATTCAATAATAATATAGCAGTACCACTCCACTTTCCTGGCAAATTATATTCTTGTCTACCATTCCATGAATCTAAAGATAACACACAAATTAATGTATATGTTTTTATTTGAAACTAAAATATATTATTAATTATTTAGTGGAGGAAATATATCTATTAAGCATGGCATGTATAAAAACATTGTATTATAAATATAAATCTTATATTTTCTGTATTTTGTCCCGTTTTATATCTTATTATTAAACAAAAATGGGAATAAAATCTATATCATATCCACCTTACCAAACACAAACAAATCTCATTCACAACCTCCATCTCCACAAATCATATACATTGCAAAACAAATCATATGGATATTTCTCTTAATCCTCCCCCCCCCCTCTTTTTTATATATAAAAGCTAACAACTCATATTTATTATGTGTTTGGTGAGGTGATGCCAAATATTTTAGAGAAGTATTTTTTAATTAAAAATATATTAAAATAATATATTTTTTAATATTTATATCACTATATCAAACTATTGATAATTAACTAAAAAATATTAATTTGATTTTTTCAAGAAAAAAAACACTTTAGAGTGTATTTGTTTTTTAGTTCAAAAAACAAATATGAAAATTCTTTTTTTTTTCAATTTTTTATTTTAAATAATTTTAATATATTAATTTTAAAAAATAAAAATATTATTTTAATATATTTTTAAATAAAAAATATTTTAAAAAATAATGATTATCCTTAATAACCAAGCACCAACTGGTAACAGATGCTTGTCTGAGCCAATTGGGCTAATCTTTACAGCGACCACTTATTGAGCTCTAGCCATCTGGGCTGGGGATTTAAAGCCATGGGATCTATAGCATATGGGCTAGCTTGGGACCCTTAAAGTCCTCGAATGGGAAGAAAGACTTATAACTATTATCACAAACACATCCCTCTGGCCAGCTTCCTGCTTCTCCGGCAACCGGCGTGTGTTTATATCATTCGGCAGCCAACGAATCGATGATTGGTCTGATTACCAATATACCCTTCTCTTGATTGAAATGTTCACAAGAAAAAGGAAGATCACTAAGAAACCAGGTCCTAGCAACCCCAATGAGAAAGCAACGTGGAATTTGCATATGCTTTCATGTTGTGATATTGTTAAAGAAGGAAAAAAAGGGTAAGCGAAAAAGCTCGCTAAGACCCCATAGAATAATGATAAAGAAAAGAAGGAATCGGACGGACCAAAGGGAGTTGAATCTTTGTAAATGATGGGAATTTTGTGATTTGAATCGCAGATGAAAGACAAAGGAGAAGCGAGAAGTTCAGGGAAAGCACGGAGAGGGCAATGATGGAGTGGAAATTAAATCGCCAAGTCAAAGGTGGTGTCGTGGAATGGATCAAAGGTAGAAGAAATGTTCAACGTGGCATAACCTAATAATCAACTGAATTGCTATAACAAATGGTGTTGGTCATGATGATATTATTGATAATGGCAGTGATAATGATTACGTGGAAGATTACTAGGTAAAGGTGGTGGTGGTGGTGGTGCTGGTTTAAGAGAAATTAGGGTTGGAAAATGCATAGAAATCAAAGATTTGATGATCGGAAGGGGGATATGGCAGGGATCAAAGAAATAAACGGTACTTTTTTCTCCCCATTTCCCAAGCGGCTGAAACCAGGCCGGTGGAAAGCTACAAAAGGAAGGAAAACAACTGGGAAAGGAAAAACAGAGGGCAGATAAAGAGTAAATATGGTTGATTTGATATCGGGTCTGTATGGTTAGGTGATGAGATTGTTTTGGTATATGAATGCAGGTGCCAAAAACTTTTGTTAATTTTAGGTAAGAATGATTTTATTTTTTTATTTTTTTGAAATATTCATATGAACATCGAGTCAACAGACATTTTTTTATATAAAAAACCCTTCAATATTTGATAAAAGAATACAATATCTTGAATAAAAAAATTACAGCTATATTGTTGTCTGGTACTAGAAAATAAAGGCAAATGATCTTGAGGCAAAATGCTCAACTAGATGAGAGTGGGGGCTGTATTTTGACTTCAATATCTCCACAAAGCACTAAAGTAGTCTAGGTCGTAATGGCATGCAACGACTAAAGATGTGTTAAGCACTATGTCATGGACCAAAATAAAAAATCCAGCCAACAGAAGATTTGCTAATTCCATGGATATAAACCATTCTTTCTTTCTTTTTTCAGATGAAAATAAAAATAAAAACTATATATAAAAACAAACTTCTTTAATATAAATATGATTTGGAGAGTTATTAATGTGTCAAAATATATATTTCTTTGAGCACAAAACACTCAATGTTTATGTGCTTAATTTTTAGCTCATTTTCATACATCTTTATTTTCATACATCTTTTATGGGCTTGAGTAAAACACCTAAGCCCATATATTAGGGTGGGCTGTAGATGATGTTTAAGTGTTGAACATGTTCAATATCTCCTTGTAGGCTCAAGTGAGGTAGCTCGAGCCCAGAGATGTGGGGTGTCCGACACTTTTTGTTATTCAAGCTCAAGTTCTAGACATGTGCACCTTTTTATAGGTGCGTCACCTGAGCTCGGCTTTAAGAGATGTATCTTGTTAGGCATTGATATTCTCTTTAAACCAAAAAACATGTCTTAAATCTTTTTCATATCGTTTTGATATGCTGATATCAAAAATAATTTTAAAAAATAAAATAATTTTATTTTAATGTATTTATAAGTGAAAAACGCTTTGAACCCTTATCATTACCACAATTCCAAACAGACCTTTAAACTACCAAGTAAAATATTTAAACTTTTCTACATGAAAAGATATACTTAACACATGAACAACTCAATTCTAAGAATTTAATATTCTATAGCCTATTTATTATATTTTTTCTATATAAATTACTAATTTTATTATTAAAGAGTCCTCAAACAAATATAAAAAAAACAAAAAAAAACAAAAAAAAAACTTTCTATAGGAACTTCATGGACATTCATCAAGATAGTGTATATATAGATATATACTAGAAAAAAGAGTTATTCAAATTAACTCATAATTCAGCTACTAAAAACAATTTATCCCACGTACTAGTATATATGATTTTAGCACCTTCCTCAGTTATAAATATTATGCTTTTTTTATAAATTCAAAATTTGGAGTCCATGTAAAGAAAAAAAAATTGAAAATTTTGAATTACATTAAATCGATGTGAGGATACGTCCTTTAATCTTAATCTCAATCAACGCATAATTGATCTGGCAGTATTTTTATTATCAAATAAATATATCAATTGAATGATTTGTTTTGACTTATGAGCTGTAATATTTAAGGATAATTTATTTATTAATTTATTTTTAATGTATGACGAGTTTATTACACGATTAATAATTAAAGTTTCCACATGTACGGATATTTTTTGAAGTCTATTTGCTAAGGCCCTTGATATTGATCTAAGATTCTAGATTAATTAAATCGCCAACCTCATGATTCTATTGCGGTTAACATCTTCCATAAGAAAATCTTGCTTAAATAGATAGTATATATTGTTGCAAAATACGTGAATTATATGTCATCATTTAGATTTTAAATTAAATAACATTTAAAATTTAGAGTTTATTCACATAACATATAATCCATAATGAATGAAACTCTAAAAGGTAAGTTATATATAAAAAACTATATTTTAGTAAAAGCAAATTAATAAATAATTTTCTGTTAGAGATGATTATTTTCGGTTCCATTTATCTTTTAGAATGAAAATCAGTTTAAATTGGCATGACTTGATTTTTTTAGTTTGACTTATTTTTTGCTTGTTTTTTTTTTTTACTTTATTTTAAAAAAAATATATTTTTTTAAAAAAATCACTACTATAATCTTAAATAATATAAATTTAAATGCTGTACTTTATGTTCCGAAATCCTTATAAACTATTCGATATATAGGTGTCATTTGAGCCACGAGCTAGACTCGGCTGGCATTCAAGTTGTAAGTGGATTAATCTTTAGTCTTTGGCTTTGGAATACAATTATAAGTACTTACAATCGTACTTCATGTTTGTAAACCAATACACAAAGTTAGCTTGTTCATCATTGTCTATTTAAAACACCGATTTTTTCTTTAAGAACTTCAAAAATATTAAACGGTGCATTTTACGTCAATAATGAGAATATATTTTCTTATACTTCATGTTTTATATATCAAGAATATAAAAACTCACTTCAAAACTACTTTAAAACATTAATTTAATTTTCCTTAAGAACTTAAAATGTTAAATGGTGTATTTGACGTCAATAATAATGTTTTATAAAGAATACAAAAACCCACTTCAAAATTATTTTAAAATATATATTTTTTTCCAATCAAATACATCTCAATCGATCTTTTTTTATTTTGAAATACTAAACAAACAACATATAATTCTCCACGAACTAATATATTTATATATATACAAACAAAAAGGTAACCCAGGGATTAAAGAATAATTTTCTGAAACCTAGGAAGTAATATATATAATATGATTGCCGTGAAGAAGAAGAACCGGTAGAATGGCAGCAGAGGGAGTCGGGACTTTGCATGCTAACATGGATAGCATCATGTTATGTAATTGATAACATGTTAATCGAATAAGATTAAAACTAAGCAGTCAGCTGACATTACTTTAATATATATATATATATATATATATATATATATATATATATATTTTCCTGCTGATATTTTACATTTTACTACACTAAAAAGCAGAAAAGTGGTTCAAGGCATGGCATTTCCAGTGATCCCTTTCTGTTGGACCTATTTATATAAAAGTGAAAGCCTCTCTCTTTTTTTTACCTTTGTCTTCCTGCATTGCACACCTGCCACCTACTATATATATATATATAGAAAGTGCTTTACATATTTTTTGAGATATTTAGTCTATAGTACAAAGCCCCTGTGGTCCAAACAATACAATAATACTAAAATCCATGAGAGAGTGCATTGTTTTTTTTTTTTTTTATCGGATGTCCCAAGGAGAGAGTGCATTTTCTTGATCTTGAAACATTGCTCTTTGATGTACATAGCCTGTTTTATTTTGAGAATACCTCAATCACTTGCCTTTAATGAACTTGAGTGAATGCGTGTTTTGTATTGTAATAATTTTTGTGGTTATATTTTTTTTAAAAAAAAAATTAAGAATAAATATATAAATCATTGTTTTAAACAATGTTTTTTGATAGAGTTTTCAATAGATTTCTTGTGAAATTGTAACTAATGAAACACTTTCAAATATATGTTTTGAATAAAAAATAAAACGTACCATAAAAATAAACAAAAACGGAGCTTCAAGGTGAGGTTTTGAGAGCTGGAGACCCAAATTTCATTAATCTTTCCAAGCTACAATAAAGGGAA
Source organism: Populus tomentosa (assembly GCA_018804465.1). Taxonomy (NCBI): domain Eukaryota; kingdom Viridiplantae; phylum Streptophyta; class Magnoliopsida; order Malpighiales; family Salicaceae; genus Populus; species Populus tomentosa. Next base: position 437,648 of record CM031997.1, read on the forward strand.
AATATCTTGCTCAAAGGGGTAGCCTAGTGATCAAATTGAGAAATTTCAAGTTGAAAATCTTAGATTTAACACCCTGATCGATCTCCAGTGTATATAACCCGATAATCAATGAGCTTTCCTGTTATAATAAATACTGTTGTTTTTAATAATAATAAAAAAAAAACATTCGAGTCATCTCTTACCCCTCAAGATCATTTTTTTCTTTCATTGGGATGATCTTAGACTAAGTTATAGCATTCATCTATATAAAAAAAATACCACATGCTATAACTCCAATCACTATGGCATGCAAGCACCAAAATTAAAAATCTTCCAAGATCTAAAAGAACATGAGTAATTTGTATTGGGATATTATTTGTTTTTATGTTTCAAAAGTATATTTTAAAAAAAAAAAAATTTTTACTTTAATTTTTTTCTTATGTTTTTAGATTCTTTTGATATACCAATATAAAAAATAAATTTTTTTTTAAAAAATTATTATTTAAATATATTTTCAAGTAAAAAATACTTTTAAAAATAACCACTATTATATTACCGAACAAACTTTAAAAGAAATAAAGTTAACGTAAAATAAAAAATATGTCAATTATATAATAAAAATCGACAAAGAAATTGAAAAATCAGATTCAAACATACCACCACCAGTCCACAAAGTAGAAGGTGATTGTTTAAACATAGGAATCACTGGTAACTAAGGAGAGTTCTTGCAATTAAAAGACAAGGCCTTGGAGTTTGGAACTGGACATTTTGTCATGAGGTTTTTGCCAAGAACAGGAACTTGACAGATGCCTTTATCTGAATTTAGCTGGTGTTCATGACGTATGTTTAGAAATTGTTCTGAAAAAAGTTAAAAAAACCCAACAGAGTAAAAGATTTTGACGCTTACAGAGGCCATTCATCATTATCATCATAACAGTCCTTTTGAATGCATCATCATTCTCATGATCAAGTAGTGAAATCATGCACAGTAATGAAAGAAAGTAAATGTTGCATGCCATGGCTTGAATCTCCATGGCTACCTTTCCTTTTCCATGCAACTGTTTTCACCCTAGAGTTGCACAGAACAAATCAATAACTCTAGTTGTAACTGATGATCAAAGATATCAAAATCTTCCACGATAATGTGTCGACATCATTATATTCTAGAGTTAGATCCCAGTGCTTTCTCATTTGTCTATTTCACAAGAAACAAAACACAATTGAACAAGATTTGCTACAGAGCTTCTTCATGCTGCATCTGTAGGGATTTGAAAGGTGTACCGTGCCATTTGTAGCTCAAGTCCTGTGTTTTTCCAAAGGATAAAACCAACTTGAACACATCAATTAATCAAGGTTTTATCCGTAAACATGGTATAAATCTATGATCTGGAAAGGGAATAAAATGCGTAGAAGATAATCAAGTAATTTGATTGCGTCAACAAGAAGAAAGGATGTGAAAAGATAGAAGTAGAAAGATACCTCTCTTTTAGTAAAGAAAGAGTGGCCATGGGAATCAAATAGGAGAGAATATATCCACTGCATGCTATACTCAGCTTCAAATCTTCAGTGCAGCTGCTTGTCTTCCACTAAAATGTCAATGGATATATTCTATGATGTTGAGTTTAGAATAAATATATAATGAACTGCAAATTAAACATTGGTAAAGGTAATTGAGAGCAGCGATATATCTATAATCTATCTACATAACTCTGCAGATCCAGTTACCCTCATCAAGAAATAACATATAAAAAAAGAGAATGCATGCCTTGATCTTCAAAAGGTTTTTGTTCTTTCAAGTTCTGCAGGCTAAGTTTTAGACAAAATTTCTTTTATCGTTTCTTTTAGCACCTCTCTGCAAGAGTGAAGAAAGTTGATCATCACATGCCTGCCATTACTGCACTAAACCTAATTTAAAAAAAGGGAGAGAAGGCTGAAAAGATAACATAAAAAGAATAATATATTGGTACATATGGAGAGAAAGAGAGAGAGAGGCTAACCCTAGCTACTGCTCGAGAAGAGGGTTGCAGGCACACACCCATTTCCTTTGAAACAACATTTGAACATGTGAAAATCCATGTATCCAATGATGATAAAACACAAAAAGGTTAATTTGAAAAGGGAGAAAAAGAGGAGAACTGACAAAATCTCATAGCCCCATGATAACCTAAGTTGAAAAACATAAGTAATAATTGAATAGTAATTTGGATCATTCATACTTATAACACGAAGTAATGATAGAAATTTATGTGTCTACCCATGTGTTCTCAAGACAGTCAAAATGGCTATCATTACACCAATCTGCTACAAGTTAGTCAACAACCTTGATCTATGTGAAATTTACTAAAACATAGAATCCAATTAGAGAAAACCTGATAAATTACCAAGATCAAATAAAAGAAAAAAAAGAGAAAAAACACTACACATCACCTCCATATCTTGAAATTGATGATGATCAATCAAGCAATATATATAGCTGAAGAACTCATGCATGTATGGAAGCAGTAATTGAGGGGAATGAAGCCTGGTCCGAGGACATATTCACCAAGAGATGTGGTGGCCAGGCCTTGAACCAGACAACATTCACCACAAAAGTTAAGCTTCCTAGTTAGCCACCATCTTCTCTAAGTTCTTGGCAAGCTTTTCTCTTTTCTTGATGATGAACAAGCTCTCCAGAAATATTGTAGCTATAAAGGGACGAAACAGAAGGGAATGAATAAGGGTTTTGTGCTAAATACCATGGACAAAACAACAAACATGATGATGAAAATAATCATTTAGTTTTATTGGAAAGAAAAAAAGGGCCCCAAAGGAGAGAGAAGGGAGAGAAAATGGGGTCTGGCCGTCCATGAGTTAGGGTCATTTTTCTTGAACCCAGCTGTATAAAAATTTGGTTTCTCCCTTTAGTCTGCTGTCTCATAAATAATACAACAAAACAATAAGAATATATTTGGCAACAGAATCCCTTCGACTTCTACCCTTAGATTTTGGCCATCATGACTCATAGATGTCATCCTCTACGTCTCTCTCTCTCTCTCTCTCTCTCTCTCTCTCTGTATATATATATGTGCTTCTTTAATTTTAGGAAATAAATAAAAAAAGGTAAAATGAAAATCAAAGCATACATAAGACTGTTCATGACTGCCTGTTAGTCATGTTTTGTACCATGAATCAGATTCCATGTAGTGACAGGTATTACAACAGGAATTCCATACAAGAAATTAATTCATATTTCCTTGTTTTTTCCCCCTTATATACGGCTGGTGGGTTTTATTGCCTTGTGAGGTTTGAAATTGAAGGAGAGATCAAAAGTAAATAATCCATCTTGAATGCACGAATAATATTCCGGATATATATAGTTTTTTTAAAATCTGATCAAAGAAATTAACAAATTCGTACCTGAAATCTAGCAAAGATGGTATTAAAATGTAATGATTGTAATTCTTTATAATGTTATAATAATTATTTTTAAAAGTTTTTTTTACTCGAATATATATACACACACACACATCACAACAATAAAAAACACTCAAAAAATTAATTTAAAAAAATAAAAAAAAACATAACCACACCACTAAACAAATTAAAAGCTCAAAATGTTAACCATCTAGGTGGTGGCCCAGCGGTAAAAGCTTGGGACCAAGAGGTTTGCTCCCTCTGTAGTCTCAGGTTCAATCCCTAAGTTGCTCATATGATGGCCACTGGAGGCTTACATGGTCGTTAACTTCAGGGCCCGTGGGATTAGTCGAGGTGCGCGCAAGCTGGCCCGGACACCCACGTGAATCAAAAAAAAAAAAAAGCTCAAAATGTTCCGTTAAACTAAAATCTCTTTTTAAAGGAATTGTACTTGTATCAAATTATTAATGATTTATTTGAAAATATGTATATTTAGATATGGTTTGAAAATATATTTCACTTAAAAAAATATTAAATTAATATTTTTTAGTATTTTATAATAAATTTAATAAGTTGATATCAAAAATAAAATTAAATATGAGCAGAATTATTTTAACCTATTTTTAAACATTTTTTTTAAAAAAAAAAACATAATACACTATAATATCTAATTCAATCACTTATGATGCCCTTCAAAAAAAAAAAAAAATTCTCGCCCATACTAAAATAGGTACCCTCTAAACTCGCTTGTACTCGGTTTGCCCACCCAATTAATACTCGCTAAGAAACAATTTGTCAAAAAAATGTATTTTAATGCATTTAATATTTTAAGAAGTTATTTTAGTCTTTAAAATTAATTCTTTGTTACAATTTAATTAATCTTTTATTTTAAATTTTTGTCAAAAGTGTCAATTAAATCTAAATTCCTAAGAGAACCAGTGATTTTTTTGATAATCACCTTACCTAATAAATAATTAATACACTATATGTATTATCAAACTCGAACAGAAATTTAACCCAAACATAACTCGAGATATATATATATATATATATATATATATATATATATATATATATATATATTTCTGTGTTTTTATCTCAATTCAAATGATTTCTTAAAAAGTTATTTTGGTATAATTTTATTTTGAAGCCTTATGTCTTCAAAGTAAAAAAAAGGTCTCTAAACTATAAAGTTTGTGCAATCAAGTGCTTAGGATAATAATTTGTTTTTAAATTAGCAAGTGGGCGCTGATACCCGGAAAACATATTAACGAGTGTGTATCCTTTTCTTACCCTTACCCTCATTGGACGTTTTTAATAGATAATTGTTAGGCCAGGTGGAGAGGGTACCCGCTTTGTAAATTTGTATTTATTGGGCCGGATAGTAAAAATACACAAATATGGCAGCCCATTCTTAGCACTCTTCTGTTTTTTAACTTAACAAATCTTTTTAATTCAAAGTGTCACATAAATTATAAATACTTACCATTTCCTTTTTAATCTTAAAATTAAGATTTATTTCTTAGGAAGCAAGCATTTTGAACCTCCAAGAATTATGTGATTTCTTCTCTCTCTTTTTTTTCTTTTTTAATATGTGCTTTATGTGAGCTCTAGTTGTTAATATTGCCAAGATTTTTTTTGCCTTGCACTTCATATTAATAATTGTGATTTAATTAAAAAATATATTTTTTCTTATTTGTTTTTGCGTTTTAAAAGTGCTTTTGAAAAAATAAATTTTTATTTTATTTTTTTGTTTCAAATTAATATTTTTTGATTTTTTTAAATCATTTTAATGTGATGATGTTAAAAATGATTTTTAAAAAATAAAATAAAATATTATTTTAATACATTTTCAAGTGAAAAACACTTTGAAAAGTAACCGCAATCACACTTTCAAATAGACTAGTCCAGCATTTAGGTAGCATTTATTTACTGTTTTTAAATTGATAAAAAAACAGAGACCGTGGATAATATTTTTAGGTACAAAATCTACTCCAAAACTTATTCTAATACATATTCATTTTATATCTTTATTTTTTTCTCTTTGACTAAACATGTATATGTATTTTTTATATATTATTTTGTTCTAAAACATTAACCAAACATAAACTTGTTTTGCTGTTGTAAAGCCAAAATCTTGTTCAATTATCAACTAATTCAAGATAATGTGAAATGTAAGTTCTAAGTATTGTAGTTGTTAAAATAATGGCCACCGAAAGTTTATAAAATCGTTAACTTTAGATCCAGTGAGATTAATCGAGGTGTGCGCAAACTAGCCTTAACACCTACATTAATAAATAAATAAAAAAAAGATAATGTGAAATGTTCAACACGTATCTAAGCAATATAAAAAAGGAGGAGCAATAATTCATGAAATTGACAATCAGAACCACAACATAATCCCATTTCACCACCCCAAACTCATCTTCCACTCGCAAAGTGTCGTTAACAGCAAGCAAATATAGTACAAAAAGAAATAGATACATAACAAAAGAAAGCACAGCCGAATGCAAGAATGAGTTCTTTGACAAGCAGTGATAAAGAAGGAGGAGGAGGAGGGGGGAGGAGGAGGAGGGGGAGGGGGAGGACGGTTCTGGTTTTGACGGGTCACGCAAGCAAGTACATGCATGACTTTACCTTAGTGGGTAATCATGGCCGTTCAAAGACAAAAAGGACTGTATCAGTCTCAGAGACAGGATTTGATGCAAGAATTAATGATTTTTCATCTCAGACGTAGTATCCCAGTCTTCTTTGAAGACAGGGGAGGGAGGGAGGGAGCTTTCCTTGATTTTGACAGTTAGTTTTTGTCCTGCTCAGCATGACCATTTGCCTCGGTTGCTGGCTTTTTTCCCCCGTAGACGCCATCATTATTTTATTCTGGCGTGCTACTTATGACTCCTTTGTTAAGTAAAATTTATCCAGGGTTATATGCGTTGTTTTTATTTTTTAAAATATATTAAAATATATATTTTTTAAAATTTTAATATCTACAAATTAAAATTGATAATGAAACACTAAAAAAAACAGCAATTCAATTTTTTTAAAAAAATAAATTATATTTTTAAAATACATCAAGAAACAAAAGTAGTTACTCATTCCCAAAAACTTATGTATTATGTTTACTTGGATTGGTAGTAGAGAATAATATAAATTATATTTTGGGGTCTTACCTAACAGTTTAAACTTTTAAGTTGAATTGGTTCTTTGACATGGTATCAGAGCTTTCATGACCAAGCGGTCACGAGTTCGATTCTCATTATCCCTATTTGTTTGATAAAAATTAAACACAAGATAATATGAATCTGTACAAATTTCAAACCTAAAAAACTTTCATTTAAGAAAATATATTAGATAATAATTTAAATTATATATTAAAATTTCACCTAATAACATAAATTTTTAGGTTAAATTTATTTTCTTACATCCAGTTAGCCACATAAATAATCAAACTAGTGTCACGTAAAGATGAATTTAGAGTTGATGAGTGTCGGCAGGTAAGAAAGAAAAATCAATGGAACCAAACACATGAAAAAAGAAAAGGAAAAGGAAAGGAAGATCAGAGGCCTCCAAAACAAATTAAGCAGTCCGTTTATAGTTTGATTAAGCAAGTCAGAATAAAGGAAGCCTTATTTGTCTCTCGTGATTTCCTCCTTGGAGATGACACAAATAAAAACTTCATTCCTAGCTTCTTCAAGGATTCTTATTTGAACCTTCAAATCTTCAAATTTGGAGAATGGTTTTTGAATATTATAGTGCAACTACAACTTCTCACTCAGTTTGGCCGAGTGGTCTAAGGCGCCAGATTTAGGCTCTGGTCCGAAAGGGCGTGGGTTCAAATGCCACAGCTGTCACTTTTCATATCTTATTTTGTTTTTCTAATGTGGTCCTTTAACTCTCTTTTTTGTCTTCTAAATCCATCCCTGTATTAAAAACTTTCTTACATTTGATCCCTCTTTCCGTTTCCGATTAATTTTAGCATTTTTCATAAAAAGAGAAAAGAAAAGGATACCTTCATAATTATATATATGAGGGATTATTCAATATAAGAAACCGAGATTTTTTTCAATAAAAACATAAAAATTCACGAATTATATATATATAGAGTATAGCATCTTATTATCCACACCAGCATTGAATAATGACCACAAAAAAAGCAAGTACATAACTAGCAACCAACTATTACACAACTCTTTCAAGTGTTCCCTCTTCCCTTCTTGCCACTGATCTCTGCAAGAAAGCAGCCTAAAAAGAGAGCAACATGGCAATCTCAATCTCCACACCAACAGCCTATTTCAGCTGTTTTAACTCTTCAAACCAATCTTCCCTTCCATCTTTGCCTTTCAAGCCACTCAAATTCCCTCCATTCTGGCCTTGGCAGAAGGTGAAGATGGGCCCACTTACTGTCTCTCCTATGGGTTTTGGAACCTGGGCTTGGGGCAACCAGCTTTTATGGGGTTACCAAGAATCGATGGACACTGATCTTCAACAAACTTTTAACTTGGCTGTTGAGAATGGCATCAATCTTTTTGATACTGCTGATTCTTATGGGACTGGCAGGTTAAATGGCCAAAGTGAAAAGCTTCTTGGCAAGTTTATACAAGAATTTCCAGGTTGGTATCTTTCTTGGTTTCATTTACTTCGTTGTATTGACTGAATTATGCAGGATTTAATCAACTATGATACTGGCCCTTTTTGCTTAATTACTGACACAGGATTTAATCCAGTTTGTAGTGATTAATTTGATGATCAATGTGGCATAATGAATGCATAATTTCTGATAATAGACATGAAGTATGATTTCAATATCCACTTGATCGCTGGACTTGATGAATAAATACTGCTAAATCTTAACCATTGCCCCCTCTTTGTGAGCGTCATCCTTGCATAAAGATAGGGAAAGAATGTGTTTTAGTTGTCACTAAGTGCATTCATGCCTTAATTCTCAGGACAACAGATGCGAAATGACATTGTGATTGCTACCAAGTTTGCAGCATACCCGTGGCGTCTGACACCGGGGCTGTTTGTGAAAGCTTGCAAGTAAACATCTCTAACTATTCTGTTTTCTGTCTCATGTAGTGCATGCTTTCTCATTTTTTTTCTTCAAAAACTTGACTGTATGCTTCCCTGAAGACACTTAGCTTTATCATGTTCAATATGAACTGAAATGGCTTTGAATGGTTTTTCAGGGCGTCGTTGGAAAGGCTGCAAGTTGAGCAGATAGGCATAGGTCAATTACACTGGTCTACTGCAAACTATGCTCCTCCACAAGAGTTAGCTCTCTGGGATGGTTTAGTTGCAATGTATGAGCAGGTTACCATTACTTATTTTCAAAGGGATTTCAGCTACTAGAAATGCGTGTTGACTTGCAAGAACCTGTCCAGGATCGCAGTTGAATTCTGAATAATATTGATGCAAATGTTTTTTAGTCCATATGCAAGACATAAACATTACTAGTAATTATCACACGATATGCATAAACATTCATGTATTTATTTTCATTCAAGAACCAATATTTGCGAAAGAACTTTTCTGAAGAATCAACGTGCTTTTTTACTGCACAAAATTTAAAGAAGAGATGACAACAATGTTATCCTTCTTTCTTTTCTACCCATCTTCATCAATATTAAGTAATCAGTTTTTCCTTTCTTTGGTTTTTTTATATACACAAGTCTCAATATAATTTCTTAATCTGTTGAGATTTCCTTTATAAATCCGAATGGTTAAACTCACGAAAGGTGTTATTTAGGGTTTAGTTCGTGCTGTTGGAGTGAGCAATTATGGCCCAAAGCAGCTCATAAAGATCCATGATTACCTTAAAGCCCGTGGAGTGCCCCTTTGCTCAGCACAGGTATTTTACATGCACAATTTGTCATGACATTAGCAGAGCAGGTTAGCTGCATAAACAGCAATTTTTTCAGCTATATGTAGCATCATCAATCTCATATTGACACGAAACCAACCACTAGGTACAATTTTCTTTGCTAAGCATGGGAGAAGATCAGATGGAGATCAAGAAGGTTTGTGATTCTCTGGGAATCCGGTTGATTGCTTATAGTCCTTTAGGACTCGGAATGCTTACCGGGAAATATACATCGTCCAGACTTCCACTTGGGCCTCGGTACTAAGATTTGTGAACTTGCTACTTTAAATGTGTGATAAGAGGAGATTGCTTATTGACTGCTTGTCCTATAATAGTGATCTTTTCTTCTGTAGGGCCTTCTTATTCAGGCAAATTCTTCCAGGACTGGAACCTTTGTTGAATTCCCTAGGAGAAATTGCACAGAGAAGGGGTAAAACTCTGTCACAGGTGAAGTTCAAAATTTTTAGTGATTGCTTCTTGATTGTGCCTATTGAAAAATTTACAGTCCTGGGCCTGTTTTCTTGTCTGAAAGACCTTAAGTGAGTAAGCTATGGGTAGAGAATAATATCTTTGCAGATTTACGAAACATGAACTTCTTTAGTTCAGAGAAGGCCGGATTCCAATGCATTAATAAAGCAAGATAATCTTGTTTTGTTTTCAAGTTTCAGCAGTGCACATGTTATTGAGAGCACAAATGAAAAAAATAAAAATGGGATAAGAGGGCGATCCACAAGCTGCTTATTTAAGTAGCCAATGCCTCTTAAGTCTCTTATATCAGGCATATATTGTAGTTCCAGATGCTTTTGAGTCAGTTGAGTTCATCTGGCTTTTAGCGGCAGACATTCCAAAGCAACAATGTGTTACTAATTTAGGATATTGTGTTAGCAGGTTGCTATAAACTGGTGCATCTGTAAAGGTGCTATTCCAATTCCTGGAATCAAGACAGTAAAACAAGCTGAGGAAAACTTGGGTGCCCTTGGTTGGCGCTTGAGTTCAGACGAGTTGCTTCAATTGGAATATGCAGCAAGTGAGTCTCCTCAGAAAATGATCCAAAACATTTTTCAGACAAGGTAAGCACTGTATCGAACCTCACTATTTTTGTTAAAATTTTCCTTAAAAGGAGTTCTATTGACCAAAACATGAGTAACCACAGATGACTTGGGGATAAAGAACTCTATGTACTGGAAGTCCCTGTGACAAGAATTGAAGGCATGGACAAGGCAGAAGTCGAAAACCAGGTAGAAATCCTCTGTTATTAGTACTCAAAACATGAGGGAAAGTTGACATGGGTTGCAAAGAGACTAAATGGAGAAGAAACAAGAAGCTGCATCTCCTGCTTGATCTTTATCCCTCATTACACGTTGTTGATGTCGATAATTACAATTGAACAAGGTTTGTTAGTCTCAGTGATCTTCTATTCTTCTGTATTTCCAATGAACATGTATCTTTTAGTGATTGATAGAAGATTGACCAATTCATTCCGCAGCACATATTTTGAGAGAAATCGTTATAATCCCTACAAGTTCCAGTTATCTGAAATCTGAATGCAAGACTGCTTCAGTTGCCTTGGCATCAAGGATTTGGGATATGCCAGAGCCTCCAATCTTAATCGTCAGGTTATCCCAACCTTGATGGAAATATTTGAATGGAGATGAACCAAAGTTACAGGGTAATGAGGAGATGGTTTGGTATATAAAAGCCAATAATGTCTATGAATGAGTTCACATCTCAAGAATCTCGCCTAGTAGCCAAGTTGTTAAATTGCACAGAGTGCTCGCGCCCAATCTAGTTATTGAATGCCACTGAGGAACAGAAAACTACCAGGGGCAATAAAATTCGAAAGAGGACATAATGATTTAACTGTAGTATCAAGGATACGAGACTAACTGGCAGTTTCAAAGAGTCTACATGCCTCCAGTTTCTTCCTGTCAACATGTCCTCAGGTCTATGAAATACAGCTTCAGTATAAATGCACTTCCAGAGGCCAAATTGGATTGACCGAAAGCCCGAGTACCTCCTCCACACACATGCTCAGGATTAGAGAAACGGAAGCGGAAACTTTCAATGCCTATGCTACTGAGAAATAGGAAAGGATGCATCGTTATGAAACTCAGAAAATCATGTTGAATTGTCGTAACAGGAAAGATCCAAGTGCCCGCTGAAACAAAGGAGAAGAGCACTAAGAGCAAAAGTTCTAGTTGTAACTTGTGTATGAAATGCCATCTGTTTGCCAGTAATCAATGCTTGCAGACAGGCTAATGGTCAGTCCATCCTGAGATTAATCAAAAACTTTCCTACCTAGCTAAGCAAACACCAACCAAAAAAAAGAAGGTTGATGACATGAAAAGCACAACAGTTTCTTTAAATCAGACATAGGAAGAAACTACCGTCACAATTCCGCAGCATTGCTGGCTGTAGACCAATGTGACCGAAAACTAATCATAATACAAGATATAAGGATGTTCCTAAACTAATTAGAGAGCCTTCCTTTAACAAGAGTGCTGGGATTCGAAATTTTCCTCTCCTGTGCTTCTTTGTTTTTTCTTCTTATTTGAACTGCTCATCCCATTCAGGTTCTGTTTGTACTCGAGAAATTTTGCATACAACAAGGTTGGCTATCTGAACATCAACAACATAAAGTATCATCAGACAAAGTGTGATTCCTAAAACGTATGCATTGATGTGAATTACATCACCTTTTCTTGAGTGCTATGGTCATCTTTGTTAATTGGAACAAACTCAGCATTAACGCTGAATGGTACGGTAGTGTGTGTGTATATATATATAGACATACTGATATTTAGACAAACTGTATAGAGAACAACTGTAATTCTAATAAGAAAAACTGAAATCCTAGTCAATGGAGATATTGATGTGTGCATGGTACGGTAGTGTGTGTGTGTGTGTGTGTGTGTGTGTATAGAGAGAGAGAGAGAGATTGGAAATTGAATCAAGTCCACTTTGTGATGGTAAATCCTGATGCTACAATTCAGTATTTTTCCTATTAAAACTCAATCAGTGATTTTCCTATTAAAACTCAACCAGTGCTAGCAAGGATTTGATGTTGTTGGACTTGTAGAAACTAAAGGATTATATGGATATGTTATAAATAGATGCAGTGTATAAACCAAAGATGATTTATAAACTCGTAAGAAAAAAATGAACTCAAGAGAAAGTTTGGTCCCGCTAAACTTGTATAGTAGATAAAAGAAAACTTTAATTTTCTATCTACCATAAACTCGTTTCATGCAAGATGCTTTGTTGGGCCATCTGCTACACATGGTTTTTTCAAATTGGACTTAGATGATCTTGTTTGAATTAATTTTGATATATTTTTTTTATTTGTTTGATTTTGGATTTTTGGTTTCTTAATGTTGTAGGATTTTGATTCTATTACCTATTAGAATTCAATTTTTTAGTTTATTTAAATAAATTATAAACCTCATAAAAAATAAAGCTGGATTAGACTTTATTTTAGAGGATAAAACTACGAATTTAGAGTTGTAACCCGTTTTGTTCATAAAATTCTGTTGTTTTTTTTTGTGCTTCTTCCTGTTCACCAGGATTCTATCATAAAAGTGGAAAACAGCACTAGTGGTTCAGATTTTGAAGAGCTTAAATGCCTATGAATCTGACTCTACCTTGTTCAATTCAAGAAGGCTGTTTTCGAGACCAAAACAGAAAAAAAAAAAAAAAAAAGATAAGATGTTAAGCTGTAATTTTCATATTGTAGACTAGATGAATTTATCTTGAAATCCTCACTCCTTTCTTCACAGCATGCTCAAGTAAAGTTGAGACTCAAAACATGCAATGTACCTTTAGTTTCTGGAGCAAATCTGACTGGTCTGCAGCCTGTCTCGGGTTGCCAGGTCTCCAGTGTGGCTTAGGCTCAAGATTCTTACAACCCATGAGGACAGAAGACCTGGGAAACTAGTTTTTCTAACATCTTTTAGAGTTTGCATTTTACAAATTTATTTGCCAACTGATGGGAGACTGCTCTACTCATACCGAATCTATCAAGTCCAGAAAGAAGTTGAAAATTCTTCATACTGAACAACTGCATTAGCTTGCCGGAATTCTGTGAGGCAATGCAGCAGGTATGCCCAGGATATTATCAAGCAATATGCGGCATCCCAATTCCATGCTTACAATGCAGACGCAAGCACCAGGACCAGCTTCTACAAACCGTCACAGGAGACTACATTTTCATGGAGCCTTAATGAGCTTTGAGGAAGTCACAAGCCGACTACCTTTGCGCGAATAGAGAACCACCATAAATGCTTCATGTGTTAATTGTAGAGATTTACTTTCTTCAACCTGAGAGTTTCTCTAGCACAGGTATGTGCAGTTATGCACGTTAACAAATCATTACACCTCAAAGGTAGATGGAATGTCCACTAGTCTTCCTCAAGAACAATATAAATCATTCATGTAGCTTTACCTTCCAACTTAAACTTTTAGGTTCAGGTTGGGCACAAGTCCTTTTGTGAAGTGTAGTTTGTCGGTGTAAATCAACTTTCAGAGGATAAATTGAATCCAAGGACGATCAAATACCCAGGTATGTCTTCTCTAATCACACGCTCAAGAGGAGAAAAACGGCTGGGGCGACGGTGCGGAAGTCAGAAAAGGATGTTTCGTCATGAAACTCAGCCAATTCTGTTAAAATCTGAAAACAGGAAAGCGTTATGTCCCTATTGAAGCAGAGGAGAAGCGCACCAAATGCAAAACTTCTAGCTTCATGTCGGACAGCAATCAATGAAACACACAGAATGATATGCATTGTAAAGTTCAATTAAGTTGCTTCAGAAAGTGAGATAGACCATAGGAAACACGCTAGTCAACATGCATTTACAATAGAAGAAATAAGATGAACAGAAATTAATTGAACATCAATGGACCTTATTGCTGAAGAAATCCATGCATAACATTATGAACACAAGATATCCCATGAATACAGCAATTCCCTTGTATAGTTCGAGAAGACGAGTGATCTTGGAGTAGCTGGTCTACTTTTGAACCCCAACGCCCATAAATTCGTTTTTAAGAAAATCTGTACAGTGGAGCTGGTCTAGTTCTGATTTTGAGACTTTCTACAATGACAACATTCTTTTAAATGAAAGCATTCAGGGATGCGGCTCAAGATTAGTCTCATTAAAAACTTAATTATTCTAAAAAGATTTTATCCAGTGGAAAAGCTCTGCAACGGAACTTCAAATTTTGCTAGACATTACTAAAAAACCACCGGTTCTGCATGGCAGGTCAGGAATGCTGGAATAATCGTATTCTAGGCCGAAATAATAAACCAGTCAACAATGCGAAAGTGCATCGAACCTGAAGTAGCATTAATCGCAAACCTGGACAAATGATGTTTTTTTCAAGTTTTATTTTTTTCAATTCTAACATCAATACATTTTTCTTAAAAAAAAACCTAAAAATATCAATTTAAAGTTTCTTTTAGCTAAAAACAATTTAAAACACTTTGAAGAACAAGTGATATATAACGGATTAAAACATAAAAATATGAAAACGGAAATGGACAAAGCTGCTGGTGAGAGCATTGTAACTACAAAGCTATCATTTTCTGATGAAACTCGGATCTCAAGGACCAAGTAGGCTACAAAGTCAAGTCATCTAAATTTCATTTTCTATAAGCATACCACTTCAACAGAATATTCCCTTTAATCAGATCAAGTGGTACCTGCCACATTATCTAAAAATGATTTGTGTTAAGTTTGGATCACGCATTCGAAATAAAGGTCACAGTACAAAAGTATTCTAAAACCAAATAACATAAAGTCTTGAACCCTAACCAGAAAAATATTTGATACCAACATAATCAAAGACAAACATCCAAAAACCTAATAGCAAATGCAGTAACCACGCCTCTTGATCAATAGTCTACTTAATCTTCTTCTTTGGCCTCAACTGCAAGATAAAACGAGATAATGGGTGTTAACTATTTTGAAAATAAAACATGTAAAGCTGTATAATACTAAAGTATAAACATCAAAGGCAATTGAAATATGTGCTGAGATGATTTTACCTGGTTGCTGTGGCCACACTTCTTCTTCCTGCAGTTGACAGCACGAGGATGCAGGCGTGCATAACATCTGTACATCACATTATTCAACAGTCAGAATTATGCCTAATATCACCACATAACACGAAGTGCGTTCACATATCTGCAGATAAAGATAAAATTTTGAGGCCAAGACATTCAATATCACAACTGCTTAACATGCTGCATGCCTGATAGTAGTAAGGATGTACGGAACTTCTTATAAAATTTTTACCAGCTTGTTCACTACTTAAAAGCATTCAAGGTGTTAGGTATCTTAAATGGGAAATGGTTTATATGAGCATAAGAACTTCTAGCTATTGATCAACATCGTTAGGGTAGAAATAAATGAAGAGTCATAGGACAATTTAACTTACTTGCGGCAAATCATCTTTTCCTGGTTATATTTCCTGGCCAAAGCCATCAAAGAAGGCTCAATAATGCCACCACGAAGCCTCAGAACGAGATGCAGTGTTGACTCTGCACAAATACACAGATTTAAAATCAAACATCCGTTACAGCCCCATCACACAAAACAAATATCCAATTTAGGACTGTATTCACATTCATTTGATTGGTCTAGGAGAAAAAATCCACGAAGTTAAAAGCTTTTTATCACAACATTTTACGTCTATCTATATAATGCAATGTTATTTGACAGAATAATTTTTTTCAACCAATGCTTAAGATTTTCTATGATATGACCATGAAAATTATAATAAATCAGCAGAGTTATACCTTTTGAATCACAAAAGGTTCATTTAAACATAATTCAAAAAAAGCCAGAAGCCAAATTAATAAAAACACCAAGCCCATCTAAAAGTTCCAATGTTTTTTTAGCAAAACTATATACTTTTCTTTTTATCATTAAGATTCTATACAATACAATCATCATAGTTATAATTATTCAACAAAAACCGACTCTTTGAACCGGTCGATACGCACAGCGCCCAGTATCCATCATTTACGGCAAGGACTACTGGGTCTAAATTGCAAACCTTTAACTTTTACCATTTAAACTCTCCAAAATATGGCCACGACAACAACTAATCTACTGTTAAATCAGCCATTGAATAAAAAAACTTCAATTTTACCATAATTGAGCAGGAGCAAGAACTCAACAAAAAAAAGTAAAATTGTTATTCAAGAAACTAACCCTTCTGGATATTGTAATCAGCAAGGGTACGGCCATCTTCAAGCTGCTTCCCAGCAAAGATCAGTCTCTGCTGATCAGGAGGAATCCCTTCCTTGTCCTGGATTTTGGCTTTGACATTGTCAATAGTATCACTAGATTCGACCTCAAGAGTGATGGTCTTGCCAGTTAGGGTTTTCACAAAGATCTGCATCCTGCCAAATGTGAGGCAAGCGTCTGAGCCCGCTTTCTTTATATAGTGTGACGGTCAGTGGCAGCTAGGGTTTCACTTCTGTTTTGAGGTGGTGTTTGTATTTTAGGATTGTGGTATGCTGAACGAGAATAGGCCCAAATGTCGTGATGATGTCATCCGCGTTTAGTTAATTCATGCAGATCTCAATTTTTGGATAGGCATTGGTTAATTAATTTTTTAATATATATATATTAATTTTTAATTTTTTTGAGTAAATAATATCAACAAATGCGAGATTTTCTTTCCCATTGTTTATTTGGATGGTCAATGAAAAAATGTAGAGGTAGGTATTAAAATATTTCTATATTTAGAACTATTATCGAGCCAGAAGTCTTGTAAAAAATATTTCTCATCAGGGATTAATATGATTTTTTTGTTAAAAAGTATAAAAGTAATTATTTTAAATAATAAAAACCATAAAGATTCAACTTGATTTATAATTTGAATTATTAGAATTATCTAATCAATAAGCAGATTATTGATTCAATTTAAATTTATTATCTTTATTTAAAATAATATTAATTTAATTTTTTTAAAATTTCTTAGTTTTGAGCACTTAAAATTCGATTTTATTTAAGCCGAGCCATCCAAGTTGAATGGTTCCTGGTTAGTCAAACAATGTCAAAAAATAGTTTAAAATAAAACTCGTTTAGGTTAGGCAAGTGAGAAAGGATTGAAAAAAAAAATCAGGGCCGAAGAAAACTATAATTTTTAGATTTGGCCTGGTGGTCGGTCCGGGTCCAGTTTTCAAATTTTAACCGGATTATTCATGTTAATTTTTTTAAATCAAAATGACGTTGTTTTTTTTTTAAAAAAATTGACCAACAGATTGCAACGTGTTTTGATTGGGTCAATCAAGTCATATTAATTTTTTTTATATATGTTTTTAACCCGATTTATTTTCAGCCCCTGATCAGTTAAGTCTTTAGACCAGGCTGGATTTTAAAATTATGTAAAAAAAAAAAAAAAAAAACCTCTTTTATGGGACCCAAACCTTGCGGCACACTTTCACCTTCCTCAGCATGGTCTGTCCAACTCATCAGAAACCCAAGGTCAAATTACCTTTTTAGTTGATCCCTCAACTATTTTGAGTGTTTCATATAGCTCTTCGTCAATTAAATTTGCTGATGTAAACCTTATACTTCATGTTTGACTAGATGGATGCAGTAGCTGTTATGGTTGTGATTTGAAAAAATTATTTTATAAAAAGTATTTTTAATTGAAGTTGGTTTGAAAAAATAAATATTTGGTTAAAACTGTGATTGAAATTGAAGTTGAAGAAAAAATAGTTTAATGTATTTAGTTAAAAACGCTTTTGAAATTGAGGTTATAAAATATTTTTTAAAAATATATATTAATATTAATGGTTTTAAATTTAAATATTATAGAATTAATTATTCCTATTACATCATGAAATAAATAATACTTTATATAAAATATTTTTTATTATTCCATTAAACTATTTATAATTCAATTACGTACAAAATTCATTCGATAAGAACTACAGTTTTTATAATTTTTTGAGTGTGTAATAAAATTAGATAAAATATTATTAGGTATAAAATTGATATTACAATGCGAGTAAATTTAATTGATTGTAAACTAGTTTTTTTATAAAAAAAAATTAACACACTGAAAAAAAAACTAATATGTTCACACGAACAGTGCGTTTGAATTGCACTGTTCATTATTTTTAAATACATTGTAATTCTCTTGCATTGTTCATGTTAATTACACTATTTATTTATTAACAGTGCAATGCATTATAAAAAAAGCAACATATATATTTTTTTTATCAAATAGGTTGTATTTTCACTTTAAACAAAATACAAATACAATTTCATTATCAAATATAGTTTTAATATGAATCCACTATCTGGATATTAATTGAAGCAAATAATATATTAAAAAATAATCATTTTTACGTGTATATCCAATTCAACATAAATAAAAAATTATATTCTTGTAAATAAAATAAAATAAATACATTAACTGCCTCATTTTTTGTATTTTTACTTTAAATTAATACGGATGAACAATTTATCCAAACTAAGTTAAGAGTTTCTCATCTCACAATATTATATAGTTTCTAGAGTTCTTATTTATTTAATTTTTAAAGCTCTGTTTAGTAATGGTGTTCAATATGTTTTTAAAATTTTTATCTATATAATAAAATATTAAATTATTATTTTTTTTAGATATTTTTAATTGTTTCAACATGTGAATATCAAAATTTTTAAATATTATTTTAAATAAAAAAATAATTTAAAAATCATGCTAAATTAAAAAACAAACACTCTATATGTGTGGACTTGTAAGAGAAACAACCAATCACAGCTTTCCAAGCTCTCACAGCGAGACCCACACATTGCAATGATACACGTGTACCTCTCTCCGCATAGTTTGTAACGCCATCTCATCAAAGAAAAAACCCAAAATCCCAAACTGTATCTTTCACCTACCATCAATCCAGATCATCAGAGAATCACAAGTGCTTCAAACAATCTAACGGCTAGAAATAAATCACTCACACTTTCCATGGCTACTGCTTCTTCATCTCTCACCTTCTCCACTTCCCTGCCAAAATTTTGCAGACCCTACTCCATTTCTATAACCCCACCACCACAGGTAGCAGTCTATTTCAAGAAACTCTCTATCAGTTCTTCTTTAAAGATATCAAAAAGAACAACAGCAAGGGCATCATCCATGGCTTCTTCTGGGATCACCACCATTGATCAGAATAACAAGAAGGTAGTGGAAGTGTTTGATACGGAGGAGGATTTGGCTGTGTCTCTTGCGAAATACACTGCGGATTTATCTGATAAGTTTGCTAAAGAAAGAGGGGCTTTCACTGTTGTTGTATCTGGTGGTTCTCTCATTAAGTCCCTCAGGTATTTGTCACTGTAATCTTGCTTGATTAACCAGTCAAGTTCATAAATTTGATGTTCATTAATGGATTGATGATGATGGGTTCTTGATGGTTTGTGATTTTATTGCGGGGTTCAGGAAATTGGTGGAGGCACCTTATGTGGATTCAATAGATTGGTCAAAATGGCAAGTGTTTTGGGTGGATGAGAGAGTTGTTCCTAAAGATCATCCAGACAGTAACTACAAACTTGCTTTTGATGGTTTCCTCTCAAAGGTATATTTATCTTTACTTGTTTTGTAACATTGTGGTTTTTTGGCTGAAAACATTACATTGATATCATCAGTTCATGTTATGTGGTCACACTTCAAGCTATGTTGTTCTTAGTATTATGATCTTCCCTTAGGAAATTATTGATGATGGTTTGATTTTCTATTGTCAGTTTGAATGGTGTCATTTCTGTTTTTTATCATAAGTTTAGAAATATGAGTAGATCATTTAGGTGGCCCAATTGATTTTTCTGAGAAGTCTAAAAAAGTCATGTTTTTTTTTATTTGTTTTACATTATATTATTAGACATTGGAGATAGGTATTCCACCAAATGGAGAAATGCTGAAAATATCTGATCATGAAAGTAGGAATGCTCTTGCAAATCTAGTTCCTTTTTGTCATAAATATCAGACTTTTGATGCTAGTTTGTGTCCTAATTTAACCAGATACGCCTTTTTTCTCCTTAATTTTTTGCAGGTACCAATACCCCCTGGTAATGTTTATGCTATCAACGATGCCCTGTCTTCTGAGGGTGCAGCGGATGATTATGAAACTTGTCTCAAACATCTGGTTCATACTGGTGTGATAAATATATCTTCATTGAGCGGGTTCCCAAAGTTTGATCTGATGCTTGTGGGAATGGGTCCAGATGGACATGTAGCCTCTCTGTTCCCTGGCCATCCACTCCTCAAGGAAAACCAGAAATGGGTTACTCACATCACAGATTCTCCAAAACCACCCCCAGAGAGAATTACCTTTACCTTCCCTGTCATCAACTCATCTGCATACATTGCTCTTGTGGTGTGCGGTGCTGGTAAAGCTAGCATAGTGCAGACAGCATTGGGAAAGAGTCAAGACTCTGAGTTGTTTCCTGTTCAAATGGTTTCACCTGAAGGGGAGTTGAAGTGGTTTTTGGACAAAGATGCAGCTTCAAAGCTGTAGGAGAGCGAAAGTAACTTTATGAGTTCAACAAATAAGAGTCACGAGCTGCATGGTTGTTTCTGCTATGTTGTTGATCAGTAGATGTGCTACTCGTCGTTGTAATCTCAGTGATAGTTTTGGATCAGTGGGGATTTTCTTCTTGTACTTGGTCAATCAAAAGACTTATGTTGTATGGAATGTTGTTAAGCAGCTTTTAAAGAGAATTGTTTTTGCAGATACGATCATGCTTGTATTTCACAGATTTTTATTATTGAACTTGTTGATTCTATAGTTTCTGTCGAGTTCTAATAATTCTTTTCCTGATAAATACCTGTCTATGCAGAAAGAGCCAGAGGTCATGGCACTTTATTCTCAAGGCAAATCCTGGCATTTCATTCTTGAGGATTAGATTTCTGGTTCTCTAATTAAGTCATTCAGGTCTGTCGCACTCTCCCACTTAATTAAATTTGTAAAATTCTATCATTTTTTGCTTGCATGGAATTGATGACGACGGGTTCTTGTTGGTTTATTGTAATCTCTTGTTCGTTTTAGGATATTAGTGGAATCACCTTTTGTGGATTCAATGAATATGTCAAATGGCATATGTTTTGGGTGGATGAGAGAGGTCTTCCTAAAGATAATGTTGGCATTAACTACAAACTTGCTTTTGATGGTTCTCTCAAAGGGATATCTCTTTCTTTCTTAGTAATAACATGGTCTGTGTACCTGAAAGATAATATTGATATCATCAATTCATGTCACGTGATCATTTCTTCAAGTTACCTTGTTCTTGGGCTTAGGATTTTAATCTTTTCAATTCGGAATTGTCTACTTCATGTCTGGACAGATGTCTGTTGCCAATTTGAATGATTTCTTTGTTAGGCTCCAGTTGAGTATGCTGGGTAGTCTAGAAAAGTCATGTTTTCAGGTAATTATTTGTTTGACATTAAAGTATTGGACAACGGAGAGGTGTTCCTCTGACAAATGGAAAAGCTATGAAAAGATTCTGACATGAAAGTAAAAATGGTCTTACAAGTCTATCTTCCAGCGCAACAAATGGAACCCTTAAAATTGAAGCTGCCTCTGATTGATGTTGAATTTTTAATCATTGTTAATGCTAATATTTTGATGTTGAAAGTAAATATGTTGAAAATTGAGGCAGGTTTATTTCTTTTGTTATGGATATGAGAGAACTTCCTTTTATCGCCATAGCAATCTTAATCTCTTGTTGAAACTTATATGTCCAAGTAACTGACTCACAAAACATGGTGTTTGTGTTTTAATTTGGGAGCTTATGTCCTTTTCTTTGTGAATATTAAGACTTCTGATGCTAGTTTATGTCCTTCAACTAGATAAACTTTTAAATTTTCAGCAGGTAAGAATTCTCACCAGAGACATGTGTGCCATCAACAATGCACTGTCAGCCGAGGAAGCAGCTGACTGCTGATAGTCATGAAACCTGTCTCAAACACTTGGTTAATGCTGGGGTGAAGACAAATCATCAGTGAGTGGTTTCCCAAAGTTTGACATGTAGCTTCACTTTTACCTAGGAATCCACTTCTCAAAGAAAATCAGAAATGGGTTTCTCACATTAAAGACTCACCGGAACCACCTCCAGAGAATTACTTTACCTTCCCAGTCGTCAACTCATCTTCATACATTGCCCTTGCTGTGTGCAATGCTAGTAAAGCTGGTGCAGTGCAAACAGCATGGGGAAATAGTCAAAATTCTATTGTGCTGCCTGTACAAATGTTTAACCTGAAGGGGAATTAAAGTGATTTTTAGGCAAGGATGCACCTTCAAAGCTGTAGAAGTGAAATCGTCTTGGTATTATGAGCAAGTGATAGTGCCAGTTGCATGTTCATTCGTCTACTGTTACATCTTGACAGCTGCTTCTTTTGCTTAGGATTTCTAGTATCTTGTTTAACATTCTTTTCGATATGATTGAAGGATTATTGAAAATCTGTTGAAGAAACGTGGATGTGCCTTCAATTTCTGAGCTTGGTGTCCACGAAGATTTAAGTTGTGATGATATCCTCTGCTATCTTTTTTCCCTGTAATTTTGAACTGGCTCTTCTGATGTTATACACTCCCTGGACTTCCAGATCTTCTTATTGAAAGAATGAGCTCTTTATAGCACTTAGATGCCGCACAAATTACTATCATCATACCCTATCAACCGCAGAACTTAGAGGGTGTTTGGGAGTGTGGTAGCGGTTGCTTTTCAAATAGCTTTTCGTGCCGAAAAGCATGCCAATAATGTTTTTTTATTTTTTAAAAATTATTTTTGATATCAGCACATCAAAACAATCCAAAAAATACAAACCGTATTTAATTTTAACAAAAATAAAAAATAAAAAATTTTTGAATTTTTTCAAAAAACCGGTTTGGCCGCAATGCCAAACAGGCTGTAACTATGTCGCTGGACTGCTGTGTATTGATTTTTGATATTCTAAAATAATCTTGATCCACCTGATGGTGGCCTTGGTATCTATTCGATAGTGATTTGTCTGGTCAGTCGTGTTAGCTTTGTGCTTCGTGCTTTATCTTTGTTAGTAATCAGCTTCACACTTTATGCTTCATGCTTCCTTCTCTTTATCTTTTTTATGCTTCGTTTTTCTCTTATACTATTATTATTATCTTGGCAGGTTCGCTGTTATTGTTTTTAGGTCAAGTTTCAAGTCATTTTTCCACGGTTGCATTCAAGTGAAACAAAGAACGGTGATGAATTTGCAACTATATAGATGCCATGTTGGTTGATGCTATTCTCCGTACTTATGCTTTATATGCGTGATTTTCATTTATTCCTTTTCTTCAAGTTTCACTATTAGCTTTACGCCTCATTCTACATCCTCTCAAGATTCATGCTTCCAGGGAAGACTTGAAGAAAGTGTGAATGCATCAATCTGGATGTGGATAGCTTGAGGGATACATGCTTTGTTTGGGAACGTGGCCAACTGCAGAACTGACTGGGTTCTCGGTATCCGAAAGCTAGTCTAAGAATAACTTTATCTTAAAAATAAATAAAATTATTATAATTTCTTGATGTTTATGTTAAAATTCCAGAATTATGATTCTTATTTTATATCAACACAAGTGTTTGGTACTTCGTTGTTGCAGCCAAAGTTGATGGTAGAACAGAAGAGGTTTGACCTGAATTATAATGAATGAAAGAACAGAAGATTCAAGGTTGTTGGCCGCCGAGGAAGAGAATTTGCAGACTCTTCCGCAGAAGAGAAGTATACGCATTGCTTATCTACAGGTTGACCATGGATAAAACAGAGAAATTTCATCAAAACGAAAAAACAAAGAGATTGGATTAAGCAAGAGACATCTCTGTTACATTTCAAATTTGATGTGCTTTGAATCAAAACTCTAAACAACCATGGAAAAAAACGAAATATTCTCATCTATTTAGATCCCAAAGAGTTGTTTTCAGACTCTGAAATTAACCAAGTCCTTCCAAGTTTTCATGAGCGAGTAGGATACTGGAACGTGAGGAAATATTTTAAGGGAAGCAATTTTAGAGTTTTTTAATGTATTTTTTATTTTAAAATATATTAATATAATAGTTTTTTTTATTTTTAATATTAACATATCAAAACAATAAAAAAATATTAAAAAATATTAATTTAAATCTAAAAAATTCAAAAAACAAAATTCAACCACACAAACAAACACGTTGCTCCTCAAATTAGTTCACCCATCAATTCAGACAACGAATGTGTTTGTAATAATGTCCTTACAATGATGATGAAAAGGAATTGTTTTGAATGTCTTAAATTCAATTTCTATCATTGGCATTTTGAAAATGTGATATATATCTAAACTTTTATTTGGACATAGGTGTGAGTGGATTTTTCATCTTGATACAAGTGTGGGGGAGTCCCTGTCCCTTCATATATGCGTGGATGTGAAACATGTAGTATTTTTTACTTGATGTGTCATTCATCTATAAGTCGGATGTGAAAGGCATAAAAAAAAAAAAGAATACTATCATATAGTGCATGAATTTTCTCAACGTCAGATCGGGTTAGCAACTTTTTAACAATTATTAAAAATAATTTTTTTAATATAAACATAGACATGGATAATCATTACAAATAATCTCACTAAAAAATTATATCATAGATTTTTACCCCAAAAGAAGATATCAATCATTGAAATGTCTGCCATTGATGCATTTTTGGCCAAAATGTTTCAACGTTCAAGAATGTAAGACCAAACCCTGTATTTTTTTGGTCCAATCTTGTTAATAAGAAGATTCAACCATTGATCCAAGTTCGACGGCTAGAGATAAAAACAGGCACCACGTGGTTCCATGGCGGCAACCTCATCACAAACTTTCTCCACATTCTTCAGACAAAAACCTCGTTAAAATATTCCCATTATAAAAACAAAACCCCACGTTGTATTTCTTTCCAAGAAACCAATAAGCGCAGGACTGTTTCTGTGGTTACTGGCACAGAGTTTAACTGTTCAAGAGATTTGTCTGCTGCTGCAAAGCAAAGTCTTCATCATCATCATTCATGGCTGATCAGAATAACAAGAAGGTGGTGAAGGTGTATGACACGGAACAGGATGTGGCTGTTTCCTTGGCCAAATATGTTGCCGATTTGTCGGCTAAATTTGCTAAAGAGAGAGGGTCTTTCACTGTTGTTTTGTCTGGAGGTTATCTCATTGACAACATCAGGTTAGTTACTGGTCATTCACTTGATTTGATCATAATCTTATCTGGAAATGTTGAATATATGTGATCTAGTTTTTTCGTGAGAGCTAGTTTCGGTACAACTTTCCTGTATAGTCAAAAGACTAGGATTTAATGTTAGGATTAGGGGATTTATGAGAATTTTAATTTATGCGATTTCATGTGTGAGTTGAATTTGATCTAGCTAGCTGGTGACTGGTGGGTTTGAAATTTTTTAAAATTTTGGCAATTGATGATGGTGTTTAATGGCTTGGGATTGTTGTTTTCAGGAAATTGACAGAGCCGCCTTACGTTGATTCGGTAGAGTGGTCAAAATGGCATGTTTTCTGGGTGGATGAGAGAGTTGTTCCTAGGAATCATGTTGACAGTAACTATAAACTTGCCTTTGATGGTTTTCTCTCTAAGGTAACAACATTTTGCTGTGGAATCAGTGATCATACATTTGATGGTGTTGCCTAAATATTAACTGAGGAATCAATGTGATTATTGTGATGAATGAGTTTCATGTTACAACTCTTGTTTTTGCAAAAGTAAAGGCAAATTTGTTTACAGAAAAAGTCCCAAGGAAACAATCTAAAATGGAGATATTGAATGAAAGGGGAAAGGCTTGTCTGGTTATTGTTTTAGTTATTTTGCAGAGAGGAGAAATAATGAACAAAAATATTTAATCAGTCAAATAATTTTGAAAAATGTCCTTGTTAAAGTGGATTGATCTTGTTACTGAACTGGTTGAACCTGAACTGGAATGATTGCTATTGCTCATTTTCATGAATGTTCTTTAGCTGTGATGTTATCACTATCGATTTCTTCTGGTGCGTACGAGAGAGAACTTTCTAATTTTTACGAGTACAGTAACAGCGATATCTCGAAGGCGCGGGGTCCTTCAATTTTTATGCAGTTGATGTTGAAAGGGTGGTATATAAAACCTTAAAGGCTCAGAGTATTCTTCATGCTTATTCCACTCCTAATGTTGCTGGTTCCTGTCGTTTTTTAATCAGAAAAACCCTGACTTCTTCCCGGTTTTTCGTAGGTACCGATCCCTGCCGGTCAGGTTTACGCCATCAATGATGCCCTGTCAGCTGAAGGTGCAGCTGAGGATTACCAAACCGTTCTCAAGCATTTGGTTGATACTGGGGTGTTAGCCAAATCATCGGTGACTGGATTCCCAAAGTTTGATCTCATGCTTCTGGGGATGGGTCCGGATGGACATGTAGCTTCTCTGTTCCCTGGGCATCCACTTCTCGAGGAAAAAGTGAAATGGGTTACTCACATTCTGGACTCACCAAAACCACCTCCACAGAGAATTACCTTTACCTTTCCTGTCATCAATTCATCTGCATATATAGCCATGGTGGTGTGCGGTCCTGGTGAAGTTGATGCGGTTTACAAAGCATTGGGAAAGACTGCAATTCCCGAATTGCTGCCTGTTCAGAGGGTGACACCAGAAGAAGAATTGAGGTGGTTTTTGGACAAAGTTGCAGCTTCAAAGCTGCAGGAGTGAAATGATTCCCTAGCTTTATTTACAATAAGACTAGCATCTTGTGTATGCTTCGTTGACTGTGATCAGTATGTTTACTAATGGCTATTGTAATATAATCTCAGTAACTGTTGAGGAACAGTACTGGGGATGCCTTCTTGGTGGCCTTAATAAAATAAAAAAGATGAAATATCGTTTGAAGCTAGCTTGATGTGTTTTTAGCTAAAAAAATCTTCTCTAGTTCTCATTTTTCCTGCCTTTTCTCCATTTGTTGGCATTCATCCGATTCCTTTTCCTCCCTAACGAATTCAAGATTACCATTTTGCTCTTTTACAGTGATTGTTCTTGCCCATTTAAGATTTCTGCAATGCACTGATCTCGGAATGGGGACGATTTTGTAGCATGCACTGCTTCTTTTCGGAACTGATCTGCATCCGATTCTGTTTATGCAAAGACCCGTCACTGCTGATTGCAACGAGACCGCCGGGATGCTAATATTTGAACGGGAAAGTCCTTCAGGATTCTTGCCTGTTCAGTATTAAAGATTGAACCAAAGCCATTGAAGAATGGTTTACAATATAGCTAGCTAATGCCTATGCACAGCTGCCGACTACCATGGCGGAGCCACCATCACCCCCGATGTTGTGGTCTCGTTTGTGCGATTTCCAACCTCCTCCTTCAAATCACAGCCATAAAAACTATCATAACATAAAATACAAATTATAGTTTATTCTTAACTAAACTTTGTAGAAAGATTTTAGTATTATACATGCAAAACCGTGGTATGCGTTGGTATGAGTTGTTGATTGACCAAACATAAAAAGTAACCATTAATCACCGCACAAACAAACAAAACCCTAGGCAGACAACTTATAACCTGACAACACACATTATAGACAAAAAAAAAGAAAAAGAAAGCATTGGTCCCAGAAAAGATGGGTGTAGAATGGTACAACAGTGGTAGGCCATAAAAAATTGGATCATAAGTAAGCATGGTTTACGTGGCACCCTCAGAGGGTGTTGTCATTGTCTCATGGAGATTGGAGCCCATTTATTCTCTTGAATCTCTTTCATGATTGACAAAAGGTTGAAGGTGTAGGGCACCATGCTTGATAGGTTCAAGGCCCAGCATTTGATGCACAGTGTTAAAGATGATCCATAACGTTCTTGTGGGGGCACAGGTTATCTCCATCCATGCATGCAAGAGATTTTTTTCATGTTCATGTCTTTGTCTGCAATTGCTTGCTGCCTGTGCCAGCACTTGCTCGTGTGATTGATCATTTCCCTCCTCCTGCATTTCGACGTCTTTTTCGAGGTCCAGAATGTAAAGAAAGTAAAAGTTAAAGGGTGAAAAAGAAGAGAAAAGAAAAGAAAAGTTATCTACCTACAGTCGCTTTGCCCCTCCAGTTTCGCCATCGTTTCAGTCAGTCTCAAATTTCATAATTAGCTTTCAACCCCAGTTTAATTTCTAATGGAAAACAAAAGGGATACCTCAATTTAGTCCCATGACTATCCACCAATTCCCACTTAGATCCCTAAACTAAACTCTTTTCAATCCAATCCCTAAAGCATTGGACACTCCTCAATTAAATCCCCCAGTCCATGCCTTTTAAGAAGATAGTTTCAAATGGAAGGATACAATTGAAAATATATGAGATATTAAAACATGAAGTTAAGAAAATGGAGTAATATGTTAGGTATGACTTCCAAAACCAAGTAACAATGACACTCACTTAAAAATCGTCGTCATCTACACTTCTGTTGCTGTCTAGTCTCCTATCTACTTTATTTTTGTTTTGTTCCTCTCTCTCTGTTTTTTAACTTTTCATAGTCCAAAATCACTGCGCGTGATTTTTTGTTGACCCTCTTACGTTCCCTTTTCCCTCGGTTTCCTCATCTACAAGCTGAGTTCCATGGATTTCTGGTTATAGGCTAGGCTAGGCTAGGCTAGGGAAGCAATCAAGGTTCGTTTTTCCTAGCTAACAAATGGATGATGTTTGCAGCACCAGCCAGCCAAGAGCAGTGCAAGAAGCAAAACCCCCTGTTAAACAGGCTGTGGCTTGTACACGGATTCTTTCTGGCAATCCGGCTGCTGCTATATCTGGTTTTTCATTGTTTGGAATTTACGGTGTTGGGTCATTTTAGTTTTAAATTTATTAAATCTATAGTAATGATCCGTATTAGTTAGAAGTTCACTGGATTAATGGTGTGCGGACGGTTGGGCTAAGCTTTTTTTAACCTAGTTTTGTTTTATAAATATTCCAGATAATTCGAATAATTTACTCCACAACCCGAGGAGAGAGGAGCCCGGTCTTGAGTGTTCGAGCTAGCATGGATCAAGCTCTAGCCATGTCAAAAAATTCGAGCACAAAAATGCTGTCCCTCCCTCTACAGAACTTTTGACCAAGCTAGTAGCACAAGACGCTAGCTGAATCACAAGCAAACGCTTCTCTTCCTTTTCTTTTCCCTTTTCCTTTTTTTTTTTTTTTTTTCTTGTCTGAGGAAGACAGCAAAGCAAGCTTGATCATGAACACTGTCCAAGGGAAATCCATTATCAAGACATAATCATGATCATTGTCTAATCAAATCCAATTTGACCGCATTTGACCCTTTGTTTTCCAGTTGACAGAGGCGTCCACGATCATGCTAATTAGCACTGTGGAAATCAGAGCGGCAAATGGGCATGCTGCTGCCAAAACACTTTAATTTTTCCTTCCATGTTGAAGACATATCACTGTTGTTGTGTGGCCTTAGGGTTTGATGATGGTAATTAGTAAATGGGATATATTACTTAATCACATCTTCAACTTTACTCATCCTCGTCATTGACTTTTTCGGTGAAAAAAAAAATTAATAAAGTTATAACTTGAGTTTCAAGCAAAGAACTGTGAATTCAAGCTGAAACAACAGCGTTGAAGAAGGTACTCAGGTGGGAAAAAAAGTATTTTTCTTTTCTTTTTTATTTAATTTTGGAACATAAAACAAGTGAAGCATTAATGCATTAATTGTACATATGCAATAATGGTGAGCACATTAACACCACTGAAATGGCCAGAATTTATGGTCTTACCAAACTCTACACATGATTTTTCGATCAGAGAAATATCTAGTATACTTGACGAGACCAACCATATTATTCATAGAGTAAATTACCATAACTCCTTGAACTATTATAAGACTATATATAATAATCACTTAAAATTCTAAAAATGTTATAAAAAAACTCCATTAATACTCAAATTATCTTTTAATTTTTTTTAATTAACGTGAATATTCGAATCAACTTATGCACATCTTAACTAATTTCACAAATCCTGAAACTAACGATCATGTAAGCCTCTAGTAACTCTAAGATTTATAAGATTTGAATTGGTGGCCTCTAGAAAATAAACTTAATAACTTTTAATTTTGTTTTTTTGTGTTGTGTGATGTACATTTTATTACCTTAACATTAATAATTCACCCATTTTTGAAAACTTGGTTAAAAAAAACCATAATTTATAATTTTTTTAACTTTTTTTTTTAAATAGCAGTTTTAAAAGTTACAGTAATACCAGACATATATTTAATATTAAGGAAATGGTTTCAAAAATATTAAGGATATCTTGGATTAAAAGGAGGGTTTTTGCAATGCAATTCTCAGAGACCATTATAATTCTATAATATTTCACAGGAGTTTTTGTGATTGGTAATTATAATAAATCCGATGATTGTTTTTTATTTAGATTTTATAAATCTCATAGAGATTAGTTTTAAGTTTCGTGAAATTTATCAAGATATATAAATTAATTTAGATATTCATGTTAATTAAAAAAAAAAGTTAATGATTACAGTTGGTAATTTGTTTTGATATAAAGCAATGCGCAACTCTTTAGGATTTACTGGAAAAATCAAGCATGGCTCGATTGACATGGATCTTGGGAGGGAAAGACTCTTTGAGAGTTCTTCAACCCACCAGCATCTCTTCACACAGGCAAGGCAATCTCCACGCACAGTAGCCACCCTATTGATTCATCGTTGTCAAATCAATTGACTTTTTTACTTGAATATATACTTGGTTGAAATTACTGGTTCCAATTTAATCTTACTTCACAAGCTATGATCAATGTATGCAATTTCCAATCATCAAATCCTTGATGTTGACTCGGAGAACTTGGATGTTTATAGTCATGAGAATGCTAATTTGCCCTAGTAAAAATCACTTAAAAAAATTACTTCACCGTTTAATCACAGTTCATACAAGCACAATTATTAAGCTTGATCCGACCGGTGACCAACTTAAAACAAGTTTATTTTTAAACTATTCTGAAAGTTTTTTTTAGTTAAATTTGAGTGTTAACACGTGTTGATTTTTTTATTTAAGATTATATTATTTTATTTTTAAAAAAATAACTTAAATTATTCAATTTCAATATATACAAATATAGTTACCAAACTCAACTCAAGTCGATCTAATGAGTTGAATCGACGATTAATCTAGGCCCAACTTGTTTTTGAACCGTCATGAAAGTTATTTTAGTCAGACTTGAATAATTTGGTGAATCAACCTGTATCTAGTAAATAATTTATTTTAAATTTTTATCTATAATAAAATTGTTTCATTAAAAAAAAATTCTAATAAACTCAAGTTAATTCATTGACTCGTGAGTTAACCCATTTGATAAGATTATATAACATTGCAACTTGCAATTATACATAAAAATGGATTCATAAATATTCTAACAATTAAACACAAGGAAAAATATACAAAAGCATCAAAACAATAGATCAGGTGGTTCCACTCCTAATCACAAATATTCCTTCTATTCTCCTAAAAAAAATTGTTAGCTTTTGCAAGGATTAATACACTGTCGTATTAGATAGGTCGGTGGTAAATATAAGAAGATAAGATTACTAATTTACAATACAATAATATAAGATTTGATTTAGGCCTAACTATAAAATAACAACAACAATAATAAATTATCATATAGTAGAAGAAAGGGGTTAAGGTCCCACCCCCCAACTTTTTTCGGAGAAGACCAAGACTAGTAGTTGGCCGGATACTATTTGTTTTTATATATATATATATATATTTTTTATAAAAAACACTTTAAAATAACAATATCATACCAAGTTAACTTTTAATGTATTTTCTAAAGATAAGATAAACCACTCTACTGCTGCTGCACCAATCAAGATCAATCTACTCTCCTTTTATTTTTAAGTTAATTATAACCTAGTCCTTGTGATTTATTACAAATGATTGATTAGTCCTTGTGGTATGAAAAAATAACATATAGTCCCCTGAACAATGTTGACCATCCTCAATTTTTTATATGATAATACAACTACATGGTATACTTCAAGGAAAAAAAACCCTCTAGTATTCAAAGTATGTAAATTTTTGTATTTCATTAAATTAAATTAAGTCATTTATAATCATATAATCATTGAAAAGTTTTTGTATTTCTCAAATCAAATTAAAAATAAATTATATAAAAATAATTTTTTACGAGATTTAACTTCTTATAGCCTAACTTCATGTTTTAGTTTTGATAATTAAAAAAGAAACATACCTTTTTAACCATGGAACAAACCCTTTTAAGTTTAATTATTATTGATTTAATAAAATTTTGTTTAAAAAAATCTCTTTTCCTTGTTAAATTTACTATTTGTATCCATTTTTTCCCTATTCTTTTCTAAATAACATTAAGTTGACAAAAAGAACTGCTAAGTTATAAGAATATTTAGAGCATAGGGACTAAATATATAATTTTCAAATAACAAGGACTAGTTAATTAGTTATGTTAAACTACAGGGACTAAGCTGTTATGGTTAACTCTTTATTTTAAGACCCACCTCCTCTCCCTCACTTTTATCCCCACCAGTAGTGTCTAGAGACAGACAAAACAAAACCTCTCTCTCTCTCTCAACTGAAGTAGTTAGTAGTAAAAGTTAAAAACCCAAAAAAATCTGTTAATTTCCCTTTTGCCCCGCACTCTTCAAAAAATCACAGAAGCAGCAGCAAACTTGAAAGAAGAAAGGTCATTTAGGTGACGTCACAGATCCCTCTGCGGTCTCTCTCTCGATGTTAATCAGCAGCAGCAACAGTCCAAACGGCGGAATCCAGCTCTCCGGTGGCGGCGGCGGCGGTAGATTCTGGTGGGAAGTTGTGCCAGTGGCGCCGTCGTCGAGAACAACTCTTGCTTTCACTGCCTTAGCCGGAATCGCCGTGTTCGCCGCCCTGCTCTACACTACCAGTAGGTAATAATACTAGAAGAACGACAAAAAAATCCCTAATTTTTTTGAAATATTTTGAAGAAAAGAGTGAGATTATTAAGTAGATGAAAGCTCTAAAACGGAGTCAAACATCGTCGTCTTCGTCAAATTCATCTTCTCCTCCGTCGTCTTCGTCTTCGTCGTGGATTCATTTGCGTTCGGTTCTCTTTGTAGTTAATTCCTCCTCACCGGCTTATTGTTCCTCCTCTTCCTCTTCTGATCGGTGAGTCCTCCTTTTCTCTCTCTGAAAGTACTTTTTTTTACTATTTCTTGATGATTCTAGTGATTTTCTTCTTTTTTGCTTTGTTCAGATCCGATCTTGAAGAAATATTAAGTGTAGATCGTGTTTACAGTCTCTACTCTCTACTACTACTACTCACTCCACTTTGTTCTTTTTCTCTTTGTTTTTTTTTTTTTAAGTTTCTGCTTTCTTAGATGGAATGGTTGTGGCTTTGGCTTGGTCAATTTAGGCAATTTTTATTATTTTTTTATTATTTTCACGGAATTTTTTGACATGGGTTATTGGTAATTTAATGCATAACTTGTTTTTTAGTAACAATGGTGTTGATTACTGAGTTGAAAATTGAAGATTTGTTTGTTTTTGCATTACATTTCCGGGAATTAGGGTATGGATTTAACTTTATCTTATAGCAGGCTTCTCTCGTTAAATTATTTATAATGTTTGTTGCAAAAATTCTATTTTATTTGAATTAGAGATGGGTGGTCTTTCAAAATCTTTGCTTTTTTAAAAAAAAAAAATAAAAATTGGGAAACTACCAAATAAAGTGAGCTGTTTGCTGGTGCCCTTTCACATTCACTTTTTTTTTTTTTTTTAATGGAACTTGATCAATATTGTTCTTTTATTGCAGGGGCCGGCTTAAGTCGCCATGGTCTCGAAGGAAGAGAAAACATGCCCTTACTCCTAGGCAATGGAAAAGTTTGTTTACACCAGATGGCAAACTCCGTGATGGCGGAGTTAAGTTTTTGAAGAAAGTTCGAAGCGGAGTGAGTAATCATTCCAATTACAATTTGTGTTTTGCTAAGGCAGTTTCATGGGAATATTTATCTCTTATGTTTCTCTTGTAGGGTATTGATCCAAGTATTAGAGCAGAGGTCTGGCCATTCCTCCTTGGAGTGTAAGCATATTGAACCTTATTTTATTGTCATATATGTTTTTAGCTGCCGCTTCTGTCTCATGGCTTAGGATAGATCCTGAATGTGCTCTTCTGAACTTCATAGTATGAATTTGGCTTACCCGGGAAAGGATTTCAATTATCCTTCCTTCCGCTAAATTCACACTATGAATTGGTGTTCAATTTTGTAGAAATTTGTGTTCTTGCATTTTACATCAGATTCATTGTGTACTTCTTCCTGATCTTCTACTGAGTTCTGGTCAATGGTATTTTAAAAATGGTTGGCTGTACCACAGTCCCTCCATCTATCACTCAATTGAAAAAGGTCTCTTTGCTAATGCATCTTCCAGTGTGGTCCTTACAACCTCTTCATCAGTGTTACCGCGATGTTTGATGAGAGTTCCACTGAAATATCACATTAAAATCAAGAAGTTGAAAGACCACAGTAGAGGATTTGGTAGTTGTGAGTCCTTTTCCCCTGAATTGGTTACTTGGGAGAACTTTACTGCATTTCAACAGCGAAATTGTAAAATATATGCTTTTGTACGACATCTCCTTTCCCATTTATTTATTGGTATTTATTTTATGTCCGTGTTTTAAATCATCGAGCTGGAAATGCTATTCATTGGTTTACGTCTCCATGTCCTCTTTCTCGATGCACCTTGTTCTTTCTTTCCAGAACCTTAATCTGGAATTTCTTTGTGTTTTAAATCATTTAAGAGCTCTGTACTAGCCAATTTTGGTTTATACTATCACATTGTTCCAACATCACCAACATGAGTGGGTCTTGTTTTATGTTAACAGATATGACTTGAATAGTACCTCAGAAGAGAGAGAGATTATAAGAATCCAGAAAAGGTACTGTCTACTCGCCCAATTTATAGATTCAGACTACTTGTGAGCTATTTTGATCACGGATAATTTGATTGGCGGTATTGAAGCCCCTAAATGTAAAGCCTTTTCTGTTTTCCTTTGACTTCTATTCTCATGGTTTTTTTCTTGACAATCTTTGGCTGCAGAAAGGAATATGAGAATTTTCGCAGACAGTGCCGTCGACTTCGCAAACACAGCAATGATTGCTCCAAAGGAACCAGTGAAAGAAGCTGTATTGAGGACAGTGGAAGTCTTGCTGAAGACTCTGACTATTCAAGTTATGAAGATGTGGTTAGTGCCAGGGAGTCTCTTTCCAGCGAGGAAAGGAGTCCTGATGTTGAGGACTCTGATGACCCTTCCAGTGCACTGTTGGAAGGTTACGATGCTTCTGGACAGACCACAAACACTGATGCCTCTGCACTAAACACTGAGTCTTCTGACTCAGAATCTTCTGAAGATCCTGAAGTCATTCAGGCTTCCTCCTCTTCAGAGGGCAGGGAAGAGAATGATCTTGATGTGCCTTTGAAAGAAAACACTTCTCCCTCGAGGACTGAGCTCCATCCAAACCAATGCACTGGCGAAAACTTTGCCACATGGCAGCGGATCATTCGTGTTGATGCAGTGCGAGCCAATGCCGAATGGATTCCATATTCTCCGTCTCAGGCAACAGTTTCAGAGTTAAGAGCACGTCATGCTGCAGATGCTGTTGGGTTGAAGGACTATGATTCTCTGGAACCCTGCAGAATTTTCCATGCTGCAAGACTAGTTGCTATTCTTGAAGCCTATGCAGTCTATGACCCTGAAATTGGGTATTGCCAGGGCATGAGTGATCTGCTTTCTCCAATAATTGCAGTGGTCACAGAGGATCACGAGGCTTTCTGGTGTTTTGTGGGTTTCATGAGAAAGGCTAGGCATAATTTTAGGCTTGATGAAGTGGGGATTCGAAGGCAACTCAGTATTGTTTCCAAGATTATCAAATGCAAAGACTCCCACCTCTACAGGCACTTGGAGAAGCTACAGGCTGAGGATTGCTTTTTTGTTTATAGGATGGTAGTGGTGCTGTTCAGGAGAGAATTGACATTTGAACAGACAATTTGCCTCTGGGAGGTGATGTGGGCAGATCAGGCAGCAATAAGGGCCGGTATTGGAAAGTCTGCTTGGAGCAGGATAAGGCAGCGAGCACCACCAACAGAGGATTTATTGCTTTATGCTATTGCGGCTTCTGTGTTACAGAAAAGGAAATTAATCATAGAGAAATATAGCAGCATGGACGAGATCTTAAGGGAATGCAATAGCATGTCTGGGCACCTTGATGTATGGAAACTCCTCGACGATGCGCATAATCTGGTGGTGAACCTTCATGACAAGATAGAGGCACCCTTCCGATGACTTCATTTCAAACATTTTATCTGTGATTTATGTCCTTCAATTCTTTTAAAGGTTTTTGTTCTGTAAGGGGTATTGCCAGCCTCCTTATGTTCTGCTCGAAATGTGCCCGGAGGAGGAGGCTATCCATCCTCAGCAATGCTGCTAGCTGCTCGCTTTCAGGTCTTTAGTTGAAGTGGCATTACATGAAAAGATTTTTATATGCATTCTACTCAAACCATTTATTTTGAATACAGAAACGATCTTCATCTTTGTTAAGTCAAATCAAGCAGGTGGGATCTGTATTGTCGATCAATGTACCATATTGAATGAGAAATATCAAGATTTTGATCATTGAAAGTCTAGGAAGGGCTTATTTTAATAGATCAATGGCAAATTATACAGCAACCCAAGGTATTTTCAGCTTGATACCAGCAGAATCCATTTGAAATTTCCACGCATGGCAAATGCTGAAGCCTGTTTTGTAACAAAGGTACCATGCCTGATAGTAATAGCTAGTCGATTATGGCAGGTTTGGGTGCTTGCAGCTTATCCTTTTAACTGGTAATAATAGACTTAAATGATGTAATCTATTTAGTTCCTCATTAACCAGGTTGAAGCTAAACTATCCTGGACAATCTTGTGTGGAAATGTTTATTTCTTAACTTTGACTCTTTTTTTTTTTTATCTTTTTAAAATGATATTATTTTAATTTTTTTATAAAATAAAAAAATTTAGTTAATTTAAATTAATTTGAGTCAACCTAACCTACTCAACCAGTAATTCGATTATTGTCCCAAAAGCCCAGATTGACTTCAGGACAAAGCTTATAAACAATGGAAAAAAATCTTGGAGATCAAATCTTAATAATTAAAACAAAATAAAAAAATAACAAATAAAACAATAAAAATTTTATTCATAGAAAAAAATTAAAAAAACAAAAAAATCTTGAATTAAAGGAAAGAATTAAAAAAAATTAATTAACAAATGAATCGAAAACCAAAACAACAAAGAATACAAATTTTCAATACTCAGTGATGAATGATGGATGAAATTTTAAAAAATTAATAAAAACTAACTAAAGTCAATCTAATTCAACTTTTAAAATTTTGTAACATAAGAAAAATAACAAAGTAAAATTCTCAAAATAATTAGGGATAAACTTGAAAGAAAGAAATTTTAAAAAGAAATGATTTAAAAAGAAAAAAATCAAATTTAATACAAAAATAAAATCAAATCAAAGGAATAAAATTATAAAATAATTTCAATCTAGAAAAGAATAAGAACAACTAATAATAATAATAATAAAAATAAGAATTATATTTAATATAAAAATAAAATATTAAATTATAAAATTTAAAGATAAATCAATTTAATAAATGATTCAAAATTAAATATATTATAATTAAAAAAATTAAAGATTAAATCTAATATAAAAATCATGTATAAATAGATGAATTAAAAAAATAATTTAATAAATGATTCAGACTAAATATATTATAATTAAAAAAATTAAAGATTAAATTTAATATAAAAATTATGTATAAATTGATGAATTAAAAACAAAAACTTAATAAATTATTCAATAGGAAATACGTTACCGATCAAAAGCTTTGACATGGATAGGAGTTTTTCAAGAATACACAGTACGCAGGGCATTAAAACCCTCTTGCTCTTCCTCCCCATCACTGTCCTCGTCCTCCTCAATGCTTTCCTCCAATTTTGAGAGTGGGAAACGACCACTCCCAGTTCCAATTCCAAATTGGAATGGTGACCTGATCATGTAGTCATCTGCTGTTAGCTTAGCAGTGAAGGCATATTGTGTTTCATCGCAGTCTAAATCAAATTGGAATTCCTGATCATCTCCCAAATCACCCCTGGGAGAAAAAGCCTCCCTCTCGGCTATCAACCTCCTTGCCTCAATGCACACAAGCTCAAGGTCACTGGGTTCCACCTCACCAGGTCGGAACTCCCTGCTCATCACTCACCGATTTCAGCAAGACAGAGACCATGGATGGCAGCCTCCTTGAGAAAAATTGTGCAGAGAACTAGAACCCGCAGGCAAGCCTCTCTGATCATCCGAAGATGCATTCGCAGCATATCACAATCCTTGCCAGGATCAAGTTTTTCTATATAGCCAAGCTCGTCATCTGAGAACGGAATTGAAGCCTGAGGCAAATGAATCCACTCGAAGTATGGATCCTCCAATGTTTCTGGTAAGCAAAGCCCATGATCAATTGGAATCAGCTCTACTCGCCCAAATCTCCCGACACCACCAAGCTTCATAACTAGAAGGTTCCCAGCATGTCCGTCAGTGTTAAAAATTCTAATGTCTAATAATATCCCAATACGATGCACAGAAGATACTGGGAAGCTTGGAGTCCCGTGAAAATCATGTGGAATGAACTGCTGGAAAGACGCAATCTTGCTGACCTGCTTCTTCTTGTGTGGCTTATTGCCATTTACCCCGTCATTGACATTAAAGATTGACTGAGTGATCTTCACAAGTGGGCAACCAGGTTTTTTTAATAAAAATAAAATATTACCTGACTTCACCTTATATTTATAACAAAACCATATTATAATATATCTTACCCCAATTACATATTTAGCTAGTTTTTTTAATAAAAATAATTTGATCTTTACACTGTTTTAGTCCAAATTAATATTTGTCGAAGGGTGAAAGACATTTAGTTTTTTTTTGTAATAGGCAATTTCGTGGACGTATAATTTCACTCCTTCTCTAGTATCTGGTGAGAGACCACGCTGCAATTTCCCTGGCTAAGCATGTGGTGGGTCAAAAGCATCAAGGATGATGCTTTTACCCACCAACCAAAATTGCATTTTGGTCCTCTTAATATCATCTAAATCAACATTTATACCTTTACTGGTTTTTCCAGGGGAAAGAATTAATCAGCTACTGATAGAAGAATGGAACAAAGGTTAGAGAGTTTCAAAAAAGAAACGTTTCCTGCTTATCATCCAACAAAATCAGACATTGTCCATTTGCCATTGACCAACAGTTCAAACACACCAGCGGGCAATCATGGAGGGCACAAACACACTGCAAGGGGAGGAACTAAACAAAAGAGTGCTTTTAAAATTAAACTGAACAAGTCCAGAACTAACCCCTCAAAAGGGCACTACAAGAATAGCCTCTACTCTTTCTTGGTGTAGGTTCGGGCAGCAAGAGCTAAGCCCAAGATGAAGAGTGGCACGAGTAGCTGCAAGATCTTAATCAGAAACTCGGACTTGTCATCTTTGGAGCTTGTTCCTCCCAAACCTGGTGCTACGTAAAGACGTTTCGTTGGAACAGTTGTTACATCTACCTCACCAATGACATACTTTCCCATCATCCCTCTAGCATCATCGCTGTGACCAACATCTTCAAAATCATTCGTTGCATCTTTCCCTGAGAAATGAAAGAAGAGTTCATGCTATCAACTAAGTTAAGGTGGTCGAATTTAGGTTTTTGTACTGTTTAGTAAAAGGACATGCTGAACGGGTTAGAGACAGTAGGATTCCCCTACAAACTCTTCGAGCTAAAATTTATGAGGTTTAACAGAACTGGTATCATAACCAACCTGTTGATGACAGCAAAACTTCTCCGCCTCCAGGATGATCATCCATAAACGAGGTGACATCATACACCTGAATATGAAACTCAAAACGTCAACAAAAATTAAAAAAGAAAATACAGTAGCAATGAAGTAAAAATTTCATTAGACACATAATGACATTATTTTTCATATAAAGCAGAACAGGCAGTTCACACCCTATCTCAAAAGAGTAATTACCATAGCTGTCTAATTCATATTCAGAAGGGAGGAGTTACCTGAGGAAATGATGAACAGGCAAAAGAAATCTAAAGAATGAATTACAACTCCTTTATTTACCTATCAATGTCTACGCATACACTTAAACGGCAGAACTTCAAGAGTTAAATTCTGAGGGAGGACATTAGACAAGGCAGTCCTTTCTACCTCACTTGTCAATTCACCAGGATATCCAAAGCAGGATAGTTCAATTGACTTTTAATAACACAATTCCTACCACAGTAATATTTTGACATATAATGCATGTTAGCTTCTCATGGGACTTTCTTTTCACCTCTTCCATAAGGGATTTATCCAATTACA
Organism: Populus tomentosa; assembly: GCA_018804465.1. Taxonomy (NCBI): domain Eukaryota; kingdom Viridiplantae; phylum Streptophyta; class Magnoliopsida; order Malpighiales; family Salicaceae; genus Populus; species Populus tomentosa. The sequence goes on from CM031997.1 coordinate 478,336, forward strand.
CGCTTCACAAATTTAAATGGGACCAAAGGTTCTTACATACTACTAGGTGAGGAGGGAAATCCAAAAGGGGTAAATAAAACTAATCACAAAAAGTCAAAGTTCTCATCTTGTAATCTCAAACTAAATTTTCCCCGCAACCAAACAGAATTCCCCACTTTTAATCTAAAAAATAACAAGAAATGAAACTTGTAGAAAGAGATCTGACCTTGCCAGAGATAATAAGCCAACAATCCTTGGTTTTGTTGTGCTTGGCAACCTCATCGAACAAGTAAACCTTTGAAGAAGCCATATCTTTCACAAACACTGATCACAAAACCACAAAAAAACATTCAAAACCCACAAATATCTACGACCAAAACCCTTCAGATTTACCCTCAAAAGAACGGTCAATATAAAAAAAAATAAAAATGCCCCCCTACTATTAACAAAAAACCCATAACCAAAACAACAAAAGATAATCAAAACAGGCAAGTAAGATTAACGACTAAAAAAGGACACCAACAAGAATCCATGTTGCTCACATGAGAGATGTCTGGTAAGATGCAAGATATTGCTTCTTTCTCTTTCTCTATCTTGGTGTTAGGAAAAACTGCCTTAGATTCTGATTTATAGTATTAGTGAACTCAAGAGCGGTGACAAGACGACGAAGTATGGTTTGGTGGACTATCTCCTCCCCTCCATGATATGCCTTGTTTAGAGAAAAAGAAATAAAATATTTGGAATATGATTAGTTTTGTATTGATTGAGGGAAATTATCTATCTTAACTTGCAGCAAATTTAGAACAATAAAAAAAATTCTATGAATTTTTTCGTGTGCCAAGCTCTCGACTACTTGATTGATGTGTGTATTACACACATGAGGAATTTTAGATTGCACGTGTGGAATTCTTGAGATAATCCAAGATTCATTGAATTTAATGATAAATTAAAAAAAAAAATAACTCCAAGAAGTAGGAGGTCATTTATTTTTCGATTTTTTAAATTCAAATTTATGAGCATATTCACGGGATTTCTTCCGAAATTTGTTAAAAATTGGGATTTAATTTTGATTGAGATATAAGTCAATTTAAAATTATTCTTACTATTGAAAAAACTATAAATTTCTGTGCTGTAAAGTGAGTGCAAATTTTGTGAGTTGAAGAAAAAAATCTCTAATTTTAATCCGGAGTACAACCTTTAAAATGCTCATAAATATAAAACCTTGAACAAATCTTAATCAATATTAATCTTTTAAAATCTATAATATTAATTTAGTTAATATTATAGGATAAATATAGAAGAGACATAAATATATTTAATTAAAAAAATATTTATTTTAAAAGGGGTGAACTCCTTTTCTTTTAGAAATATAGGGCAGGAAACCCAACTCTTTAGATTAGTAAATTCCACCAAGTCTTTGGATTGGTAAAATCCCATTACCAAGAAATTAATTACCCATGAGAAATTTTAAAAAATCTTTATCCTTCAAATTGATGAATTTTATTTACATTAATGTATTCTTTCTTGGGTATTTCCTTTAAAATAATATGATAGCATAGGAAGAAAAAAAATTGAGACATATACTTGATGTTTTGAAAAAAATAGAAATTTATTTCAAAACTAATATATTTATGTCTTTATTTCCATGGCTCTAAATCAATGGTTGCGATTGTTTTTTAAAGTGTTTTTTTACTAGAAAATACATTAAAATAATATATTTTTTATTTTTAAAAAATTATTTTTAACATTAACACATTAAAATGATTAGAAAATATCAAAAAAATATTAATTTAAAATAAATAAAAATATAAAAAGATTTATTTTTTTAAAAATACTCTTAAAACATAAAAATAAATAGGTTTCTTATATTCTGAGATATTAACTAAATGCAACAGCAAATTTTTCCAACAAGATGACGATTAATGAACGAGGCAAAAAATGGTGAGACCTGAAAAAGGTTTGAAGAATAAACTGGTGAGTAAAACATGGCAACTATTTTTTTTTCTTTGGTAAATAATAAATATAATGATTTAATTGTGAGTACATAATAGTCTTGTGAAAATCACATCACAAAGTCAAATAAGATTGTCAAATACCTTTTATTTCTACTTTATTCTTTTGTTTATTATCAACAATAAATCTTTCAAATGATTGATATTATTATGTATAATATATTTTAAAAGTATATTTTTACTTACAAATATATCAAAATATTTATTTTTTATTTTAAATATAATCACATTAAAACTATAAAAAAAAATTTAAAAAAAATTAAATGAATTAAAGCCGTTTTAAAACATAAAAATAAACAATTTCGAAGTTAGATTTGGTGCATATATTTTTCAAAACAAGACTTATCCTTGGATTTGTCTCTTTTATTATTATGGTAGGCTTTATAAGGTCTCTGCAAAACATGTGGAAAATGAGTGGGGCTTTTTTGCATTTTGACTTGAGATTAAATTTTATATATACATACACACACAGGGTAAAAGTATCATTTTGAAGTTTGCCTACATATCAATAATAAAAAAATTTATCTAATGATAAAACATATAGCTCCCAATGATAATGATGAATTTGTCAATAAACAAAATAAATTTATAAATTGTGTTTGAAAATGCGAGCCAACTTGTATTTACAACAAATTAATTTTTTTATATTTTAGATTGTTTTAATATATTGATTTTAAAATAATTTTTTAAAAATAAAAAATATATCATTTCAATATATTTCAACACAAATAATATTTAAAAAATAACTGCAATCATATTTTCAAATATATAATTAATCATCAAACTAAAACCATGGAATTAGATTCTATTATAATTTAGGAATTGTGCCCTAGCAATAATTTTCTTTGAACCCTGACGGCTTTCAAATTTGGCTGCAATTACAAACCTGTTTTTTAATATTTTTTATTAAGAGGGTCTTTAAACTATATTGATCAACTGTGCTTATTTAATTTTAATTGAGTAATTGTTATAGTGAGCACTATTAATAGTTTAATAAAAAACAATTTCTTAGAAACAATAAAAATTCACCATTTTCACGGAGTTTCAACGATATCATGTGCAATTAAAGATGTGAAAAATGTCTATTTAATAGTGTGATAGATAAAAATATTTTTATTTGAAATTATATTAAAATAATATTTTATTATAATTATTTTTTATTTTCGACATTGACACATTAAATTAATAAAAAAATACTAAAAATATCAATTTAAATTATTTTTTAAAAATTAAAAATTAAAAAAAATACATATTGAACTTGACATCAAATAAAAAGAATATGGTTTCAATTTTTTAATAAATTATTTTTTACTCATTCTCTTATGCAGCTATCCATTTGATGTTTTGATAAATGGAATCTTTAAGAATAAATAATTTTTACAAGTTTTTAACCTATCCTATTATTTATTTCAATCGAACTGCAATAAGTTTGAATGTCGCCATCAATCCAATCTGCACGTTGTTGAACAATTCGTGCTCTATACACGTCAATGTTGAATATTGTTTCCATTAATGACTCAGTCTTTCTTGATTTTTTATGATTTTTTTTTGTTAAAACTTGTTTGACTGGAATTGTTAATTTCTAGTGATTAATGATCTCGGGATTGATACAATACAAATTTTAAATTAAATTAATTATTTTAAATTAACATAAGTTAATCTAAGTTAATTTATTTAAATCATGATACAATCTTGAACCGATAAACTTGATCCAGATTTTCCTTTTCAATTTATTATCCCATTTTTTAAAATCAAATGAGAAATTAAAAAAAAAAAGCTGAACTAAAATCATTAATTTGATATAAAAAATAATTTCTATTCATAAAAAGTAAAAACTAATAAAAAAATAGCTAGAAAAAAAAATCAACTAACAAAAAGTTTGTCCAAACCCACAAAAAAAGTTGGGTGTTTTTTAAGCCTTCTTTAAAAACATGGGTCAACCTATATTTTTTAAAAATTCAATTACTTCTATAAAAATTAAATTTTTTTATATTTTTGAATTATTTTGATATGCTGGTTTTAAAAATAATATTTTTTTAAAAAAATATTATTTTAATATATTTTTAAAAATATATATATATTAAACTACAACCTTAATGAGAATTCCAAACAATATCTACAAAAACAAGGGAAAAAACATGCAAGTTACTCAAAACATAAAACCAGTGGCTGCCATGGAAGAAACATTATTAAGAAATATTATTTTAATATATTTTTGAATAAAAAATATATTAAACTATAACTGTAATGAGAATTCCAAACTATATCTACAAAAACAAGACAAAAAACATGCAAGCTAGTTAAAACCAGTGGCTGCCATGGAAGAAACACTATGAGCTCATAGAATCAGTCACCTGGCAAAACCAGTGGCTGTTAGCAGCAGCAAACCTCATACGCCCATGGAAACAAAACAAGACAAGCTATGGCCATCCAGACTTTGTCAATTGTCGGTCAGTGCCGGAGACATTGAACTACTATGGCAACTTTACCTTATAATTTTATGGTACCAATTGTCTTACCACGCTGGGTCCATTATCTTTTTTCTAAAGTGTTGCTATTTTAAAAATAATAATCACAACATAAATAAAATTATTATTATTAAGCTTTTATTTGATATTGCGTTTTAAATAATGGTAGAATAAAATTATTTTTTTAAAAAAATATATATTTTAGAATCGTTTTAACATATTAATATCAAAAATATTTTTTAATTTTTTAAAAAATATTATATTAATATATTTTTAAATAAAAAATATTTTAATTATTATATTTTTAAACACCCCTAAAAAGTTAACAGTCAACAACATAGTTGATGAGAATAACAAATAAAGAATTATTCTTTTTAATGATTACAATGAAGATTTTAAAAGATTATTTGCAGTAGCATTGAATGGTTTTACTTCTTATATTATTATTATTATTATTATTATTTAAAATCTTGATTTTTAAAAGATATAAAACAATAATTTATTAGAAATACATCAACACGAGTATAAGCAATTGCTTGAGGTTCGAGCAAGGAGGATTTAGTTTTGATATATTTTATGATTAAGACATAATTTTTTTTATAAAGATAATTGAATACATGCATCTCACATTTCATTTAATTAGAGAAAAAAAAAAAAAAAACATCCCTATAAGATGCATAATGAGAAAATCTATTTATGCCGTATTTGACCTGGAGATTTTCAGACCAGATTGTGGCTTTGTTTTTTCTTGGTATAAATTAGGAAGTCAAATCTATTAAGGATGTTTCCCCAAAGGTCAAATTTGACTGTTCAGTTGAACAACTTTTTTTTTTCCTTTGTTGATTTTTCAAAATTAAAATTATTTCCTTTTTTTTCCTTAGTTGATTTTTTTTGGGTATTATTTTTATTTTGGTGATAATATGTGAAAACTAACTAAAAAATAGGTGATCTTTAAGAGAAAATATATAGTCAAATATTTTAGTATTCGTGGGGATGATAAATTGAAGAATGCTGGGATTTGAAGGAAAGTAGTGGTATCATACTCTCTTAGTTTGCATAATATTTTTTTTTCTGTAGTCTAATGTCATCTATTTATTATTTTTTTTATTAATATAAATATTTAAATCAGTGAATATATACCTCAATTAATTTTAAAATTAATTAACCTATTCTATTTTGGTATTTGTCTATTCTCACATGGCTGTTTCAATGGCTACTGCTACTCTCTATATTTCGGATTTGTCAAGCAATGAAAGTCAAGTCTACAATGACAGCTTGGAAAGGCGGCTGGCCAGGTGCTTTTAATTTTTTTATTTTTTAAAATTATTTAAAATATTTATAAAAAAAAATGATAAAAAAATATGAAATAAGTGATGAAGAGAGTCAAACCTTTAAAGCCCTTTCCAAACTATTAGAATTAAGGGGACTCAGTTGAAGATTGATATAAAATCCAGGACTCTTTTCATTCAAGGAGAAGCATGCGCGGGAAAGCATGGAAAAAGAGAGAAATCAAGGAAAAACAAAAGGAAAATAAAATAATAATTAGAGCTATGCCAAACTTTCATTTCAGAAACACCCCCACCTTGATAAAACGATAACTATACAATGATTTCAATGACACCAAAAACACCTATCTTGAAGGCTTTATGAGACCTCACATACTATCCAAAGCGCAATATCATTTTCTACTTGTTGACATGTGCTCTACACGCGTTAATTTTTTATTTTTATTTTGTTCATTTTAGTCCATGAATCTATAATAACCTCTCAATTGAGTTTTGATTTTCATTCTATCTAAACCCAAGCTCTTTTCTTTTAATTTAGTTCTTGTTTCTTTAATAACTCTTCATTTTAATCCCAACTTTCATTCAACTTCAGCCCAAAGAAGGCCCAACATTGGAAGGAAAGAAGAAGAAAAAAAAAAAAAGAGATACTTGGTCCGCGAAGCTAGTGTATTATGATTGTATTCATAACTTAAGTCATAAATTTGACGGTTAACCCAAGTTGTCTAATATCAATTCAATATATCATCGTCCCAATATTAAAAAAAAAAAAATCACCTTGAAATCAAGTCAGCTTAGGTCTTAACTATATAAAAAAACATCATTTAAAAAAAATAGTTTTTTTAACACATATATTTCTCGTTTATGTTAGCAAATAAGCGCATTTGTTTTTTGTTACACAATCTTAATTTTTGTGAATGTTATAGCAAGAACAATGCTTGCAAATTATTTTCTGGTGTTGTGCAAAAAAATTTGCTTCAACAGCAGGAGTCAAGTGTGGATAACAAGCTAGTTACAACTAAGACTATGTTTGAAATTAAGGTTGAACGTGCTTTTCATTGAAATTTAATTTTTATTTTTAATTTTTTTTTAGTGTTTTAGGATCATTTTGATATACCGATGTCAAAAATAAATCTTAAAAAACAAAAAAATATATTATTTTAATATATTTAAAAACAAAAAAATATTTTAAAAAACAACTTTTATTATCCATCAAATCAATTTACACAAATAGAAACAAAAGCATGCACGTTCCCATAAAAAGAAAAGAAAACCTTCAAATCAACACATGGGCAAGACCCAACCTTTGAGATGACCTCAAGTAGGAGTGAGCCAAAAAATCAAATAATCGATTAAACTGAAAAAAAAAAAAAACAAAAAAAAAACAAATTAATTGATTCAAAAATCACAAAAAAAATTCGGTTTTGTTCGATTTTCAAAGTCTAAAATCAATTGAACCGAACTAAACGAAACCGGTTCAATTAGGCCAACACAAAAACAAGTATAAATAAGATTTTTTTTTAACCCTAAACCTAAAGTAGCATTATCTAAAGACAATCGCCCCCTCCCTTTCGTCTTTGCATCTCTCACTCTCTTTGCTCTCTGATTTTCCTCTATACTTCACATTCCATAATTGTTAGGAATTATTAGGCTCTTGCTACTCCATGCTCACTTGTCCTTTTATCGAAGGCACACTTTTTTTCACTTTTGATTTTAATTGTTTTAGTTCAAGCAAGCCTCTTTTTACTTTTACTTTTAACTTTGTAATTGTTATGTAATTTTTTATTTTCATGTAACCGAAAAAGATTGTTATGTCAAAGCAATAAAAGTTTTTTGTATGATTTTCTTGATGTTTGTCTTGTAAGGACAATAATTGGACATCAGCTTTGGTTATTTATTAAAGAAACCTAGTATAAAAACACCACACACTCAATAAATAGTGTGGATCTATGTAAAATTTTATAATTGGTTTCCTCTCTTTCTTGTTTTACATTTGAATAATTTATATCTTTTGATCTTCACTTTTTTTTTTCTAGTCAAATAACTTATTTTCTTTTCTTTTGTATTGTGTATCTTTTGCTCAAAGATTAATTTTTAAGCAAGGATCAAACAAAAAGGAATTTAGGGTTGGATTTTTGAATATTATCCTAACTGGTATAGCTTATTAAGAGAACCAAGATTTCTCTGAAAATAGATACAAAGCTGTGAAAATAGAAATAAAATGAATTAGTTTAGATGATTTGGAAAAGAAAAAACCGAATTGAACATGATCGGTTCAAAATGATTTTTAGTTTTGTTTAAATTAAAAACTTGAAAAATAATAATTTTAATTTAATTATTTATTTTAACCCAAAACAGACTAAACCGAAAATAAACATCCCCTCTAAGAAAAACAGACGATAGCAGACAAACTTGAGTTGGGACTTTCTATGCATGCAAGAAAAGCCATGAAACAGAATGATTGTGCCTTCCAATGCAACAATCAAGATCATACAATGCCAGGCCATGACTGAAAAAAAGGAAAGTTTGAATATATTTTTTTTATAAAAAAAATCAGTCCTCCATGACCTAAAACACTGCAAGTATTCATGTTTATACCAATTTAGGCACAAACAGCTCACCTACCAACATCTGTACAGAGCAAGACTATGTAGTAATTTTTGTAGTACAACATTAATAAAAAAACACTGGTTAGGGGTGTAGCTTATCACTTATACAGTAATTTAGGCACAGGCTACTCGTTATATATTAGATTTTAAATTTATTTTTAAAAAATTATTAATTTGAATTTTATAAATCTCAAAGTTATTAAAAACTTATATTATCGTTAATTTTAAAGCTTATAAAATTAATTAAGATAGCACAAATTAACTAAATATCTATATTAATAATAAAAATAATAATAATAACAAAAAAAAAAACTATGAAGTGATTTTTGTAGTACAGCACTAATCAAAACGCCAACCATGGCCAACGGCTGTTGTACATTTGAACACATGCCAGGTCCATAAATTTGATCCTTCTCTCGCTGTCTTATCACCACTCTTTTGCACTCTGTATTTATCTTTGTAGTGCAGATAGATATATAGAGAAGAAAAGTGGGCATGGGAGTGAGTGCATAAAGTGAAGAAAGCAAGAAATGGAACTAAAAAAGTTGTAATAATTAATAGGTGCATGGCAAGTTAAAAGTTCATTTTGCTCCCTCTACTCTTAATCTTATCTTACTCTGATCCCTTTATGACATTGTGTCTTAAAATCATTCTCTTTAGACTGCTTTCTGTTTCTCTAGATGGTCTGAAATTATTCTTGACATGGAAAAAAAATATTTTTTCCCTCACTTCACTACTCACAAGGCTTTCAAGGAACTTTCATTAGGCCTAGAATTAGAAAGAGGGCTTAGCTTTCTATTGTAATAAAGCTTCAGCCCAAAATTGAGCCAGGCCTTTCCTAGCCCAACTCTCCACCACCCAAAACAGGCCAAACCCTAACCACCACCCAACCACCCAAAACAGCCCAAACCCTAAGGACGTCATCGGACTCTTAAAAAATAATTACAAAATCCAGAAACATCTCACTCGCTACCTTCCTTATTCCCTAAGGACTTCCCAAAACCCAAAACCCAAAAACTATTAAACACAACATAATTTCAATAAATCTAGCATCCTTTTTTTTCTTTCTATTTATTCTCTTCAATCAAAAGAAACAGAAAGTTTCCTGCTTTATTAATTATTACGCAGAAAACCCTAACATCATCAATGAGGGGTTCATCAGAAACCAAGTTTTTGCAAGAGCTACTGCTATATGCAGCAAGTGCTGCTTTGAGTTGTTTGGTATTGTTTGCTGGGCTCCGACAACTTGACCCGAATCGTGAAGCATCAAAGAAAGCCCTTGAACATAAGAAGGAAATCGCTAAGCGTTTGGGTCGTCCTCTTATCCAAACAAACCCTTATGAGGTGTGTGCAAAGTTTCTATTTTTGTTGAAAAGTTTGGATTTTTTTGCAAGTTTTAATTTGGGTTTTGGAGGGTTTTGTGAGTTTTGGGTGTAGGGTTAGATAATGGAATATAGGGCTTGTTTTGGTTTATTGGGTTCTTGGTAGGTTTTGTGTGTTTGGATTATATGGTCAAATAATGGAATGAAGGGTCTGTTTATTTTAATGGGGTTTTGAAGAATTTTGTGAATTTGGATTATATGGTTAGTTAATAGTATGTAAGTTTTGTTTTTATTATGTACTATTGAATTTAGTATGCTTGAATTGTCATGTATCTGCAAAAAAATTGAATTTTGTCAGTGATGTTGGGGTTGAGGTTAATATTGCAATGAGGGATGTGGGTGGTTTGGTGGCTTATTTTAGGAATAGGGATCGGGGGATTTGGGTGTTTTAGTGAAGATAGGTCATTAAATCAGTTTTTGGGATGTAAGGGAGTGATTGCTTGTGATGAATGGGACGTGATTAAATTGCCAGTTCTTCTGGGGGAATGGCCTTTTTTTGTTTGTGTTAGTAGAAACTATGTTCATTTCTGATTGAGTTGTGTGTTGAACTTTTGTAAGGGTGCATTGGAGTTTAGGCCTCTGGGTTGGTGTTATTGTACCGCTATCATTATTTAGACAACCATAGACAGTTATAATATCTCTTGGTGTCTTCAAACCTGTCATTTGTTTTTATAGGTGGTCCATTCTTAGTTGGCTGCTCTCACGCAACAAATACCGAGTTTCTAATGTCATCTGAACACATGAAAATATCCATCATATTCAGTAGGTTAGATTAGTCACTACTGTCTCGTGAACTAAGGGCACAAATTAATTTAGAGTCATGTGAGTCCATCCTATTTGAAAGTGATACTATGTTAACATTGGTGCCTGCCATTTTCAGTAATAGCCTCTGGCATGAACTGACTGGAGGCAGGTTCTTAGTTGGAAGAAAGTAACTTTGAAGACTTGGTTCTGAACCAATATGATGGTTGTAATCGGCAGATATAGATAGTAGTTGTTTTTATACCTGATGAAATTTGGAGGTGTCAACACCAAAAAAACTATCTTTTCAATTTGAAACCTTTTGTTTGTGATTGCTTTGTGGAAGATTAAACTGCTTTGTAACAATTGAGTTCATAATCTAAACACTATTCAATGCAGCCATGTTTTCATGTTGAAAGTATATTTGGTTGGAATGGAGACTTTAGGATCATGGTCAGTGCAGTGTTTTATTAATTTGCGGCAATTGGGTATTTTTATTTTGAACAGGATGTAATAGCATGTGATGTTATAAATCCTGATCACATAGATGTGGAATTTGGGTCAATTGGAGGACTGGAAGCTATCAAGCAAGCTTTGTATGAACTGGTGATACTTCCTCTGCGGAGACCCGAACTCTTTTCACATGGGAAACTTCTTGGTCCACAAAAGGGGGTATTGTTATATGGACCACCAGGCACTGGAAAGACCATGCTTGCCAAAGCTATTGCAAGAGAGTCCGGAGCTGTTTTCATAAATGTGAGGATCTCTAATTTGATGAGCAAATGGTTTGGTGATGCACAAAAGCTCGGTGAGTATAGATCGTGTTTGAATTGCCTGTCCTGCATTTTCAAGGTTTCTGTCTTGCACTTGGCAAAATTAATGATGATTTAAAATTATTGCCTTTTTATTCAAGAATTTGTTGTGGCCAACTTATTATACTGAACGAAATTTAGTTTCTCTCTGACAATGGAAGCAAGGTAGTACTTTGTGACCTTGCTGTTTATAACTAAGACGGAACATGCCTCTGTTATCCTTATGAGATTAATTGTGCTAAAAGTCAGAAAATAACTAAACATTGTGTTAATATACTTTCTTTGGTAAAAACCCACTTGATAAAATATTTGTTGGCAGCATGAGTTTGTTAGATGCTCGATTAACTTAAAGAAAACGAGCACTGTAGTTTGCTTATATGCTGGATCTTTTAGTCTGATGATCAAGATTTTCAAATGATTACAATATTGGTATTTTTGTTGTTATGTAGTATTTCTCTATATCCTGAATCAGGACTATTTCAAAAGGGTACTGAATCGCATATATTCTGTCAATTGTGAAAGTGATCATCACAGTATTTTGCAACTACATATTTGTGTTGAACCATCTCTTCTTCTCTGTATTTTGCAAGTATTGTTGGTTTTGTGCTGACTAGAAACAGATTTAGATGTAACTATTTTGCATAGTTGCTTTTTCGTTCCTTCTATCAAAGTTTTCATAATCTGATTATTGTTTCAGTTGCTGCTGTTTTTAGCCTGGCTTATAAACTCCAGCCTGCTATTATATTTATTGACGAGGTCGACAGTTTTCTGGGCCAGCGCCGTACTACAGATCATGAGGCATTAACCAATATGAAGACTGAGTTCATGGCATTATGGGATGGGTTTACTACAGATCGTGAGTCTTTCACTTGAAACAAGTGCTACATTTGTGTATTCTTTTTGTGCAGTGACTTGCTAGTATGTGTTATATCTATGATTTGTGTAATTGCTGTAATTTATTCATGGGTTTGGCCTGGGCTGATTTAGTTATTATATTCTTACAGAGAATGCACAAGTGATGGTACTTGCTGCAACCAACCGTCCTTCAGAACTTGATGAAGCAATCCTCCGGCGTCTTCCTCAGGCCTTTGAGATTGGGATGCCTGATCAAAGAGAGAGGGCTGAGATCCTGAAGGTTGTTTTGAAAGGGGAGAAGATTGAAAACAACATTGACTTCAACTACATAGCAAGTTTGTGTGAGGGCTACACTGGTTCAGATCTTCTTGAACTTTGCAAGAAAGCAGCTTACTTTCCTATTAGGGAATTATTGGATGAGGAGAAGAAGGGGAAAAAATCTAGTGTAAGTATATTGAATATATTGAATAATATAGTTCTCGGCTGCAAATTATTATACTCACAGCTAATTCTTCAAGGTACTTCTACTGATTTGTAATTATAGCTTATAAATCCTATACAAGCTTGAGCCTATCATGGCAAAGTTATCGTTTGGTTGCCTGCTGTGCACTATCCAAAATCAATGGCTTCCATTGCAAGGGATAGACCATAATATGGTTCCTCGTGAGAACTAGAAGGAATTAAACAAAGTGTTTTTTGAACCTACAAGGGATAGCTATTGGTGTCAAAAATATTCTCTTCAAGAATTGTATCTTTCTATTGTATTAGCTTGCTGTTGGATTCTTGAACCCTTACTGAGTTTCTTCATTGTGACTCTTTATTAGGCACCAAGGCCATTGTCCCAGGCAGACTTGCAGAGAGTTCTTGCCACATCAACTAAGACTGGGGTTGCTGCAAATGAGTACAGTAGGTCAAGCTCACTATCACCTGGGTGGCCAAGGCAGTCGGATGATTATCAGGTTCAGGCCACAATTAATGAGCTCTCTAAGCTCATGGTTTCTCAAATCTTGAATCTCCAGCCCCCGGATAACCAGGACACTTGAAATATTCATCTCTCTTGCTTGGAGCAATCTGGTTTTTTAAAATTATCAGGCGAATAGAAATTGTAACTTAACTTATTTTAATGTTTCTCCAATGAAATATTCTACATTTAATATGTTGTTTCTATGCAACTGACCGCCAAAGCTATTGATTTTAAGCCACTCGATATATGTTTTATTGTCAGAATTGCAGATTGTGTTTTGGCATAGAGCTCTTGACATGGTTTCAATATGCATCTCCCCCCCCCCCCCCCCCTCTCTCTCTGCTTTAGGAATGTCCCTCTTGTATAGAGATAAACTTGTCAGTCAATGTTGCCTTAGTTTGTTGAAGGTTTTGGGTGCCTTTTAGAATATCAATTTTGATCTAGCAGTTCTGGAACATTGTTCATCCCTTTTGGTATCGGTTTATTACTCTGTTGAATAGACAGTCATGCCTTTCAAATTGTCATCATTAAACACGTATCATTCTTGCAAATATTGCTGCTGCTGTAAGAACAGAATCAGTCATTCTGAGTGTTGTTCTTTTGGAATGATCATTCATGCTTCATTTAGCTTATGGTTTTTCTTGTGGCTTTAGATTTTCCAATTTATCTTTTTAAAGTGTCGAAACGTGCGCTGCCAAGGCTGCACTAGAAAAGCATTTACTACCGTAAAAGTTGGTCTTTCAGATTGGCTTCTGGAGTTGTTTTTCTTTAATTTCCTGGTTATTAGAAAATTCCTGTATGGCTTAAGGCCTGTTTGTCTGTGGCCAACCATAGTAAAAAGCATCATTTTGATACTTGAAACCATTTGTCTGCACACTAGAGAGATCATTTGGATACGCCAAGGTTAGGGTATTTGCAAATTATTCTTCCTTAATTGAGATTAAAGTATGTTTTAGACTCTAATCATGCCATCTATGCTTATGAGAAATTTCTTTCGTGTGAGATTGTAATCACTTCCAGTAGGGCATGGTAGTTGCATAACATTTTAACACGTGGAAGGTGGCACGATTGCGGCAACAATTTGCGGCCATTGCCAGTACTCATCACCCTCTTGTTTCTTTTTAGGGTTTCGTGACTTCATATGATATGCAAAACGACAACATCCATCAATGATTAACTTCGTTAGGGAAAAAGCTGGCAGAGGTTTGTATAAAGCAGACAGGTACAGCCTTTAAAGCCAAGGCTCATCTCATTCCTCGAAGGCTGCAAGCTTTTGTTCAATTCCAGGACAGCATTCTATCATGAGTGCAAGTTCTGCCCACACGATGTCAAATGATTAAAGTGCTTAGGCTGTAGATGCTTTTCCATGCTTCTTGTTTTTGCTTGCAAGAGACCAAAAACCACAGAAGAAAACAGAGCAATGAAGCAAATGTCTACAGGTTTTGAACATAGAAAGACTTGAGAGCTCTTGTCTGATGCTTTTCCAGATTTGATGCTTGCGGCTATAACATTCTGATAGAGACACGGTGAACAAGGACCGTCAGAGCATTAGGTGATTTATTAGTGGACTAGTCACATGTGAAGTCCTGGGAAATTGCAGCTTAGGGACTGTTTTTGAAAAGCGGTAAAATCTTGAATTTTTTTATATTTATTTTTATATTTTTAAAGTATTTTTAAAAAAATTAATTTTTTTATACTTTTTTATTTTTTTTTATATTTTCAGATTATTTTAATGTGCTGATAATATACTGATATCAAAAATAATTTTTTTAAAATCAATCACTTCCAAATATCTCTTTTAAAAGCATCATGACTCAATTATTGAAATTATGGTTAGATATATTAAAAATAATTGATGGTTTGAAAAAAATATTAAATTGATATTTTTATAAATCTAAATAAATATATTTTAATATATTTTTAAATAAAAATATTTTTAATAAATATTATTTGCTACAATATAAAACGCAATGTAAACCGCAACATTAAAGAGGTTTCTTGAAACGTGATATCAAGGAGCACAAGGCACAAGGCCCCTGCCCTTTCTGCTGATGCTCCCAAGAGTTACTATTAATAGTAAACCCTCTATTGCACAAGAGACGATTATTTATGTAAATGGGAGAGAAAAATAAAGAGGATTGTTATATGTAAAAAATTTTAAAGATTAAGAAACATTATGAGTGTATAAAGAGACTTTTAAAATATCTAATTTTACTAATTCATGTCTAGTCTTGTCAAAAGTTCCTTCAAATAGAAGAAAAAACTTGAAAAACATATTATAATAAAGAGCAAGAAAATAAAAATAGAAAATAACTATTTTTTATTAAAAAAAAACTTTTATATCAAGCTTATCATGTTAGAAGAAACTCTTCCTTGAGTTTTTTTGAGTTCAGTTTTTTTATTAAAAATTATTCTTTATTTAAAATATTATTTTGTGCTTGGGTAACTCTATTATAAGCCTTAACACAATATTTTTGTGTAGATCGCTCTATTATAAATCTCTAACACTAGACATTTATGTGAGCCGTTTCATTATGGATCTTGCTATCATGATTTTGAATGACAATAACCGATGTAAAAAAAAATAACACACTAGTTCTTGAATTTTTTTTTTTTTAATTTTCAAAAGGAAACCTCATCATCCCCTCTTATATAAAACACGTCATGTTTTGCAACTTCTTTCAACCATAAGTGTTTTGCATAAGCCAACAAGACAAAATAACTATCAAGAATCAAATCATTAGGCTCTGATATCAAGTAATGTAAACGGGAGAGTTTGTTCCATGTCAAAACCCTCAAATATAAAAACCACCACAAGTATAGAGAGTCTTAAATTAATTAATTTTATTTATTTAAATCTTTATTTGTCAAAAAACTATCACAATCTTCTACATAGGAAAAAACTAGAAAAATGTAATAATATTAAATAAATTAGGAAAAAAAACTAGAAAAATATAATAAAAAAATAAAATATACATAGAGAGAGAAAATATATAAGAAAAACTTTAAAATTATAATTTTATCACCGCTAAAGCAAAGAATTTTGGCAAAACTTACAATTATGTCATATGTATAATTAGTTCTTTATTAGTATATAAAATCCTACTCCATGGAAGAGGTAGGAGGGCCTGTTTTTCTCAAAAAAAGACAAAAAAGAAAAGCCTTCCTTATTTGAGTATTCAAAAAGAAAGAAAAGAATGCTCCATCAAATAATTGAATATTCAAAGGATGGATCAAGCAACGTGAAAAAAGTATATAATCTAATTTCTAGCAAGGCTTTATCTTTAGTCAAGACAATAGAATAAGATATTCATTCACATGAAAGAAATTCTTTAATTTCTACGAAGCCATTAATAGATGAGAATGCACCTTGAGCCCTTTAGTCATGCATCGCCAGCCTGGGGCGATGACCCCACCTCCCTCCTTCCTCCAATGTCTCTGACCCATTACAATTTGCTGGCTCGAGTCTACTAACTCCTAACTACATAAGCTACACGTATCCCATCCCCACCATTAAAATCACCATCCCCTACTTTCCATTCTTGGCCATTATTTCTATCTACTTTCCTTCAATCTCCTTTGTTCTTACCTTTCTAACATCCTTTGATGTTATTTATCATGAATCTTAGTAGCCCGATTCTTGTTTTTTTCATTACAATCATTGTCTTTTTAGTTCTTAGATTTTTGTCTGAAACATCTTTTCTACATATTCTTGCTAGGTGTTGGAGATCATTTGAAGACAAGTTTTGTGTTTACCAAATCTTCAAGGTTCCACAATTCAATGATCTTTTTCAGGAAAACCAACTGTATCACAAGGTTTCCACTTATTTAACCTCACTGCATGCCATTGAAGATTCTGATTCCACCAACCTGTTTTCGGGTTCGAAAGCGAATGATATCATCCTCCATCTTGACAAGAATCAAGTGATTCATGATAGTTTTCTTGGGGCTGGAGTGCAGTGGAGCAATGAGAAATATTGCGAGGGAAATAATGGCAAGAGAACATTGGTGTTGAAGTTGAGAAAGAAGGATAAGAGAACGATTCTTCGTCCTTACTTGCAGCATATTCTTTCGGTTGCTGACCAGATTAAGCAGAAGAACGAAGAGATCAAACTGTTTATGAATCTTGAGAAGAACCCTTATGAAAATGGACGGTGGACATCAGTTCCTTTCACACATCCAGCTACCATGGATACAATGGTTATGGATGGAGAATTGAAGAGCAAGGTGAAAGCTGACCTTGAATTGTTTTTGAAGTCTAAGCAGTATTATCACAGATTAGGCCATGTTTGGAAAAGGAGCTATCTCCTTTATGGCGCTTCCGGGACAGGCAAATCCAGTTTCATTGCAGCCATGGCTAGATTCCTCAGTTTTGATGTCTATGACATTGACATGTCCAAGGTTTCTGATGATTCTGATATGAAAATGCTTCTGCTGCAAACCACGAGTCGGTCCATGATTGTAATTGAGGATCTTGATAGGTTATTGATGGAGAAATCGAAGGATGTGAGCTTGTCTGGGGTCTTGAATTTCATGGATGGAATTGTTTCGTGTTGCGGCGAGGAGCGTGTGATGGTGTTCACGATGAACTCCAAGGATCAAATTGATCAATCAGTGCTAAGGCCTGGCAGGGTTGATGTTCACATTCAGTTCCCATTATGTGATTTCTCAGCATTTAAGAGTTTAGCCAATAATTACTTAGGCGTCAAGGAACACAAGCTTTTCTCTCTAGTTGAAGAAATCTTACAAGGAGGATCAAGTTTAACTCCAGCTGAGATCGGTGAAATTATGATCTCCAACCGAAATTCGCCAAGCCGGGCCCTGAGACTGGTCATTTCAGCTCTGCAGTTCCAAACCAGCAGTGGCGATGCAAGAAGGGCCAGTAAGGCTGGACAAGGAATGAGCGAGAGCAGATCAGCTCGGTCCAGCAGAGACGAGACAGGTGAAACTGGAGGCGTGTTTTGCCAAGAGAGTGGAGCTCATACAGTGAAGGAACTCAAGAAATTGTATGGATTATTGAGGATGGGAAGCAGAAGAAAGGAATCAGTGGATTTGAGTTCTTCACCAGAGAAGCAAGGATCACATCAAGAAGCCTAATCTATGTTCAGTTCAGAGATTTAGATCATAAAATTCAAATTTTTCTTCTTCTTTTTTGTTGCAAAGTAGAAAGATACCTCTCTTAGTGAGAGAAAAAAAGGGTTTTTTTTTCTTTTTTTTATTTTTCTTCAATGGCAGTGAATAATTGACTCTGCCCTAAAAGCTTAAAGATGATGAAAATTCCAAATTAGTTATTGTCAATATAGCAAAGCAGCAAAGACATTTTGAGCAGTCAGAAATAATAATGGAATGAAAAGTCTTCTGTGACTTTATAAAGTTTCAAGCACTATCAGCTCATCCTTAGAATTTGATTGCCAAATCTGTTTTATTAAAGGAATTCTACGCGTTATTTCTTGTCAATAGCTTGTCCTTTTCTAGCCATTTTTGGCTGCATAGGGTTTAATTAAAATAAAAATTAATTTTTAACATTAAGATATCAAAACTATAAAAAAAACATCAAAAATATATTAATTTGATATTTTTTAAATAAAAAATATTTTTAAAAAATATATAAGTTACATCACTCATTTTAATTAAAAATATATCAAAATAATATATATATATATATATATATATATATATATATATATAAAACATCAAAACATTAAAATTATCCTAAAACACCTAAAAAAATTAGTTTAATATTTTTGTAACAAAAACTAATTTGAAAATCATTTTAAAATACGGGTTATATATATTAAAACAGTGAAAGTAATTAAGTGATTATTGTATTTCTTGAATCAATTTCATAAATAAGACATGATTAGGAGTATCTTCTAAGATCAACACATCATTGCTTTGAATGGAAGTTTGCCAACAAATTCAGATACAGTTTCCTCCTCCTCTCAAGTGACAATGATTTCTTTATTATTGCATGACTGATTGGGTTCTAAGCTACTCATGTACACAAATCACTCTCCATTCTTCTAAAATCTTTTCCATTTTAATTTGATACCAAAGTTATAAGAAGTTGTTCGATGGATTACTTTAATAATTTTTTTATTTGGAATCTGGTCTAAAACAAGGTTTTTTTTTTTCTTACAAATGTTTTTTTTAAGTTATAAAATTTTATATTGATTCAAATTAACTTGTCTAATTTATAATCCGGTCTTAATATAATTGATTTAAAATTAATTCTGATAACTATGGTTTCAAGGGACTATGCCTAGAAAAAAAAAATTATATAAACTCATGTAGACCATACCAGCCCATAAAAATACTAATATTCTCTGCATCAACCATTAAAACAATTTTGATTCAAATATATATGATTTATATGATAATTTTTGTTACTGTAAGTATGGTATTATAGGGCAATATACTTTTTAAGTTTTTTTTATTTGCAAATACTTTAAAATAATTTTTTTTAATTTTTAATTTTTTTATATTAGTATATCAAAAACATCTAAATACACTAGAAAAACATTAGTTAAATAATTTTTTTAAAAATAATAATTTTAAGACACCTAAAAGTAAAAAATATATCACACTTCCAAGAAGTAAATGATCCAATGAACCTCTTGGATTGATAGAGAACAATTGGGCTTGTGAGGCCCAATAGTTTCTTGAATGAAAATTTGCTTTGAGCGAGAGAGGGAAAAACATCAAACAAACAAGACATGTTGGGGTTTAGCAAAATCCTTTCACAAAATTTCTACAAACACCTGGTATGCAATAAGAGGTGTGTATCAAGCTCTGTTTTCTCATTCTCAACAACAACAAATCTTGCAAAGCGAGTGGTGGGCACTCACAATGGCAAGTTTCACTGTGATGAAGCTTTAGCTTGCTTCCTCATTCGCTTAACAGACAAGTTCTCCAATGCCCATATAATCCGTTCAAGAGACCCCCAGGTTCTCCTCTTTTTTATTAGCTTAAATGGGGTCGTTCGTTTTTCTTGAAGCTTTTTAAGCTTAAAGATTTAAGTTTTCATTTGTTAGTTTAATGGGGTTGTTTCTTGAAAATTTTTCAGTATAAAGGCTTAATGTTTTAGTTTCATGTGCTTAAAGCCTTGAAGTTTTATTTTACTGGTCTAATGGGGTTGTTTCTTGAATGGTTAGTTTCAACTTTTGGTGAGGACTTTTATGGTTTATTGAAGGTATTGGAGACCCTTGATGCTGTGCTTGATGTTGGAGGGGTATATGATCCAAGTAGAGATCGTTATGATCATCACCAGAAAGGATTTCATGAAGTTTTTGGCCATGGCTTCACTACTAAACTAAGCAGTGCAGGGCTAGTTTACAAGGTATACTGTTATAAAATTCCAAGCTTCTTGCATCATCTGTTTCCATACTTGTTATATGTCAAGGACACATTCTGTTAAATGTGTCTTAAATGAAAAAAAGGGTTGTACTGTTTTTCTTCTCTCCTTCTCCAGCATTACGGGGCAGAGATAATAGCAAAGGAGCTTCAGCTAAATGAAGGGCATCAAGATGTGCATGAGTTATTTCTAGCAGTGTATAAAAACTTTGTGGAGGTAATGCATTATATATTTTGTCGACAATAATGTACAAATTAACTGAATGATCAGAATTGTTGTTCTTCATGCTCTAATTTTTTATTCTGTGTGTTTGTTGTGAAAACATCATTCATGTTCTAAGCCTAAATGCATAATAAAACATCATTTTCTAACCTGAATGTCTTCAAATGGTCCTTTTAATCTATTGTATTGTTTTTGTGCTTGCATATCCAATACCAACTGAAACGTTACGCATTGTAACAGGCAATTGATGCTGCTGATAATGGAATTAATCAATATGACATAGATCAACCTCCTAAATACGTTAATAACACAAGCTTATCACAGAGAGTGGGAAGGTTAAACCTGGACTGGGTTGATCCTATTCAATCCTCTGAGAGAGAGGATGAAGCCTTTCAACATGCAATGAAAGTTGCTGGAACCGAATTTATGGAGGTGTGTATTCTAACGTTCTCCATGTTTACATCAGCTTCATTGTGTCAAAATTATTTGTCAATAATATGCGAGTTGACTGGAAGGCGCTCTTCTTAGACCACACCTGATGATGTTGAATTAATGAATAATTGAATGAATGCTTTGAGCAGTCATGTTTGAAAATTTCATAACAACGTTGATGTCACAGAACATTAATTTTCATGCAAAATCGTGGCTACCAGCTCGATCAATTGTCATGGAGTGCTTTGCATCAAGAGAAGATATTGATCACAGTGGAGAAATCATGGTGCTGACAAGATCATGCCCTGTAAGTGGGTAGTTACGTAACTTATACTGTTTAACAGCCTCATTCCTTTTTTATGAGATTTGTATATGACTCATATCCATTTAAATTCATTATTTTGTGCTAAAACAAGGATGAGCAGATTTATAAAGTATTTGGCATGGTATGCAAAAACATCTTTCATTAGCAGATTTTTAAATCTGCTTCCCTATATGTCGTGGCTTATTTTCCTTGAAAGTGAAGAATGAGAGTGACTTTGACCATTGTTTTTTAATAATATCTAGCTAGTAAGCATTACACGAATCATAAGTTGAGTAGAGATTATTTGAGACATTTAGTCATTGTTAGAACTGAAATTGCATTTGATCTTTCTGGCAGTGGAAGCTCCACATATTTGAACTCGAGGAAAAAATGAAGATCAATCCTTCCATCAAATATGTTATTTACCAGGTACTAATAATAGTCTTTTGTCATTTACCTGCTATCACATGTGGATGAGGACACTAATTAATCAAGCAACAAACGCGGTATCATAAAAACCCATATATTCCCAAACATCTTTTATCGATATTCTGAGCTGATGTTTGTTCTTTGTGTGCTACGTGTCATGCAAGATCAGAGTTTGCAATATTTATTTCCTTTTCTTTTCTCTTTGGCTATTTGTAGGATGTTAGGAGTGAAAACTGGCGAATACAGGCAGTGGCAGTGGCACTTGATAAGTTTGAAAGCCGGAAACCTCTACCATTACCTTGGAGAGGTTTGGTAGATGACGAGCTCTCCAAGGCAACAGGGATTCCTGGCTGTGTGTTTGTTCACATGAGTGGATTCATAGGTGGAAATCGAAGTTATGAAGGTGCTCTTGCTATGGCTAGAGCTTCTTTAAAGGCTTGACCAAATAGGAGTTTTATCAGTGGTGATACTATGTTCACATTCTCGAATCATTAAGTGTTGCAGTCCTCTGCACCTGTGATTAGTGTTACGAAGAATTGAGTTGGTTATTGAACTGGCACGTGCCAAACATGGTTGCTTGGACAATTGTCGGAACCATTCATGGTGCAGTTTATCAGGCGTGCATCTGGTTTTTTAAATCGACACATATAGAGAATGCCACACCTCTCCTTTATTTTGAAGAGGTATGCTCTGGAGTACTTGTTAATTTACTATATCTGAACACTTTATAATCACATATATACTTTTTCACAACTCCCATCATGCACAACAACTATGATCCTGTTAAAAACCTTGTATATGAAGTCTTCGATTGACTTATGTTTATGGAGTAGTTGTGAGGGAAAATCGTTCTCTAGATCAAAGTTCATCACTCATACCATCCGTAAACTACTAGATAGTCTTGCTACGGTCTTTTCATATACATTGAAGTTTCTTGTATAAATAGCTTAGTGCCAAATTTTCGTGATGGGGCATAAGGCATATGCTCTTCAGTGCGATTAAACTCAGTTTCAATACATTAATCTTCTATCTGTGGACAAAGTAGAGACGGTCACGATACAAGTACATTACCATCTCTAATGAAGACAAAACTTGAGATTCTCTAGAAGCACCATTTTTAGCACTAATGTTGCTTCACTCTTCAGACTCTGCTGGCAAACCCTCTTTGAACCATTTGTAGAGGCCCCCTTCTAAGTGGAAGACATTCGTGTAACCATTTAGGACTAATAGGTAGGCTGCTATCAGTGATCTGCAGGAAGTAGCAAGAATAAGCTTTCATATCTTTCTGGGGCGGGGAACCAGTAAATGAGTAAATTTCATAACAGGGAAAATTGAAAATGGAGAATAGTAACGGTAGAATCAGAGAAGTTCACAGACCTTGACTGTTGACCTTCAGGAAGATTTTGGGATGGCCTCATTGTACCCCCAGCTGAGCAAGCCACTATTATCTTAGCACTTTTATCAATCTTTGATTCCACGGCTGCAAACATGCTCTAACTTGTTAGTTTTCCCTTGGGCACATAACTTGAGAATTACAACGATTTGGAAGCATTGTTACATATTTCATACTCTGCATAAACTCAGGATTTTCTTCCGTGCCAGCAAAGATGCCAAAAAATGCAAATGCAGCACGCCTTGCAATATCCCATGCTGTCCATTCCTTTATAAGCCTATATACTTGTACATTGATAGCACCTGGTGGATGAGCCTGCGATCAAAACAGGAAAAATAAGTTAGGCAATTCAGTCTCAAATGATGCAGTTTGCTATTTTGAGCTCTGTTCATAAGCTGTAAGTTATGATTGATATTTCTTATTCAGACATAATGACAAGTTCCCTAACCTCTTTGAATTCCGCTTCTGGTCTCACATCAAGAATCACAAAGTTGTTTTCTTTCTGAAGGCGCAGAGCTTCCTTCACATCCACACTCCTGACCTGAAATAACCAAGTTTGGTTCTTAGTTCTCTCTCTCAATGTGTATGTGTGTGTCTAAGAGAGACAAAGGGAGGGAAGGAGGGACCTTTTTCTGTCGAAGAACTTCTCTCTTAGTCTTCCAATCTTCCTCAGCTAATCCCTCCAAAGAAAGAGAAGAAAAATAACCCACTCAGAGTCAAGATCGAAGATAAACACAGCAAAGACTCCATAACTAGTTAGGAACAATCAGTTGGAGCCAAGTGATCTTGTTTCTGTTCAAAAGCCATGGAAAATCCTGCTAATAAAACCCAGGTTAGAGCAAAGTACCTGGTGATTTTGCAGGTTTTGTTGCCGCGTTGAAGACTCTTAGGCCTCTCGGAACTGTGCATGAGGATGTCCTACCCCGTAAAGATCCATTTGATCTGACAGTGAAGAAAGGTAAGCTAGGGTCTTGGGCAGTCTTTGAAGAGAAAATTAGTGGTGATGATTGATAATTAGGATACAAAGAAGATGAAGATGAGGGTGAACTGATTGAAGGAAGTGCAGTCATTTGAGAAGGTACTTTCAAGTTAGAGAGATTGGTTCCTTGTTCAACAATTGATAGGTGGTTGAACTGCTTGCTGCTCCTCGCTTTTGCTACATCTGGAGTTCATTGAATGCTAGCTAGATTAAGAGCAGACTGGGCCCTAAGCATTGTGGATATTTATGGTGTTAGCTGTCTAAAAAATCTGGATATGTGGTTCGTGTTTGAGGGTTTGTTACCCTTAGGATTACATGGGATCCTTTTATTTTGTCCCTTGTGTTTTGCTGCTGCTGCTGCACAGCAGCCCCATCTGCACCGATTTTTGCAATCACGGCACCCCAAGATCCAAGCCATGCTACCATAATTTTAAGTAGAAAAAGGGAAGAAATTTTTTTAAATTTTTGAAAAATATAGTTTCAACTGCGTTTATAAACATTATCCATATTTGGTACTCCACCCAAATAGAGTAGTGTGTGTTTAACTTGAGGATGGTCGCGCGCGCTACCAAAAACATAGCAGTGTATGTTTTACTTGATTGTTTGTTTTTGTAGTTGAACATGTTTCTAAAATAATTAAATTAATTCTTTTAAAGTGTTTTTTTTTATGATTTTGATTTATTGATATTACAAATTAAAAAATATATATTATTTTAATATATTTTTAATTAAAAAATATTTTTTAAAAATACATGCATAGCATTACCAAACACATTGGGATATAATGGTCCAAAAGGATGTGTTTAGGAATGTGGTTCTCAAATTTTGAAAATTTTTTCCGCTTAAAATGAATTATTTTTAATATTTTTAAATTGTTTTGATGTGCTGAAATCAAAAATTACTTTTTAAATATAAAAAAATATTTTAATATATTTCTAAATAAAAAACACTTTGAACCATCATCACAATCTCAAACTGTTTTAGTAAGGTGGAGCTTCTAAAATTGCTTAAGAAAATTAATGGCATTTGATTGAATATTAGGTTAAAAATGTGATCGTATTAAAATAATTAAAAAATAAGCATATTTTAAATTACATATGTAATTTATATGATCAAGAAATTATGTAATATTTTCTATAGTTTTTCATTTATTAACATATTCAAAATTATATGGTATATGGTATAAAAGCTATTTTTATCAAAACTAACCTGAGGTTGATCTGAACTAATACTCATGTCATTTGTTAAATAAGTTAATTTAAATTAATTAAAAATGTTTTTTTTTAAAGTTCAAAATAATATTTTAAAAAAAAATCAAGCAAATTTTTTTATTGGTTATAGGTGTTGACTTTCATATGATACATTTATATTTTTATATATATTTTGATAATAACAATAATATAAAAACTAAAGTAATAATATGTTTTGTTGAGAATAAAGTTTAAATATATTTATACAAGTATCATGTCGACAAACATAATTAAAGACTTCATGAATAAATCAAGAACAAGTCTAAGAAAAAAGCATATTAAAGACTTAGAATTAAGTACTCATTTTTAGTACTAGATGTAAACCATTTTATCTCATCTTAGTAATATAAAATTAAAATGAATGCACATACTTCACTATATATACATTTAAAAATAATTAATAAGACGATTCTAAAAATTCATCTAGATTAAAAATAATAAATCTAAAAATCTACATAAACTAGGTGATTACTTATTTATTTGTGATAAACACCTACAAATTCTGCAAGAATTGGTTGACTAATCGGCTTGATTAATATAAGCTGATCAACCGTTTCAACTATTAATGGGATTGCAACGGTTATAAACAATTAATTTTTGCTATATATATATATATATAAACTATTTTAATAACAAAAACACTTTAAAATCATCAATCATTAATTATAATATAATTAGTGCTATTAAAACCTTTATTATATTATAGCACAAAAGTATTTAAAATCTCATACTCATTATAATTGAATACTTTCAATTCCTTGAAATGATATCTTGTAAGATATGGAGATATTAAAAATCTAAATTGTATTATCTATTATATTAAGAGAGTTAATTGTGCTAATAAAATTACACTTGTGAGTCTTTGAAAATTAGGTATAAATTCTTGGTGTTATTGGGGTAATTTTATTAAGAAAAAAATCTTGAAAATAACATATATTCAAGTGAAAAAAATATTAATATAGATTTATCAAATTATTATTATATTTTTAAAATTGGATTAGTGAAGGAATAATTATTTATCCATGATAAAAAGTAAATTTGCAAATTCTGTAATTTCATATCTCTCTCTATGAATATTTTGTTCTCCAGGTAACTTGTTTATACCTCCCTGATCTCTCTTTTTACGTGGGATGAAAACCTATTGTTATTTTTCAAAGTATTTGTATGTGAATTAAAATATTATATATTTTTTATATTAAACAGCACCAAAAATGGATCAGTGTTGTAAGCTAGCTCTAGTGTTAATTGTTGCAGGCAGAGGAAAAAAAAAAAAAAGGTATTAACAGTAGTTATTATTTGTCGGGATCAGGAACCTTGCCATCATTGCCATGTCTGAGCACGACTTTAAAGAATTCATAGATTATGATAAAGAACAACATGGGAGCAACTTACAATTTCAATTCAAACCCTTTTCAAAGAAGGCGGTATATTTATTGCCCTCGTCCAATATAAATGCGGCACCCTTCTTGCAAGTTCAAAAAATATTTGGAAAAATAGTTGAAATTATATATTTTTTAAAATTTTTAAGTATATAAATTTTTATATTGTTTTAATACGATAATGGTAAAAATAAATTTTTTAAAATAAAAAAATATTATTTTAATATATATTTTTAAAAAATATATTTTAAACCACAATTAATATCATATTTTTAAATATTTTTTTAAAATTTTCCATCAAAAAAGTGAGAGATCGGATTTGTGGTTGGTATTATTATATAGATTTTAAAGTGAAAAATAAAATCATTATATATTATTGTATGTATGTGTGTGTATATATTAGTATATTAAAATCTTATCAATGTGATGATTTTTAAAATGAAAAACAATGTAAAAACAAAGTTATAAAGCAAAAACAAATATTCTTGATGCATGATAGTTTATGAAAATATTTATTGGTAGTTTCAAAATCAGAATCTTTTTTTTTTCTTTTGTTTAAAATGAAAGTGATTAACGAAGTGAATTCCCTCGTTATATATATATATATATATATATATATATATATATATATATATATATACACTCACACACACCAAAATCATGCTCTCTACCATTCCAAGAGATTTTAGAGAAATTTTACTCAACACACTACCAATGCAAAGGTGAGAGCAGTGGGATCATAGCAAATGTATCAGTTGGATTTAAGAAAAGATATATGGGATGCAATTGATCAAGTGCGAGCTAGGAGTAGTATAAAATCTATTATTTTTATTATGCACATAAAACACTCTATTTTATGTCATTTAAGATATTAACTGATATAGTGAGTGATTTATTTCCTCTATATCATCTTGAGTTTAAATCTTATCTGAGATTGTAAGTGAATTTTATTTTTAATGTACCAATTCAAAAATAAATCAAAAATTGACGTGATGCACAATGTTTCTTGTTGGGTATGCGATCTGTTTATATATACACTTGTTTCATTAAAAAAAAAAGTATAATAACTTGAAACAATACAGGGATCATGCAGAAATTAAAAAGTATTACAAAATCCCTTGAAAAATTCCCTAGATGAATTTTAAAAAATAGTTAATTTTATATTAAAATAGATGATTTATCCTAAAAGAAATTATATTATGAGCCTGTTTGTTTTTGTGTTTTAAAAGTATTTTTTAAAAAAATTATTTTTTTTTCTTTATTTCAAGTTAATTTTTTTGTGTTTTTAAATTATTTTAATTTTTTAAAGTTAAAAATAAATTTTAAAAATAAAAAATATTACTTTAATATATTTTTAAATAAAAATATTTTAAAAAATAACTATTATAACACTATCAAATAAAATTCATGCATAGTCCAGTCCCTTTTGCAAATCTTAATTTATTTGTTGTATGAGAAAGTGGTAACTTTTATATGTGAACAAGTTTTAAAATTATGTTTTATTTAAAAAAATAAAATTAATATTTTTAAGTAATTTTTAATAATTTTATAAAAATATAAAATATAAAAAATATTTTTATTTATTTTTAAATAAAATATATTTTAAAAAAACTCAAGTAATAATAGAATAACCTTCTATTTATGCCCCCCCCCCCCCCCCCCCAGCAAGTGCATGATCAAAGAGAGTGAATTCCTGATCCATGTCCCACATGATGATATAATCGACGGTGAACAGAAATGGAAAGTAGGGTCCACAAAATGTTAAGGGAAGCACATGATCCAAGACGTTGCCATATGGGTCTCTACCACTAGCTCTCGTCCACAGACCACCGACGCTGTAGGCCGGAATTTATTAAATCAAATCTTCTGATCTCGACACGTGTACTACTTCCGTACAGAACGATCACATTTACGACGTGAAAACCACGTTTTTCAGGCCCTAACATTAAAAAAAAAATTTCCTTTTTTTTTAAAAAAATTAAATTATTTTAATATACTGATATTAAAAATAAATTTTAAAAATTAAAAATATATTATTTTAATTAAAAAAATTTATAAAATAATTTTTATAAAATTTTCAAACAGCCTCTTAAACAATAAACTTATCTATGCTGCTCATGCTTATATTTTATAAGAATTTTTAATAAATAAATGTATTTATAAGGTAATATTTTTACTCTTTTTTTTCTAATTTGATATTTAAATAATAGTATAATAATATCTATTAATTAGGCTAAATATGTATAAAAATAATTATATTATTATTGTCACCATGGTTAATTTGAAACTTTATTGATTGTTACTATATTTGATTTCTTTTTCAAGCAAATTCATAGTGTTTTTTTAGTAATATTAGCTTGGGACTTTTCATATGTCATATTTAGAAATATATATTTTTTTAATCTATATTTGAAGATAAATAATTTAACTAGCTCTGAGAATAATCTTGAATTTTTTCAAGAAATTACAATACACATCTTACAAATCTAATACACACACTACAAAATAAAATAAAATAAATTATATAAAAAAATAGATAACAAAAAAAAAAAAAATGAGATAACAATACTCACCTTTAGCCTTGACTTTGATGTTGATATTTTTTTCTTTCTCTTGTGGCTACAAGTTACCAAAAGTTTAAATTAATTTTAAATTATTAGTCTAAGTATTTAAGGAGGTATGCTTCATTATTCCTTACCTTTTAGGTTTAAATCTTGAGATAAAGCATTCAAAAATCTATTAAATCCTGCTAAATATATCAGACTGATACAAGAGTAAATTATTTAAAATTATTTTTTTAAAAAAATTAGTATTGATAAACATATAAGTTGATTTAAAAATACCATTATTATGAAATACAACTCAATACTATTAGTTTCAAGGTAGCATTTAATTGCACTATTGGATAGATAATTAACGTTAAATTAATTTTGAGACCCAACAAAAGCCAAAAGGAAAATAATTAAGAAAATCTATTAAATTCCTCTAAATACATCAACTGAGAAGTGAATTATCAAGATTATTCAGAAAGAAATTTAATTTCCATAAACATATAAGTTGATTAAAAAATACCATTATTACTCAACACAATTCCATACTACTAGTGTCATGGTAGCATTTAATTGCAAACGAAAAGGCAAGAGTCCAAGAATCACGAGCAACAGCTAAAAATACTATGAAATGATGATAGAATTGCATGCAGAAGATAACAGCCCACTCGTCTTCAACTTTACTATATATACCTCCTCTCTCTCTAGCTCGCACGGGCTTCAAAGAAAAGCGAATCTCACACGCTCTTTGAAGAGATTGTTTCGCCGGACAACACTACATTATACATTACAGGGGGTATTGTTCTGGGGTTCCTTCTCTCAAAAACAGAGAGATATTGAGTGAAATAAGAAAAAAATGGAAGCTTTTTACTATTTGGTTTTTGCGGCATTAAGTGCTGTAGTGTTTGGAGTTGAGTTAAGCAAGACAACAAAAGATCGAATCAATACATCTCCTGCTTTCAATTCTTTCAAGAATAACTACCTTGTAGTGTACTCTCTTATGATGGGTAAGTGTGTGCCTTTTCTTTTATTTTTCCATTAAAAATCCTAACCTTTTTAGATCTATAATGTATTTGCATGGATGCATGGATCTGATGTGATTTACGTGTGTTTGATTGTTTTTTGGAGGTGGGGTTATTAGCATTTTTGTGGGATTTGTTTTTTCTGGTCTTCAAAGATGGAAATTTTATGAGAAAAATGAGAAGTGTGAGGAATGCGGGACTCGGGTTGTTTTTTTTATAGGGCGGGGAAGTGGGATCTGGATTTAGATTGGTCATAAATAAGTGGGTCTGATATGGGTTCTTGTTTTTCATTTTGTTTGTTTTTTCTACTACTTAGTGGAGGGTTAGTATTTGGTGCTGTAAAAGTTTGAGCTTCCGTTGTGTTTTGTACTTTTAAACTGATAATGGAGATTGGATCTGATTTATTTTGTTGAATTTTAGTTGAGCAGCCTCTTAAGGTTAGCTAGATTTGGATGTTCTATCTTGCCTTCAATATCAGACTAGAATTTGTTGATTAAGTTGTTTCAGCAATTCTGTTCCTGATAAATTACTGTTTATGTGACAGCTGGTGATTGGTTGCAAGGTCCATATGTTTACTTCCTTTATACTACATATGGCTTTGGGAAAGGGGAGATTGGGCAGCTTTTTATTGCTGGTTTTGGGTCCTCCATGCTGTTTGGGACGATTGTCGGATCTTTGGCTGATAAACAGTGAGTGGTTCCTCGAGAGTTGTTGTTTTATGATAATGTTTTTCCTTTACTAAGTGTGATCTGCTTGGCTTCATGTCAGGGGTCGAAGGAGGGCATGTGTGACTTATTGCATTACCTATATACTGAGCTGCATTACCAAGCATTCTCCTCAGTACAGAGTTTTAATGATAGGCCGTGTCTTGGGAGGTATCGCCACTTCTCTCCTATTTTCATCATTTGAGTCATGGCTGGTCGCAGAACACAATAAGGTAATGGATTGTTTTTCTGCTGTAGTGTTATTAGTTAATACTTTCTGGTTTCAGGTTTAGAAGAACAAATCATTGCATAACACTTGGTAGATCAGTGAACCTCCTTAACATTAGTGGTTCAAGGTTTCTGATCTAAGTTTCTGCCATAACAATTTCTCCTCACTGTTCTTTGCTAAAACCAATTCAATCTAATCATTAACAGATGGGTAATCACCTTTAAATGTAACCTCATCTTAATTCTTCTTATTCTCACTTAATTGGTGCAGAGGGGCTTTGATCAACAATGGCTGTCACTGACATTTTCAAAGGCAATTTTTCTGGGAAATGGTCTTGTGGCTATCTTGTCAGGATTGTTTGGAAACTTTCTTGTAGATACATTTCAACTTGGCCCTGTGGCTCCTTTTGATGCTGCTGCATGCTTTCTTGCAATTGGAATGGCCATTATTTTGTCATCATGGACAGAGAACTACGGAGATCCTTCAGAGAACAAGGACTTGATTGCCCAATTCAGGGGTGCTGCTGTGGCCATTGCTTCTGGTAGAGTCTGATAGTTGTTTTGCATGATGCGTTCATTGCTCAGTGTGGTGTTTGGCAAGCTAATCTTTTTTTTCCCAGCCTGTTTCTTCCTTGCTACTTTTTTGACCTTGCTTCCCCATATTTTTTCCTTATACTTTTCCCCTGTCCTCTGAATTATATTTAATGCTTTTCAGATGAGAAAATTGCTTTGCTGGGTGCAATTCAGTCTCTGTTTGAAGGTTCTATGTATACCTTTGTGTTCCTCTGGACACCTGCTTTGAGCCCAAACGATGAGGAAATTCCTCATGGATTTATTTTTGCGACATTCATGTTGGCATCAATGTTGGGAAGCTCTATTGCATCTCGGTTGATGGCCCGCTCATCACCCAGGGTAGAGAGCTACATGCAGATTGTTTTCATTGTCTCATCAGCATCTCTTCTGCTTCCTATTGTAACCAGTGTATGTATGGTTTCCAATCTATCATTTTGATCCTTTGTTTCCTCCTTCCATGTTCTCCTATTAATCTGCAGTTTCTCTGACATGGAACAGTTCTTAGTAGCACCTTCTAAAGTTAAGGGTGGCGGCATCTCATTATCAGGCTGTCTCCAGATGCTTGGCTTCTGCACCTTTGAGGCTTGTGTAGGGATATTCTGGCCTTCTATTATGAAGATGAGGTCCCAATACATTCCTGAGGAGGCCAGAAGCACCATTATGAACTTCTTCCGCATTCCACTCAATATCTTTGTGTGCGTTGTTTTGTACAATGTAAGTTGCTAGTTTTACTTGTATATCCTGACCCATTAGGAGTGGTAATTGTAGAATTGCTCATAAAACTGGAAAAACCTAGATTACTCACCAGGTGTTTATGCATTTGTGCTAGCATTTTATAAGTTTTGATCACACTCGATAGACTCAGTGCACTGGTTTAACCTTCAGTTAGTTAAGACTAACCTAATTGGTATCCATCTCCAGCATGACCAACCTGTAACTTGGAAGTAGTTTTCTGTTCCATGCTACCACCCTCCCCCTCCCCTCCAACTCACCAACCACATGTGACTGCAAACATGGAGTGTCTCTCGTTTTGTGTTTGCTTACTAGTTCTTTGGTTTTTTATTTGAAGGTCAATGCATTCCCTATCACTGTTATGTTTGGTATGTGCTCGATTTTCCTCGTGGTGGCATCTATCTTGCAGAGGAGGCTCTTGGTGATTGCAGAAAAGCAAAGTAAATCTTTTCCCTCTACTTTGCAACTTCTGTTGAACTTAGATATAAATGCAGTTCTCAGTCCATCTTTAGATTATATTGTGCTGCATACTGCATAGTGGAAGAAACATGGTGCATATTTTTACCAATACTTGCCTGTTGCATTATTACAGAGACAGAAGTCTGGGAAATGAAGGAAAGGGATAATGAGGCAGAGCCACTGAACATTTGATCAAACAGACCGATTACTTTTGGAAACAACAACCACCCAATTCATTCTATATATCTGTTGTGCTTCCAGCTAGTTCGAAGTTTACATATGATTTAACCTTGAAATCAACAAGGAGAATATAGTGGTCTGTCTTCAAAGAAGGAGATACAAACACGCCTCTTTGACTTCTACAATTATTCATTTTTGGCTGTCACTTATTTGACAAGTAGTAGTAGTGTATTAGTAGTAGTCTTTTTCGTTCCCCCACCTTTGCTTGTTGCTGCAAGTCTGCAAGGAATTTGTCATGTCTACAAAGTAATTCATGTAATAGTTTTCAAAACTTGGTCTATAAGTCTGTACTCTCAATTTAAATTATATATGGCTTCTCAATGTGCTTACCTATTTGATGATGTGTTCTCAAGCTTTTGCGCTGAAATGATTTTTTAGATGATTTTAATACGCAGATGTGGCAATGAACTAATGATCGATGATGTATCATCCTAATGCTTTTCTTGATGCTTCACATGTAAGGTTTAAGATATGATTTCTTGATGCTTTACAAGGAAGCTACAGGTTATTGAAATTTACTGACGTGGCCTGAAAGTGACCCTGGTAATTATTAGGAGAAAACGGAAATCTTAGCTGATAAGTTTAGAAATTAGGCACGCTGATCTTACTTGCTCTTCCCTTGTGTGATCACAAGTGATTTGACCAATACTTGTGAGGAAAGAACATCTCTGTATTTATAAAACAGAAAAATCATCAAATGAAATAATCATTTCTTATATATATAGGTTTTCTCTTTTTTGGTTGGTGAGTGATATGTTAGTGTTTCTTTCTTTGAATGAATAGAAGGATATGTAGTTTTTCTTGAATTTGCATTGAATTATGCTAGTTTTTTTTTTTGTGTTTTTTTCAAATTTTTGATCTTATAGTAGGGTTATAATATTTTGAATTGGAGATTGTAGATTGCAAGGTTCTTAATGATTTTTTTTTAAAATATCTGATGTGAAGCAATTGAATAGTTACTATGAAGGACCAATTGAAGATCCTAGACAAAGGAGAGTGGTTGATATTTATGAATTTCTTTGAATCCGAGGAAAAAATGGGTTCTTATATCATGTGTGATGCTAATTTTAGAGAAATTCTTCCACAAAATCACCTTTGGAGGCATGTTAATAATGGTTTGGTTCTGAATTGCATTGCATTTGGAGGTGTAATATGCAGCTGAGGATGCTGTTGAACAAATTTGGAAACGAATCAATGGCGGCTATAATATTTATTGACTTTCTAAATTTAGCTTGATTATACGGGTTCCAGTAGTTGAAAATAGGTGGTTCGGATGTGTTGGATATTCCGAACCTGCTGCTACAATGTTACCAGTGAACTGGTTTTCTCTGCTGTAACTTTCTTTTTTGTTGGATTTTCTGGAGTTTTTTTTTTGTTGGATTGTAGTAGCAGTCTGTTTGTCATCCAGTTGTTTTGTGCTAGAAGGCTGGCGTTCTATTCCTTGACAAACAAAATGCCAGGAAATGTCCTGCAAGATCAAACACCATCGCTAGTAATAATGTGCTGGAAGGTATGGAAATCCAGGCACAAATGTGTTTTAGAAGGCTCTCAGATTGATCCTAGGACTGTGAACTCAGCCTTTAGAATTTGTGTTGAGTTGCAAGGAGCAAGGCGTTTCTTGTGCAAAGGAAACATCATGCTATTCAGACAAGCAGTTCAACCGTTTGGACAACTCCTAGGGCAACACTTCAACTTTGAAAGTCAACATTGATGCAGCCTTCAAAGGAAATGAAATTAATGCTGGCGTCTGGATTGCATGGATAAAGCACAGAGGTACAGCCATGGATGGCATTTCACAGCGACTAAGGTGCGGAAACTTTTGACCGGTTGAAGCTTAATTTCCCTCTTTGAGAGGCAATGAGGATGGCAGTATCAAGAAGACATGACAATCTGATCATTGGAACTGATTCAGCCATTGTAGCTGAAGCATTATCACAGCAACATGAAGATATTAATTGGGATATCTATCAAATCATTGATGATATTAAAATGCTTTTGAGCAGTCATCAAGATTGGCAGATTGAAAAGCTAGAAATACATGTAATGTTTAAGTTCATCTTCTTCGGCTAGATATGCAGTGCAATGAGTTTGGGTTTTTATGCAAAGGGTCTTTCATGAAAAAGAGAGATTTTTTTTAATCCAATCTTTATACTTTAAGTTTGTTCATATGATTTGCTCCTTTGTTTCATTAACTCTTTGGAATTTTTCCATGAAATGGTTGTAGGAGACTTGGAGGAAAATGTGGGAATTTTTCCATGAAACAATATTTTTAAAAAGTTTTAAATCTTTATCTAAAATAGCTTCTTTAAAATGACCTAGCAAGCTTGTGATATAGGCGGCAAAAGTATAGGAGTCAGATTAAAAGATTGTTTTGATGAGGGACTATTTACACAAACAACAAAAACTATAAGGACCTCCAAACCTCATTAACCTCTCATTTTCATTTTCGTCTTGCTCTTCTAGGGTCTCTAATAAAGAAGATAATGGAAACGATAAGAAGTTGGTCTTAACCAGAAAATCTCCATCGATTTTTTCACGAAAAAGAGAGAATGAGTGCAGAACAAGAACAGCCGATGATCAGCAACGAAGCCAAGAAGACAAGGGATCAGCCAAATTTGACAGAATGTCAGTCTTGTGGTCTCCGCACCCCCTCTCATAAAAGACTCGAAATTTTATACAGTGAGTGGCGAATCATCCTTCTTTGTACAAAATGTTTTAACCTTGTTGAGTCTTCCAAAATTTGCTCTTATTGTTTTAGGAAATTTTCTGTCAAGACTAAGTGTTTTCGTTGTTGCCAATGTAAGAGGGTTGTTCATAAATCTTGTTTTGCTAAACGTAAGAATGTTGCCCCTTGGTCGTATTCTTGTTATGGTGACAGTGGTGGTTTTTCTGTTTGTATTGACTGTTGGGTGCCGAAATCGGTTGCTATTAAAAGGGGGAAGGTTTGTGGGGTTAGCAAGAGAAACGATACTGGGGTTTTGGGTAGAAGTTTGGAGGATGTGGTGAAGGATGCTGCTTGCACGGTACAGGAGAAGGTTGAGTCTGCGGTTAGGGCTAGAGAGTTGGCTGTGAGGAAGGCTTTGGAGGCGAGGAAGGCGGCGGATGTGGCTAGGAAAGCATTAGATTTGGTGGCTAATAATGAGGGTGGCAAGGAGAATAATGATAATGTTGATGATATTGAATTGGCATTTCAATTGCATAGAGCAATGAATAGTTCACCTCGGATTTCAAGTAATTTGTGCTTGGTTAATTCAAGTTGTTTGGGTGTTCCTATGATAGGGGAGGGTAATGGTGAAATGCGGATTAGAAATTCAGAATTGAGCAATCTCGGTGCTTTTGGAAAGCTTGATGGCTTCATGAGTAAAAGTGTGGACGTGGGGCGTCGGAAATCAAGTGGAAATGATGATGGTATAATCAGACCAGATGCTAAGAAAGATAGGAATGTGGGCACGCAGCAGCAAGAACAGAGCTTTTTCAACAAGTTGATAAACTCAAGGGGGAATGATTGCAGTGTGAACTCTGATTCTCAATCTTATAGGGAAGGAAACGAGTCTATGGTTCCTGATGATAAAGGATGCAAGAGAAAGCATGATCGCTATCTGCTGAAGTATAGTAGGAAAAGGGTTTTGTTCAAGTATAGTAGGAGAAAGGTTATGCTCAAGTATTGTAGGAGAAAGTTTGATGAGAGGTTAATTCCAAATGGTAGGCCCAAGTTCCTTTATGAAGGTTTGCTCTCAAGACTTGGGCTTCCACTACAGAACAACTGCTAAGGTGTTCTAAAGAACCATTGTGGATATGTTAATGATGGCCATGGATCTTGCAGATTTACATATAGATTTCTGTTAGGCTCTCAACTTTTGAGGTTTCAAAGAGTTAAACAAGTTCACATTTTCCTTTCTGTATAAAATTCCGTGTACTCGTGATCTTTCTTATTTAATGAGCATGCTTTGATATAAAATTCACTGATATTTAACCTGAATGACTGATGGTTTGAGAATATCTGGAACACTTCTATGTGAAGCGAAGGAATGCGAAAGTAGCAATTTTATATGATATGCAGTAAAGGATCTGTTCCGGGAGTTTTTACCTGCTCTATATGGCTGTTAATTTATGGGCCAGGATGTTCTTTGCTTTGCTTCATTTTCAAAAATGTGAATACAGATGGTTGACTTTGCTTGATAGAGTTTTATTACATATTTGTTTTTGTTTATCCACTATTTGGAAGTTTCAGTATGCTGTCCTTGGATTCTAACAAGGAAAGCTTCCCTGTGCCATTTGATTGATTAAAGCTCCGTGCCACAACATTCTTTTTGGCATTTTATTTTTTATGCTAGTTGCAGCTCTTGGTCTTCCTTTTATTTTGTTTTAATTGTTCTCGTGACTCTATTAGTATGAACATTGCATGTCTAAGGAGAAAGATGAAGGAAAAAGGTGCTTTATTTGAATTCAGTCCTGGAAGTATGTTGTCTATGGGATGCTGATTAAACAATGCACCAATATAGAATCAAAGTGCTGATAAGTAAGCTCTTCATGTAAAGGTCTGAGATTTTGCTCCTGCCACTCCATTGTAGACTGCTGATACGTTCCTGATCTTGTGCCTTGTATCTAACTGTTTGTTGACGCTGCTTGTTTAATGGGGCTGGCCCCAGCAGCGCCTAGCCTCTCCCGCGCGGGGGGCAGGCTAGAGCGCGGGGGGCAGGGCCCCAAGACAGCCCCCCCGGGCAAGAGAGAAAGCCAGCAGGGACTGTCCCCGTGTCAGCCTCTGAGCTTATCCCTTGATGAATTTTTCTGTCTGGCCTGGCCAGCCTAACGTCCAGCTCATATTCGTCAAAAAATCTGCGTTGCCGAAGTAAGCATTGAGTGGGAATGTTTGCATTGAATTAATTCCGCTGATTCTAATCTGTTTGTGCAAAGTAGGATGCAGCGGCTCCTGCAATTGTTCATCTGGATTGTTACTACTACTGTTTCTGCATTGCTGCAGCTGATTCATAATAAGTTGAGTTAGTCCATAGAAGTTGATTATGGCATTAATTTTGTTGTAGGCAGTCTAAGAAGTCCTCAACCCATGTGTATTATTGCTCTGGTTTTTCACGCACTTTTGACTGGCTTTGTAATTCTTCGCCTTGCTTTAGTTTTTCGTCTTTTGGCTAGAATTTGTCACTGTTTGGGAGTGCAGTTTAAATAACTGATATTATTTTTTCAAACACTGCCGACAAAACCGACAAACAAGTGAATGCTCGATCACTACATCACCTGTTTAGATAAGGAAAAATCGAGACGATATCGATACGAGCACCAGCGTCGTCGGGACGAGTATTAGCCGAGAGATTGGACAAGCCAAGTGTCGGCTCCATTTTCCATTAAAGAAAGTCAAAGAACATGTCCACAAGAGTTCCTTGCAGTTTACACACAGGCTTTGGTCGCCGTAAGGCTTCCACGTTGCAGCCACGCAAGCCAAACCCCATACTTTGGAATTTTACATATAGTTTTGGAAAGAAAGACCAACATCATGCAAACGTCCACAATGGTCTTGAAAAAAAAAAAAAACCCTTAATAACCACGTATAATCAAGGACATGCCTGCATGATTCTTTGTCTATATTTACAGTAAATAGATCAATCTTTTATCTTATAATTCATATTGGCTCTTTGGTTAATCTACAAACAATAATTTTTCTTTATAGAGGCCCGGGCCTGGATCTATATAGGATCTTGAAGGCATTTTACAAAGAACAAATTAAATTTTAAAAAATCTCACCTTTTAGTTCGGTATAGAGCTTTCCTTCCTTCTTTTTTTTTTTTTTGGTAGTTGGCCATGTCTTTTTAGCAATATTTTTTTTTCTCAATCCCATTGATTTGGGACATTTCGTATCCTTATATAAGGATAAAGAGTTAAGCAATATGAATCTTCTCACCCTAGAATAAAGAGTTAAGCAATATGGTCCATTTTTATTTTTTTAATATATATTTTTGTATTCATTCAATGTGAGATATTTTTTGTAAAAATGTTGTACCATTATCTTATTTATTTTTTGTTGTACATGTCAGAAGATGTGCTATTTGAATCTTGAAATTTCCGCAATAGCACAGAAGCCTTGATTCCATGCCCTTTCTTGCATCCTCTTGTCACACTGGCTTTTGCGGGTTCTTTTTGGCTCTTCTGTTTTTATCTGTGTGTTTGTATACTAGTTTCTTTTAAGCTCCTCTGTTTGTGTACATGTATGTTTGTAAACTTTCTTGATAGTTATTAAAGAATTATTTTAATTTAAAAGTTTAAGTTTTTAAATAATTCTTTTATATGCTATCTGAGTTTTATTAATAAGTGATTATAAATTTAAATCTCATTATCTCCATTCTAATTAATAAGAATATTTAAGCACAAAATAATTTAAATTGATGTAAATTTTAAATCTATTTTTTTTTTTACTTGAAGTGATATATGTTAGACAATAAAATAAAATTATTTTTGAAACCTCAATACCTAATAATAGCTTAATTAAATTTTAAATTGATATGATTATTTTACAATAGTTATCTTATTTTGACACTAGCCTTTTTACGGATATATCACCTCGAATATTATTAAAAAAAGAGGTGAGGATCATGAGATTTTTCTTCTTGCTGTGTATATGGTCCAGATCTGAAAACCCCTTTTGTTTCAAGAACATCATTAAGTAGGTTTATTATAAGACTTTGTTGATTCAATTGAATTTGTAAAACATGGTGTCTAAGTATAAAATAATATATACCACCGATGGCATTTCATCCTCAAGGATTTAAAAAATGGAATCATAATATAGAAACAATGAAAACTGAAATATGACATGCTTCAATTATCAACTTCTCCTAGCAAAAAATAAATCTTGAAACCAACTAGTAAGTAGTTATTTCATTCAAGTTTTCTCTTGCAACTCACAAGAAGCACTGATTAATTTGGTGAAGGTGATGTATATATTTTTATTTTTCCAAAATTCCAGACCCCTGCATATGGAGTTATATTGAGACACAGATCTCAACATGCTCTCCACCCATCTGTACAGGTGCAACCTTGTAAGCATATATCAAGGCAATCTGGGCCATCTTTAAAATTGGCTTCTTTGCTCAAAAACATGAGCATCAGCGTTATCAAGGTTGATGATGCTCGATTCCAATGGCTTCAAGAGCTGAGAATTGTCGATGACTCGATTTTCTTGATGTATGCTACTAGGGTTCCAGCAAGGTAATAATATATTTTTATATTACGCCAAGAAAACAAAAGCTACTGTACTTCAAAACACTCACGAATTCGTGGAGGGAGGCCTAATAAATCACTACTACTCCATTTAGAAAGAAAAGAGAGCAGGAATTCATGAGTTGAAGCTAACCTAAACTTGTAAGCAAGCTAGCTAGCTAGGGCACAGGTATATAGGGTAGGTAGCACACGTGCGTGGGGCTGGGACAAAGAGAGTAGGAGGAGGGGAGTTTGCTTGTGTAGTGTAGATCATCATGACCTGTTACGGCAAGGGATCGATATGGGAGATGGTCTCGTCTCCCTGCAAGTTCAAAAAACAAAGGAATATGCATTACTGATCATAAGCGAGCAGGGAGTACTGATTGCATAACATTCACCGAAAGTAAAGGAAAGGTTTCATATCTGAATATTGCGAATACACATGGAGCCATGGCTTGAAGCTAGCATGGATATACGCTCACGTTACAGGAAATATATCTCTGTAGTGGCCATTTATTAATTTCTGGCCTATAATTGGAGAGTATCTTTCACTGTGAAATGATGAAAAGGAAAGGAATCAATCCCAAGAGTAAATTAATGGGACAAGCAAAGCGACAAGAGGAGGTGCCTGAGCAGCTAGCAGCGTAGAGGCTTGAGACTTGAATACATTTAGAAGAGAAGCAGCTCTCTCTTATACGCATTTATGGCTTTGCGTGTTGCTGCCGAGGATATCAATCTTGTTCCACAGCTACTCTTCAATCTCAATCTTCTCCTCATTATAGCTTTCCCTTTTCTTCTCTCCTCTCTCTACTTATTTTTTTCCTTTTTTTGGAAGTCCATACATTAAATTCAGTACTGAATTTAATGTCCTGGTTATAGCCAAAACACAAGATGTTTTTTTTTTTTTTTTTTTTTTAACGTGGGTGTCCGGGCCAGCTTGCGCGCACCTCGACTAATCCCACGGGCCCTGAAGTTAACGACCATGTAAGCCTCCAGTGGCCATCATATGAGCAACCTAGGGATTGAACCTGAGACCACAGAGGGAGCAAACCTCTTGGTCCCAAATTTTTACCGCTGGGCCACCACCTAGTTATGTTTTCATGTCCTGGTTAACTTGGGTATATAGTTGCTGTTGCCTTTTCTAGGTATTAACTATATTTGTTTATATAAAAAAAAAATCATGAAGATTTATTAATTTTTTTAATACACTAAACTAATATAAAAAATATGTTTTCAGTCTTGATTGACGTTCTAGCTGGCCTGAAAATACTTTTAATGTTAAATGAGCAAATAAAAAAATTATGTTCATGTTTCATAATTGTTCCCAACATATGCCGCAACATCCAATTGAACTGATTCGAAAAACATTATTCCTCTTTGGCATAAAAAAATGCCTAGTTTAGGATATTCCCAATCTAAGATATCTGTAGAATTTACCCATTTATGGTGTCCACGTTATCCCAATTCCAAATACCAAACATTTACTCTTAATTTCACCTACACTCAATGTTTTTTTCCTAAATCTTATATATATGTAAGTGTGAGTTTTAGTAATGCGATCTAAATACTTTTATAAAATATATGTATTGATATTTTTCAAGTACTTTTTTATGTTTTAAGTGATAACATATTAAAAATATTCAAAAATATATAAAAGAATATTAAATTATTGCTTAGTTTTAAAGTTATGCCTTTAAAACAGATGTCTATCAAATTATTCACATGCCAATTGTTTTTCTAAATTGTCACACACCATTTGAAAGTTTGTTTAAGTTTTCTCCTAGTTATAGTTTTCTTCGTATTTTTGAGTGTTTTTTTTTCTCCATTATTTCGTCCCTATAATAGATATAAGTTAGAATTTTGTCCTGCTCTTTGTATGTTTCTTAGTTATAGTACCTCTCACTTAAGTTAGAGATGTCTTGATTTGTCTTCCAATCACATATGCATTACACGACATGTTTGGTTCCATGAAATGTGTTTACCTTTGCATATTTTGAATAGACAATATCATTCCCTTTATCATCCATCACAAAATTCACAATCTATTCCTATACATAATAGTCTTGTTCATCTATGTCCCTTATTTACAACTTACATCTCTCATCAAACTATGACAAATCCCATTAACAACACCTCTCCATAGCTTGTTCTCGTGAGCAATAGTCCTGATGATCCATCGCCAATTTAATCCTCTTTTATTGATCACTCTCAAGGTATAGTTTTTGTTTTTATAGGTACTACTTCTTTTCCAATAAGGTTATATCCTTCACCTGTGTTGTCTCCTCTTTCATAGCCTAGTCCAGTACCAGATTCTTCCTCATCTGTTTCTCCTCTCGGGTTAAATATAGTAGTTGATCTTTCTAACTTTAATCTTTAGCATGTCTCAAATAGTGATCAAATGCCTCCAATATAACCTTCCCGATTTCATCTCAAAGTTCATCGTCTACGACAACTTAAGCATGCTAACCTTAATGTGTCGATGCCTTTAGATTCTTTGATTACTTCTCCTCTTAACAGGGAACCACTAACCTTCAAAGAAGCCATAAAGTATTCAGCATGGCATTAGGCCATGTAAGATGAGATTCAAGTTTGCACTCAAAAGGTACATGGATTCTTGTTCTTTTTCTTCCGTACATGAATGCTATTGGTAATCATTAGTTGTATGAAATTAAAAGGAGAGTAGATGGCAATATTAAAAAATACAAAGTTCATCTAGTTGTTAAGGAGTTTACACAACGAGAGGGCATTGACTTTTAAAAAACTTTCAGTCCTGTAGTTAAACCTGTTACTATGAGTTAGTACTCATTATTGTTATTTCTCGTGGTTGGTTCATTAATCAGCTTTTTTTTTATAATACCTTCTTAAATGAGATCCTTTATGAATAGGTGTATACAAAGTAACCATCTGGCTTTAGTCATTCTACTCTATCCTTTCTTGTTTGTCGCCTTTATAAGTCTATATACAGTTTAAAATAAACCCTTTGAGAATAGTATACTAGACTCAATGATTACCTTCTTTCTCTCATTCCCCCCCTCTAAAGTTGATACATCATTGTTTATTTTAGTTATGGGTGATGCTATGTCTTTCTTATGTATGTATATGGATGACTTTTTGCTTACTAGGAGCAATCTGGTTATGTTTAAACAATTGATTCACTTGCTAAATTCATAGTTTAAACTTTAAGACCTAGGCTTTATGCACTATTTTTTAAGGATTGAATTTAAACACACCTTCATGGGATTCATGCTCACACAACACAAATATATCCTTACTATCCTTCATAGAGTTGCATGTCTTCCTCTAAACCTGTATACACATGTTTCTTCCTCTTTTAAGTTGGCTTTGGCTTTTGGTACCTTATATTTTGATTCTACATGGTATAGATAAATTGTTGATACTTTTTAATATCTCACTTTTACAAGACTAAATATTTGTTATGCTGTCAATAAGATATATCAATTTATATACTCTTCTTCTGAAGGTTATTGGTCTTTTATCAAACATATCTTATGTTATCCGAAAGGTACAACCTTCTATGGGTTGCATATTACTCGTATCTCTTTTACTTATGTTGATTGGGTTAGTAGTATTGATGATCAAAAATCCATTGACAATTACTTAGTGTATCTCGATAATACACATATCTCATGAAAGTTCAGGAAGTAAAGAAAAGTGACTAGATCTTCAACTAAAGTAGAATATAAAGCTCTAGTTGATAATACTGCTGAGATTTTATGGCTTTGTTTTTTGTTCTTAGATTTTTTGTTTTTTCATACTCGTATGACTATATTCTGGTATGATAATTTAAGTGCTATTTATTTATTTTTAGCAAGCTTTTTTCTCGTGCTATATTTACTTATTTTCAATCCAAACTTTATATAGAGTCTTCACCTTTAGCCTCCTGAAGGGGCATATTATAAAAAA
The DNA here is from genome assembly GCA_018804465.1 of Populus tomentosa. Taxonomy (NCBI): domain Eukaryota; kingdom Viridiplantae; phylum Streptophyta; class Magnoliopsida; order Malpighiales; family Salicaceae; genus Populus; species Populus tomentosa. The sequence goes on from CM031997.1 coordinate 522,823, forward strand.
TTTTATGGGAATTAAGGATTATTTCACATATTTGCTTTGTATAGGATAAGTCTGTGTAATACATTGTATGTTTGTTACTGTACACAATCCTACACGTATAAATACAAGAGAAGGGCTGTTATCTCTCTTGTTTAAACTTCCTAATATATTCAGAAATCTTATCTCCTACAATCTCTAACTTTAAGTACATTGCAGGCAGCATCTTCTTGTTTTCCTCACTATATACCCACTGCTGTCTTCGAGATTAACATTGTTAATTAATTAGCGCTAATATTTATCCCCTGTCCCCTCAACAACTACAAAATCATCGAACTTCCCTAAATAGACCTTTTTCTTGCCTCCTCTAACACCATGCAAAATCCACACACGCACACGCACACGCACACGCACACGCACACGCACACGCACACGTGATCAAAACCCTCCCCCTGCTCTACTGTAAGCTAGGGATGGATGATGGATCTCTCTCGTGTCCTGTACGTCCATGGTTATTTATTTATTTTGTTTTGTCACCACAAGCTTTTAGCAGCAAGCTGCTGCTTCCTGTTTGATAGCTGACACTGATGAGATAGTCCCTATAACTTTTAGTTCGCGTGTTCATGTTAAGACTATATCTAGCTAGCTAGGGTTAGTGCACGCATGGCATGCTATGGCAATATTTGCAAGCCATGAACAGTGATAGATAGAATCAAATCATTCCCTTTATTTTTTATATAATATATAGCTTTCAATCTGATTCAGACGTTACCCTCCTCCTCCTGCTGCTGCTGCTGAACTCTGCTTTTTCTATTTCTGTCGATACTCACTTCTTTGTAATCATACAAGACTTTTGATGCTCTCTACCGAGGCCCACTTGTAATTATTGCAATCTTGGATGTATTAGTTTGGATCAGCCAACATTAATTCCTTTTGCACCCTCAGGGTGGTGGAGTACTGTTGAAACTGGTTTCTCGAAAGTTTTTAAAATTTTTGTGTAAAATTATTATTTTTAATTATTTTTATATGTTAATTTGAAAAAAATAAAAATATTATTTTAATATATATTTTGAATAAAAATAATTTAAAAAATAATATTTATTACATTTTCAAATAAACTATTATTAACATGGTGTACCATGTTAACAAAGAGTAATGAACTTAGTGTTTCTTTTTTTAACTATTGAAGTTTATAGAAATAGATTAAAAAATTTATAAATTATAGCTTTTTTAAACCTAAATTTTTAACATAATTCGATATAAAAAATAAGTTGAAATAATAAAAATTAAATAATTTTTAAAATTAAGATAATCTAGACTTGGAATCCTTGATGATAGCGTTTGTTTACGCTTTTGTTTCATAATTTAATTAACGTTAGTGCCACTCTCAAAAAAGATCTTGGATTCTAATTAATTAACCTCTTTTGTAATGTATATAAAGACTGTAATTTTACATAACCATTTTTTTTTATATAATTTACGTTTGTTTTATCTTTAATAATAACTTATCATCCTACTCATTGGAAAGAAATCAAAGACTAGAAGAATAGCATGAAGATGTTATAGAATTGCAATTTTGAAAGCTCTCTCTCGTGCATATATATATATATATATATATATGACGTTGGCTAAACTAGGGAAAATAACCCAGCACGACCATGTAAATCTATTTTCATTTTTCTTCACGAAAAAAGAATGGAGGGTATTGAAATAAGAATTACCTTATTTGTTTTATAATAATCGATAGATTTATTAATAAAATAATTATTTAGATAATAGTCATAAAAACAAAAAAGATTTTAAAACAAGTCTAATTACAATATATCAATAATATCATAATCTAAGTTTCATTTCCTGTGCTTTTTATTTAATATATATTTTAAAATAAATACTTTCAACACTAAAAATAAAATTAATTTCTGTATATATAAAAAAATTAAACAAAATAAAGGATGAAGAATCAAGTCAAAACTATATCTCAATCCACTATTTTAGTATTAAAAACAACTTGATTACTTGTAAGAATTTCATCATCACTTGTTTATTCATGTCACTGTTTTAGCTTGAAGAAGAAAGATTTCCAAATCAAAACTCATTATGAAATTTTCAATTCAGAAATCTAGCGTAACCTTGGATGTATTTTTCTAATTAAAAATATATTAAAATGATTTTTTTATAATTTTAGGTTCATATCAAATACATTTTAAAAAAACATGTATAAAAATATTAATTTAATAGTTTTTAAAATAAATAGCAATTTGTTTTTGGTAAAAAAAAGGCAAAAACTACCGGCCAAAAAACACTCACCAAACACATTCCATATATAATAATTATATAATTTCCCGGGCCCTGAGCAAATTCCAAAGTCTGCAACACAACACAAAGATTGATGGGATTCACTGTTCTTTCAGGATCGTACGTCGTACTACGTCTACCCACCTGTAACATGACATATACTTAGATAGGTCCACCTAATTGTTATTATTTTTTATTTCAATATCTGCAGATAATATCTTTTTTAATAATACTGTATAATTAAAGTTTAATAGTTTGGTTATGGTTATTTTTAAATAAGTTTTTATATTAAAATATATATTAATAATTTTTTTATTTTTTAAAAATTATTTTTAATATCAAAATATTAAAATAATTTTAAAAAATTAAAAATATATTAATTAAAAATTAATAAAAAATTTTAAAATCTTTTAAAAGTGTTTCAACACAGAAATCAACATACCTTATACCTTACGACTAATTCTTCTTTTTAACTACAGCGTCTATCCTTAGAATTGATCCATCTAATTAAACAGTCGACGTCTAAGTCCATGCACCCTAACACACAGAATTAATTACTGGAGTATCTTGCTAGCTTGGAGGAAGATGAGCTAGGGGACGTGCAGCTGCTGCTGCAGCAGTAGCAGGTAGAGGCAGACGAATGTATTTAATTGGTTTTCACCTCTCCTGGCTGCCCATGTCAACCCACGACCCACTGCTGGTTTCTGTCGCCATTAAATTTCCCTTTTTCACACCAAGCTCAGCACAGGCTGCGTTTTACGGTTCACTGTTTGATAAATCTTTTTTCCTTTTTTTTAACCAAGTTGTGAAAGAACCCTTGACCTGATGCATTTTAAGCTTCAGCCAAGGCAGGTCACCAGCTGGATTATAGCATAGACCACTATGCTTGGCTCACAGTTGCAGTCACAGTCACAGCTCATGAGTTCATCTACTTCCCATGTTCAAGGTCAAGAAGAAGAGATTCCGCGGCCACAAACAGCATTTCAATTGCGTCAATTGCTAGTCACTTGTGCAGACCTCATCTCTCAATCTGACTACTCCGCCGCGAAACGCCTCCTCTCCATCCTGTCCTCCAACTCTTCTCCTTGTGGTGACTCTATTGAGAGGTTGGTTTATCAATTTGTTCGAGCCCTTTCTCTCCGCCTCGATCGCCATGGCATCCCCACTAGTACTGCTCCTGCTCCTGCCCCTCGTGTTTTCAATATCAACAACATAGTTAATACTTCTCCTCCCCCTTGTGGTACTAATAATAAGATGTTGAAAAACTATGATTCGGATCAGGAGACTCTTCGGTCTTGCTATTTGTCCTTGAATCAGATCACCCCATTCATAAGATTCAGCCATCTAACAGCCAATCAGGCTATCTTGGAAGCCGTACAAGGAGGGCAGCAAGCCATTCACATCATAGACTTTGATATCATGCATGGGGTGCAATGGCCTCCATTGATGCAAGCTTTAGCTGATCGACCCAACAACACTCTTCATCATCCTCCTATGCTTCGAATCACTGGAACTGGACATGATTTGAACATTCTACACAGGACTGGAGACCGCCTTTTGAAATTTGCTCAGTCCTTGGGCCTCAGGTTCCAATTCCATCCTCTTCTTCTTCTCAACAATGACCCTACCTCTCTTGCCCTCTATCTACCTTCAGCAATTACTCTTCTCCCAGATGAAGCCCTAGCCGTGAACTGCGTGTTGTATCTTCACAGGTTCCTTAAGGATCATTCTCGCGAACTCCTCCTTTTTCTCCATAAAATCAAGGCCTTGAACCCTAGGGTGGTGACAGTTGCTGAAAGGGAAGCCAACCACAACCAGCCTCTCTTCTTGCAGAGATTCCTGGAGGCCTTGGATCACTACAAAGCTCTCTTTGACTCCCTAGAGGCAACCCTCCCACCCAAAAACAGGGAGAGACTGGCAGTTGAGCAGATATGGTTTGGGAGAGAGATAATGGACATAGTAGCAGCAGAGGGAGAAGGAAGAAGAGAAAGGCACCAGAAGTTTGAGACTTGGGAAATGATGCTGAAGAGTGTAGGGTTTAACAAAGTTCCATTGAGTCCCTTCGCACTTTCGCAGGCCAAGCTCTTGCTAAGGCTCCATTATCCTTCAGAGGGTTATCAGCTTCAGACTCTCAAAAATGCTTTCTTCTTAGGTTGGCAGAATCATTCCCTCTTTTCTATCTCTTCCTGGCACTAGCTAGCGTGCATGCTAAAATATCAATAGCCTGCTTCTAACTAATCATTAATGTCTCCTCTTATACATCAATCCTAGTTCTCCTATATGAATGTAGTAATATATAATTATCTGTCTTATATTTAGATCAGGAGTAAACTTTTTAATTTCTTTGTTTCTTAATTAATTAATTCAGCTAGAACAATCGATGTTTTGTATTTAGCATGAACACAGCATCAATATTATATCGAGGAAGGTGACAGTCAGTTTCCACTGACAAATTAAGCAGTCTCAAAGCATTTAGCAGCATTTTCTCAGAAGATTATGTTGTTTAATTGTCTGCTAATTAATTAAATATTAGTGCAATGTTGAGGTTGTTATGTTTCAATCTTTAATGATAATTAATAAAGCTAGCTTTACTTAATTGGAATATACATAAGCTCTATCCATGGTGATGCTTGATCAGTTTTACTAACTTGCAAGCAAATGACGAGAGAAGAGCCCACAATTGGTTCCCGAAACTCCTTTGTCTTGTTGAATATAGCTAGCTATCTAGCTAGGTAGCTGTGGTTTCAACATTTTTTGATCGAGGGGATGAATGAACATGAGCTTGAACTAGGGTTTTCTTCTTGGTTTTAGCACCAAGTTACCCGTATATTCCTATTGCTGTCGTTCATACTCGCACCATTAATGGGTACCCTAATACTGCCCCTTGTCTCCCCAGCAACAAAATCATCGAAGTTACCAAAATAAACTTTCTTCTTGCCTATACCTTGCCTCCTCTAATGCCATGCATGCAACACATCAAAACTAAGCCTGTACTATGTTTAAAATTCTCCAATATTATCTAAACATGCACCTCTTTGCATGGCCATTGGCATGATGATGCCAGGAAGGGAAGGGCTGTAATATATTAGAGAATTGATTAGGAGAATGCAGAAGAAAGATGGTCCTGTGGTTTCCTGGTCTTGTAATTTATCACAATCTCCACACACACACACACACACACATATATATATATATATATAAAAACAGAAGGAAGATGGCACGATAAGCTTTTAGCAGCTTACTAATGGTTCCTCTCTGATAGCTGACACTGATAAGATGGTCACTAGCTAGCATGGAAAAATCTAAAATCTTAGTTTGCGTGTTCAAGCCAAAGACATGTTATACGGCTTAGCTACCGCTAGCTAGGGTTGGTGCACCCATGGAGACGTGTAATCTCCTGCCGTGCTGCTACTGCTGCCCTCTGCTTTTCCTATTTCTATCATCACTACTAACTCATCTGTCATTTGATCATACATGCAAGAGTACTATTCACACTATAAGCAATGAGCAACTCATGTATGCTAGGTCTCTTTCTAACTCTCCTAGATATATAGTCTCACTCTTGGTCACCAATAAGCAACTCTTCATATATATATATATATATATATATATATATATATATATATTGTATGTGTGTGTGTGTGTGTATTCAATAATTTTATGAGTTAGGACCTCAACTTTTATTTAAATTGCAAGGGACTAATAAAAAAAACTCAAAACTGAAATCCACATCGATTCATATATGTTGCGTGATAAAAAAATAAAAATAAATTATGGTTGCCTACTGAGTATTTCCATGACAGTATATAATGCTTTTAGAAATCATATTATAAACAAGAAATAAGAACAACAATTCCCAAAACAAAGTAACAGTGATAACAAATGTGTAAGATTTGTTTCTGATCAACTTGTCTGCCAAGTATCGTTGTCCCTTTGGTGCCAATTCCATATCAACTCATGCAATAAGAATTCAAGCCTTAATTAGCGAGGCGTCATCAACAGGAACCAACACAGTATGTAAGGGAACGACTATTCATCACACACACACACACACAAATATGATGAATGCAAAGGTGAATGACGAGTTTTGGACAGAACTGTGTGTGGGTATTTTAGCAGGATCATGGTTCAATAGTAACACTTAAAACAAGCGAGTATTTGGTGAGATGAGCTTTATAGATGGAATGGAAGCAGCTGTCATCTTTTTCTCAGAGCATTTTCCAGGAAGGGTGACTCAGATGCAAGCTCAAACTAATTAAATATATTTTAATATAAGGGGAAAATGAGCCAACTAATACATACATAGAATACAAGCTTATTGAGGATCATGTAAATATGTGATGAGTTTACGCCGCCCATAATGGAAAAGATGAGCTTAGAATTTCACTAACGTTAAAATTACAACTATATTTAAACTTAATTATCAAATTCGTACTGAAAAATTAAGCTAGGTATTTTTATGTATACAATTCCTACATCGAAACCCTAATCCTTATTAGAAATTATATGGCTACTTTAAAATCTAAATATCTAGCTTCTTTTCATAATAAGAATATGAATCATAGGTATACGCTGTACACACGAAAGGGAGAGCTTATATCCCTATCCTCCTCTCCTCTGTCGTCAATATTTCTTGACATTAGTTAGCCATTCATTTCAGCTCAAGATCTCTTGTACTTCGGCACAACATGTCGGAAAGCTAGCATGTTGTCCTTCAACTATAGGTAGATTTACGTAAGAAATCTCTCAGCATCACTCTAAATTGGATATAATATGAAAGGACACGAGTAATAACAGAAGTAATTGAAGTGGTGAAGGATCGCATTAAATAAACGAGAAGTGAAATTGTTGTTGACAAACGGACAGAAGACAACAAGAATCAAACTTAAATTTCAAATAATCTAACACACACACACCATGTCCTAATGTTAATTAAATCAGTAATGTAATATGAAACATCAAAGAAAGAACCCCTTCTGAATTATACCTAAAGATCAATTATTATTTGATAACATTTAATAAATTCTCAGTTTTACCGAAGAAGAGTACAGCCCTCTGCTGGGTTTTTGTTTAGTGCAGCCCAATGAAACTCCAAAACAAAAGAGAGGAAACGTTTATTTCCATCGTAGAAGAAAGCCCTGCAAATATTTGACGACGTAAATGAGGCACACTTTCGGCATGATGCCAGAGAAGTCATTTAAGTTTGTTTTTGAGATAGTTTTTTTGTGGTTGTAGTTTTTTTTAATATATATATATATATATATATATATATATATATATATATAGTTGGGTGTAGCTAGTTAGATTTAGATATGTATCTAATAAAAATTATAATTAAGTATATATAGAAAAAAAAAATATTAGTAAAATATTGACCAAATCTAAATTAGATTAGAGGTTTAATCTGAACCCGAAAAAACTATTGATCACTAAATATTGATTAACTTGTAATTCAATTAACTTAGTAAAAGATAGCCAAATCAACATTGATGAATTTAAAAAATAATATTAGTTTGATAAAAAGGTTTCATCAAAAGCTACGTATATTTATATTTAGGGTGTTGGTAATTATCAAACAACAATTAAGCTAAAACAATGATTAGAAATTTATGACAGAAAATGGTGTGGGTGTGGGTGTGGGTGTGGGTGTGTAAACTTTGGAAAAGCTGACAGGATCTTATCGCCCCTGAGAACTTCACAGGCAGGAAGGTTGAGGACTTGGGAGGCGAATCTCTGTATTCTGAAGGCACGTCCATTGTTGATCATCAACCACACAGGAGAAAACAAACATGCTGCTAGTTCTATATATATAGTATATACTTGGACGGGATGAAGTCATCAGCTAAGACATGCAATCCTGCAGCTTTGAAGCATTTGCATCAGAATTCTGACTATTTCCCACTGCTGATTCCACCACCCCAGCTTTACCAGCGCCACACACAAGTGCAAAATGTTCAGAAGAATCGATCACAGGGAAAGTGAAGGTGATTCTCTCTGGACGTGGTTTTGGAGAGACTGATGTAACCCATTCCTGATTTTCCCTGAGGAGTGGATGTCTAGGGAAAAGAGAAGCTACATGCCCAACCAGACCGGTGCCGATAAGCATCCGATCAAACTTTGGGAATCCACTCAATGAAGATTTATCTACCACGCCAGTATGAGCCAAAAGTTTGAGACAGGTTTCATAATCATCAGCCGACAAGGCATTGTTGATGGCATAAGCATCACCTGGGAGGATTGGCACCTGCAAAACATTCAAGGGAAAAACAAATAAGTTTATTTCCTCAAAAAATGGCATAAATCAGCATAGAAATATAGATTATCCACAAAAGAAAAGGGTTCAAGCTCACATTGTCTTTATCACAAACAAAATAGATTATTACTCTTTCAAACCAGATAAATTTCCAGCTCTCCCATACTGCCCAAGAAAAGAAACTCAACATAATAAACACAGTTGAAGGAAAAGGACATGGAAACATTTCAAACCAAAAGACTATTAATGAATGTCAAACCAAAAGACTATAAATGAAAGTTATAGCTGTAGGCTCTCCAGTACATTTAGCGGTTAAACACATTTGCTTAGACAAATAATAGTCTATCTAAAATTCTCATGAATGCACCAATCCAATTCAGGTCTTTATATATCTCCTTAAGAACTAAATAACCTAACTTAGAACTAATCAGAAACGAGAGATATTGATGTGAAAAAACAGGTTCAAAAGTATCCTACAGTTGAAACACAATAAAAAAGTTCAAGCGATTCCAGGTTGCAAAATTGAGAAATCTTACTGGGAAAGGCCAGTGGACCGAAGAACCCGGCTAACCCTATCTTCTTTTACAAAACCAGGGAAGGAACAATGCACACGTGTGTTGTGATCTAGATGGGTTTCTTAAAATCATACCCTCACTACCCCCCTTCAAGGGCAAAAATGAAGAGTTCATAAGATAGTTTATACAACTGCTATTCTGACATGAAAATCTTCTAGCAAGCCTATCATCTAGCATTGCTAGAAATCAATGGCAATGCAGACTGGATCAGATCTTGCAACTTGATAGTCAATCTGGAGACTGTATTCTTAAAGATTTCGCAGGAAATTATCTCCTCAGCAGAAAAGTCAGCTTGCTGCAGTGCATGGAGCTGCCTCTCCAAGTACCTACTAAGACTAGCCTCTGTGATGTTAATGAGACTGAGAGAAGGATTTGTGTGCATAAATTTGGTAATGAGAAATCCTGCTAGGATCTGCTGATCGCCCTTCACAAGCTCTGAAATGAAGCAGGGGAACATGATTCTTCTGAAAAGTAATAACACGTCTTTCTCTGTGTTTACATGTTCATTTGTTCCCTTGTTCATGATTGTTGATGACTGAGCTTCCTGACTCTGGCGTGAGAAATTCCCAACCAAATAGCAGAGATAAGAGAAAGTGGTGCTGTAAGAGGGTTTAGCGATTATAGTTGAGATAACCCCAGAAGATAACACGAGCATTAAGAACTCATGGTCACTGCCAGCCAAGTCCAAAATCCCTCCTTGTTTCAGCTTGTCTTCAACTACATCCAAACACAGCAGCTGTATTGCTTCATAAGGCAGAAGAAGCACCATTTTTAGAGCCATAAAAGAATCCTTCTCTAGTACAGCCTGGCTCAAGCTCCTAGCATCGTCTTCATCAAGCAATATTCCATAAGATTTTGAAAGTGATCGATCAATCTGCCTTGACACATCCTTAAACTGGGACAACCCGATGAGCTTTTTAATAATTTCCATCCAGCAAACATGTAAAGGATGAACATGATTAGAATTCTCTGTCTTCTCTTTCTCGGGAGCTTCTTCGTCCTGAAAGCTTTCCCATCCTTCATCCCAGCCATCATTACTCCAGCAATTTTCTGCTTCTGTTGCTTCTGTGGTATCTACTCCATCTTTTGCCGTTACAAAAAAACCTTCCCACTCTTCTAAAATGCCTATCAATGCATCAAAATGAGGTTCTGTACAGGAAGATGCACACAACTTCAAGAAGCAAGAGACTGCAGTCTCAATATTCACGAGATCATCAGGGGTAATTTCTATCCTAGGGGATATGGAGGATGCAAGCTGAGATGATTTGAGGGCAACCAGTGTACTTGTAAACCTGCTAGAAGTATCTATATGATCAGGCAACCCCTGATTTGCAGAAGTCTCACTCTTTTTACTGGTAGAGAGCAACCCATCCCATCCTTCCCATGATAATAGATTAGATTCTAGCTCTGTAGGGAAGCCCTTAATATTTCTACCTGTTAAGAACTGCATAATCTCTAGAACATATACTCGAACATGGCTAGGGAGCTCCAAATTATTAGAGAATTGGGCCATTCTTTCCCAAACTGCATGCCTGACTCTTTGCAAATCCTCTATTTGACCTTCCAACTTACTCAGAGATGATAAAAATTGATACAAATTCTGGTGTTCATGGGATCCACCAACCAAATCTCTTAGAATCGGCTCCAACAGATTTATATAGAGATGAGGAAGATCCAGGGATTCATTGTCAGCAGTTGGAGCTGAACTGATGGCACACTTCGACATTGCTTCCAAGAATACTTCTGAAATGGCTCCAAACCCGCAACCAGCATATAACATAGATCTGCAGAAAATTGGTATCTCAACAGAAAAATCACCAATTAAACCACAACTTGCATAACCAATTAAGGTGCCCCAGACCTGACTTGGTGAAACACTGTCCTCCATCACTATCCTCATAAAAACCTTCAGACCACTAGATAAGAACTCTGGATCAAACCTGAATTTTCCAACTGACCTCTCATTTAATGCCATTTCCTGCATTTCTTCGCTCAATTTAAGCCAAAAGTTCAAAAGGATGATGAGGCAATCCTGCCATTTTGAGTTATCTGGTATACTCTCATGAGAGTCATGCAGTCGTATAATCACTGTGAAGTATTGCTTCATAATATCTAAAGAATCTGAAAGTGCCAAAAGCCTGATATATGTTCTACAAAAATCATAGGTTTGCTCCAGTCGACTCATAAAGTCCTGAAACTTTTCAGCATTTCTGACATCAAACTCTGTTCCAACTCTATTTTCCAGATTCATCAATAAACTCATCACATAATGTTTGTAGACATCTGGCCACAGTATGAGACCTTCCGGTACTGAATCAGTGTAGATACTGACCAATGCTTGTACCATTTTTGCCAAGGCTTCCACGCTAAATTCATCAACATGTGAAAAGACTTCATTTCGGAAAGACTGCAAATTTAAACCATCTAATCCAGCAACCTTCTTAAAGTTTAGGTTATTAATAAAGGAAACCCTTTGACATTCTTGCTCAAACACCTTGTACAAATGAGCTAATTCAAGAGCAGACAAATTAGATGAATTTGGACGAGCTGTTGACAATGATTCTTTGGTTTCTTCCAGCCGCAAGTAGCAATCAGAGAGGAGGCCATATATACAAGCAAGGCGTATCTTGTTGCTCCCATCAATTGCAGGGTATACAACCAAGGAGATAGTTTTGATGGTTTCAGAACCACAGCCAACTATTTCTTCCTTGACCTCTGAAATTTCAGCCTTAATATCATCATCAGTCCAAACCTCAGAAACAAGAAAATAATTTAGATACCATTGTAGCGCCTGCAGGACAGAGAAAATACATTATACAACAAGTCAAGAGATCAAGTAGATGTCTCCTCCAAGCATAAAGATATTTACAGGCACACTAAAATACCTCAGTGTGATTTAATCCATAGGCATCGACCAATTTTAACACATCCCATATAATGTGCTTCTTTTCCAACTTTACTGATTCAATCAAGGAGAAAATAGCACTCTTGATGTAGTCTAGGTCACCAGACAGAAAACGCCTAGTTTCAACTCCAGGAATGATTTTCTCCAACTCTCTAGATCGTTCTGCTATGCGTTTTTTTCCTTCTAATTTGAACTTCCATTCCCTCCAAAACGTGGACTGTACTTCATCGATTTTGGTCATTTCATCTGCATTCAATAGGCAAAACAACAAACAGGAGAAATACCATCATTGCACTGGAAATAACATTTAGTGTTATTTTATTAAGAGATGATATTATAAATAGAGTCATATTGAAATTGTATGCCTAGTATATTTTTCAAGTCATGTAAAGGACAAAATCCAATCACCTGAACTAGGTAGTTTGTGCTTCTCTTTAAACTTCCTCAGCAGCAGCTCTCTCCTCTGAGCCGGACCCTTGCACTCAACTCCAGAGTTATGTAATAAACTGTATGTCATTCCCACATTCATGATGCTACAAATTTCTTGGTAATTCTCCCGCATCTTTAGCTGCTCTTCTATTATTTCTACTCCACTAAAGGCATCCACGAGATTCAATAAGAAAGAGCACCCTGTGATGTCTTCCTCTTCAGTAGAAGGTGGTTCTATTATTGATTTTGCCAGAGAGGCAATAACATCATCTCTGGGAGCCAAACCATTTCTTGCCAGCCAGGACAGGATAGTTACCCCAGCTTCTGTTCTTATGCTGACATAATGCTTTCCAGGAATAAAGTTGGAAAATTTCTTACCATTTTCTGCTTCCTTACTCAATTCAAGCAACCATGGGAGTTGAATAGTGGCAAAAGATAGAAGTTTTCCATTTTCCCGCAAAAAAGATTCCAGATCAGTTCCGCTATCCACATGCCAGTTTTTAGTAACAAAAGAAAGCGTATTTTTAATGTTACTGAAACAAACTTCTTGAGATCCACTGCCTGCTCCTCCAACCAGTTCAGAGCAATCTTTGAGGTCAACTATTTCTTCTATTCCATGAGCTGGGAGTGATGTAATGGAGGAACCTTGATCTGAGAAGCTGGACGGACTTGTCCCAGTCAAGATGGACAAATTCTCACACTGGCCTTGCATATCAAGATCTTTCCACACATGAAGCAACTCACCAATAGATTCCTCATCACAATGACTCAAAGCAAAACCTAGCAGCTGCTTTCGAGAGCCTATATCAATATTTTCAAGGGCAGGACCCCTTGCTATTGCAGCACATAGATCCCAAACAGGACCATGCCCTTTTTTGGAAAGAACAAGGCAGAGATCAAATGCCAATTGCAGATCACCTGCCACTGCAGCTTCTCTAGCAATAGCTTCCTGAACAGTAGATATATCATCTGAAGAGTTCAGCCCAAGAAGTTTGGCAACCTCAATGAGTTCATCAACATGTAGATAAGCTCCAGCTTGGCTAGTGATTGCCATTTCGATGATCTCCATAGGATCCTTTATTTGCCTGAACTGCATAGGTAGTAGAGTCACTCCAAGGTAGGGAAGTTTAACAGTGAGAGCATCAATTAAATCAGCCTCTGTCTGAACATTTCTGCTATTTGGAAATAAATTAAGGCATTCCTTGGCCTTCCAGATCTGAAACAAGTTGCAGAAACATAATCAATCAATTTATACAGGAAGATAGCCATTTGACAAACGAATCAATGTCAGCTGGAATTCAATTAGAATATAAATCTAAGAGCCTGTTTGGCTCTGCGGCTGCGGCTACGTTTTATTTAAAACGCAGTACGCAGCTGTTTGGTTAAGGAAAAAATTCATTTACTGTTCACTGGACCCCACTTAATTTCTGCGTTAGAAACGCAAGAAAAGAAAAGCAGTCATTTCATGCTCTTTTTTTCACTGTTCATGTTAATTACACTGTTTAATGAACAGTGCAATTAACATGAACAGTGTATTGTGTACACTGTTCACTTGCCTGCAGAACTTTTTTTCTTTTCTTTTTTTTTAGTGTGTTGTTTTTTGAACATTTTTAAAAAAAAAAAACTAGTTTAGAGTGAATTTTATACCTGATAATATTTTATCTAATTTTATTACATGCTAAAAATATTATGAAAACTGTAGTTTTTGTCGGATGTATTTTATACGTAATGGAATTATAAATGGTTTCATGAAATAATAAAAAATATTTTATATAAAGTATGATTTATTTCATGATATAATAGCAATAATTAAATCCATAATATTTAAATTAAAAATCATCAGTATTAATATATATTTTTAAAATTATTTTATAACCTCAATTTTAAAAGCACTTTTAACCAAACACATTAAACTACTTTTTCTTCAATTTCAATTTCAACCACAGTTTTAACCAAACACCTATTTTTTCAAACCAGCCTCGACTAAAAGTACTTTTTATAAAATAATTTTTTTAAAACCACAACCACAACAGCTACTGCAATATCAAACACACTCTAAATAAGCCAGAATTACTACCATACAATAGCAATAATAAAAGAATTTACAGAGAGCTTTTTTTTAATATGTTTATATATAAATATTTATATTTGTAATAGTATATATACCTCAATAGCACCCCATAAAAATGATGAAAACATTACTATATATTATAATGTTGCTTGTAAAAAAAATTAGAAAAACTATAACATATGTTACCATTACTTATTCCATAAGTGTGCTATAGCATCGTGGAAATAGGCACACCAAAAAGATATGACATGTTAATAGCTAGAAAATTCATTTTTTGACATATAATGAACAATAAACCAAACGATTTTCACAGCTGCACAGATATCTAATAAAAAATAACTACTGTCATACAAGAGTGCCTTTCAAACAATTCCTAGCAAAACAAAACATGGCATACTAAATAAATATTCAAATTCAGAACGAGTGCATTTATGATGGATATATAAAGAGAAAACATATCAAATTATTGCCAGATATCTCAAGCCATAACAAAGCTTAACATGTGTGCTTACTTCAGAGCAAGAGAGACTTGAAGCCGAGAAGAAGTACTCCCGTGCTGCTTGAATAACAAGATTTTCTGCTTTCTCTGATGCTAAGGCTACAGAACTTGTACCTTTCAGATAATTTCTTGCAAGAGAAAATTTCCCAGCTTTCAGCATTCCTCTGCAGAATTCCACAAGCATATACTCTGGGTCAAGGAAAGGAAAAGCCTTCTCTCGCAAGCATTGCACATCACGCCACATGTTCGCCCAATCATTATCTGATCGACCTGGCTGTCTCCGAACAAATTTTGAGAGTATAAGACGGAGAATCTGTTTTACACCTTTTTCATCTGCATAAGCTTCCAGGAAAAACTTCATTGGCTTTGGAACCTGAAACAAACAATTCATTGCTATCACATTAGCGCGAACAAATTACAAGAGCAGTTAATGGCTCTAGACCACACAATCTGCATTGCAGTCTCACTTTTAGAATGCTGAAAGCCTCAAAAAAAAAAATCCATTTATCATTATTGTTCCACAAAATTACAGTAAAGAGCTTGTTAGAGAGTAGAGATGCCTGAATAGAAACATATATCTAACGATTCCATTATTTGATGCTTGAAAAGAAATCCCTGATCAAAAGAAGCATGGGCCATAGAAAACAAATGACAAACCTGATACAACGCCAAAAGCCTCCCTGCTTCAATATGACCTTCAGCAAGTTTTAGTCGTTTCTCAAGGCCCCCAA
This sequence comes from Populus tomentosa, assembly GCA_018804465.1. Lineage (NCBI taxonomy): Eukaryota > Viridiplantae > Streptophyta > Magnoliopsida > Malpighiales > Salicaceae > Populus > Populus tomentosa. The sequence goes on from CM031997.1 coordinate 538,557, forward strand.
TAGATATTCCAACATCTGTTAAGGTGAAATGCTATCAATTATTTTTTTTATCATTGATAATTCCAAAATCAAAGATAGCCGAACAATCTCAATAATAAAAATGCACGCATAAATGCATATGTCATTTGTTTGTGTATTTTGATCTTTCAATACATCTCAGTCTTCAGCAGAATATAATAGTCATTAAAGGCAAGACTCTTGAATATACAAGGGGAACTTAAAAAGAAAAGTATAGTTCCAGATCCAGGAAAAGTAATCAAGAAAGCCCATGTTACCACAACTTCTGAAATTAAAAGCAACCCAAACTTGAGAGCAGAACTTAATTGGAATGATCTGTATCTTCTTAGCCAATTCCCATGACAAGTTGGAAGTTTCATAACCACATCATTGGGTTAATAAGAATCTATATGTATTACACAGACTTTACCTTGCTTCTGTGGGAGCTTTGTCAATAAGGCAGCCATTATACTCCATCTATCGGTAACAGTGCACAAATAAATGCACTGCAAAGCACAATCTACAGCTTCAATCTCGTCCTTGAAGAAACCATTAACATGCAATTCCCTGCATCCTTCCTCAATAACCATCAAGCATATGTCCAGTTTATTCTCCGAAGCAATTTCCTTCAGCCATTTAACCAGAAATGAATCGTCCATGTGAACTGAGGGAAAATGCCCGTCTATATCCTGATCTTTAGTAAAAGGGATGTTGTGAAACCTATTTTGCATAAATGGAATTGCCCTATCATGCAGTTTTTTTACCACATTTTCCTCTTTCACTCCCTTAAGCATCATTCTGAATTTTTCATAATCAGATAATTGTTCCCAGGAGATAAGGCTCATATTGGAGCATGTGTCAGCATCATTTTCATCTGAATAAATGAGCTGGTGCAAGTATAGAATATCTTCATGAAACTTCTGTAACTCAGAGATGCCTTTGCGGCAAGCAAAATCAATCAAGAAGAGACAGTTGTCAAGCTGGCCACTACAGCTATCAATATATCTAGCTCTACACCTGTACCACTCAGAAAGTTCACTAGATGACGGCCAAAGATAACCAAGGAACAGTTTGACAATGGGCTCAGTTCGGATCTGGATGCCAATCTCATGATTCTCCGGTGGCCTATTGATAAAGTTTACCATCTCCTCACATTCTACCCAATCTTCTTCCCTAAGAGCAATTCTTGGGGGAGGAGATCTCCCAGGAAGAAGCTGCCCATAGGTTTGAACAGGAACAGTTTCAGGAATAGCAGCTAATATTTTCAACATTGAAGGAGATAGCGAATATGGATGACGCTTGAAGAGGAGGTTTAGGGCACCGATTTTCCCACTTTCAGCAAGTGCTATGGCAGCTTCACTGACAAGTATAACACGGAATTTGCTATATTCCTGTACAGAAAACCTGCACAAAGACTAAGTCAATAAGCAGTCAGTCAATACAACTAATAATTTAAAAGTAATTCCAGAATACTTTATGCAATATTTCTTTAATCACATAAGAAACTTCCAGCAATGATAAAAATAACAACAGCGGAATAATAAAACCCATAGCATTATAAAATCATTGTACCAAAGCTTTTCACATATGAAAGAAAAGAATCAAATCATATATGTAGATTTAACATCTTCAATTATCCAAATTAAACAACAATATGAAATTGGAATTTAATCGAGAAATTTGCATGAGATTTTTCTGCTTGTAGCTTATAGAAACAGCTTCAATATCTAAGAAGAATAGTAGGATGTCTTTTTATCTACAACATCTGCAGGAACTTGTGTAGCATGCATGTGCACCAAGGTATTTAGCCTGTTTCACAAGTAAAGGTTCATAAAATATATCAAAATGGTTGTCCAGTTCTGATGCCACATTCTATCTTATTATTATTTGCAAACCATGAGGGAGAAAGGTATTGAGTTTCCAAAGAACATAATACCTGCCCATGTTTATCCCCATATAGGTCTCTAGCCTGTCCCTGAATTGCAACAGCTGAAGTCTAGCGATACGAAAATCCCAGATCTGGCTCCCTTTATCAGATTTTGACTCTGAAAAATAGAACTGATCAGTTACATGCAGCCCATATGAAAGTAAAGCTTTTACAGCATCTTCTGTTGGTCCAACCTTATCAACACATTCAGAAATGACAAAACTGTGATCCTTTATTTTGGACAAAAACATATTTATATCATCTTTTCCTTTGCCAGAGTGCAACCACTGAGATTTCAAAACTTCATCTCTGTCCAAGCCATGACAATCGGCAAAGTCCAAGGCAGCTTGATATTTAAGACTACTAATTAAGATATTGTACATTTCAGGAACAGATATCTTTGAAAGTGAGATCAGACTCCAGTGCAACTGGGAAACATCAAATTGATCACTTCTGCCTCCCATGATCTGCTCTACATTGTGCACATCACCTGATTCTCTACTATGATTAGATGGGATTTTGCTATCTAAAATAAATATGTGTCCTTGAAACTGCTGTATTCTATCCAAAACAATAATTGAATATAGATGGTCGTCCTCTTGAAACTTTAAGCCAGTAACAATATCAAGCATGGTCACAGTGCCACCACGTTTTGCAATAGTCATGAAGTGGTCAGACCACCAAGTAAAATCCACAACATCACTTAAAAGCTCATTCTGTCCATTTGTTAAGTTACTGGTTCCTTGTGAACCTAATTTCTCTTCACCAGCAAAGATCAAAAGTGAACGGCATTCTTTATCCATCTTGAAAATGTGCAAGCATCCTGATATATCTAAAGTGGCGACAAACTTTCCAAGTGGTGAAATTAGCACCTTTGGACGTGCTAATATTGCATCTTTTGATTTGGAGTATAAGCCTTCAAACTGAATAGAAAACAATGGTTCCAAATCAAAGTTTTGACTTCTACACCAAAGAGAAAGAATGCAAGATCCTGAAAAAAAATAATAGAATATAAATTCAAAAACCATGTGATGCGATTTAAAACGGAAAAGAAAGTAAAAAAAATGACTTTCCAAGCTGCCTGAGGTGGTCTTGTACATCTTTAATTTCACCATCTACATTTTTGCCTATGTGAATTGCATTTACAATTTCATGAACCAAAATATCAATTAGAATATTACTTCTTTATTACTTTTTTCCTTTCCAATTTTAGTATGCTCCAGAGAGTCAAGAAAAAAATGGAGAATCTCAATACCCTGTGTGAGTTTCCATATGTATGGGCTAGACACAAGAATTTAAATCTGAAAATTAAAGTAATCATCTGCTTAGCAGGACTAAAACCTAAGATCTCCCCTTGAGGAATGCAAGTCAGGCTACAAACAATAACATGCTTTGGTACTTGCATATATAGATTATAGTTGGAAATTTAAACTCAGTATAATTCGATAAAAATTATAAGAGAATAAACGAGTTGACAAGCATCCTGCTACATGAAGGTTAGAAATATAAGATAAATTCATACTCAAAATTCTGATATTGTTCAGAAACTGGAGAAATCATTGCATTCTGGTGTCTATCAAGTCAAATGTATATTTATTGAATCATATTACATCAATTACACAAACCTCTCTATAAATTCAAACTCTAAAGTACCGCAATGAAAACAAAGATTACTAAAACATACCAGCAGAATTTCCACCAGTTGATTCCGAGAGGCCAACTGCACTACCAACAGCAACAAGCAACAAACATTCCGAACTATAGTCAAAGCAGAAAACATCCTTAGGAAACTTCCCCGGCAACTTCACGTCACTATTTGAAACAGAAGCACTTGGCTCTTTACCAATCTCAATTTGACGAAGACATCCATCTGCTGTGATAATAACAAAACTACACCTGAAAAACTTTTCAACCAATTAATCATCCATCAAAATCACTTAACTTTACAAATGATCAACACACAAATACATGAACACTTACAAACAAGACCGCCGCTGCGCATCCTTATCATCATCATCCTGCGGAATCAACCCCGCTATCGACGAGCTCACTTTTAACAGCCGTCTACTAATTCTCGTAATCTCTTCCCCATTCACTTTGATTAAATAAACCGTATCACTATCATCAACAACTCCTAAAACACCATGAGTTTCCGACCAAACCCCGCACGTAAACACACCACCACTGCTACCTGACATAAAATCCAGAAACAAATCAACAGAATAAAAAAATTATTAAGGATCTGAACTTGTAATTTAAAACGTAACTAAAATTAAAGTCTTACAGGTGAAAATGCCATGAGGTTGCTGATAATCATTCTCTTTGGACAAAATCGTAATTTGATTTGCACTTGCAACAGCAACATATTCACCTCTCGGAGATATAAACAGCGACAAATTCCTTTTAATTCTTGTCGCTAATCTTGAATTATTAGAATTGTAATTTCTGTAATCACTCCATTTATCTTTGATTGCCGAAAAAAAACCGACCCGGTTTACCTGAATTGTTCACAGAAAACACGAATCAATACGTTAATTGTGATTAGGAAGTAGAGATTAAAGCGAAGAGAGAGAGATCCAGAGACCTTGTTGGAGTGTTGAAGAGGAGGGTAATTAGGAGTGTAAGGTCTAGAGACATGAAGACGTGTCTCGTAAAGTACTTCGTCTTCCGCCATTGACGATGGTAGACGACGCCGTTTCTGTGTGACAGGACGGAGAAACAAACGGCAGAAGGAAGGAGGGCGGTGATGCTTCTTCTTTCTCTAAACTTGAAGAGAAAGGCCCATTGCTAATTAGGAAGGACTGGGCGTTTAAAGCCCATTTGTAATAACTTTCGGCGTTTTTGCTTTACTTGTATCATCATTGTTGGGCTTGGTATCCAAGTTATGAATTTATTTTTTTTTTGGAAATATGAATTTTCCAAATAATATAATATATCCATTGATGGAGTGGAATTAATTGCTGGATTCCACATAATGCTAACTGTAAAGTTTTTTTATATTATTTTAAAATTTAATTTGGTAATTGATAGTTTGGAATGAATGAGGTGTCGTTGGTATTCCTTTTAGTTGATATATATGTTAATTAAAATCCAAATTATTTTATTCAATTTTTAAAAACCAAACCAAATCAAATTAAAATTTATAAAAAAAAAAGGAAATATGAATACCAAAAAATTTTAAAAAAATAAAAATTATTGAGAAAAAAAATTACAGTTTGTTCGGTTTTCAAACCTAATCGAAAGAGAAACCAAATTATCATAAATTAAAAACCAAATAAGTCAAATTATAATATATTATAACCAAATTATCCCCTAGTTGAATATTCTCACCATAATTTCTAAAACAACAAATCTGTCTCCAATTTCTAAAAAAATCAAATACCCCACATTTGGTATCGATTTGCAATCAAGATTGATAATCTCTAATTCTAGCAAGAGAAAAATTAGAAAAATTTTAATTTTTCCTTTATAATGTATTTTATCTTATACTACCCAAGAAAGTAGCCCTATATTCATCTCATTCCTCACTCTTCATCTTTCTCACTTTAATTCTTTAACCCACGCTCTCCCTCCATCTATTTCTCATTTTAAAATAGAATTTTGCTTTTAAAAATATATTAAAATATTTTTTTATTATTTTTAAAATTTATTTTTTACATCAACATGTTAAAACGATCTAAAATTACATAACAAAATAATTTGAAGCAAAAAAAATTTAAAATTTTTTAAAAACAAGCTTTGAATGCAAAAACAAACACACACTTAATTAACTCTCTAACCAATAAAATTCTAATTTTGATGAGAATGATAATAATGTTATTATTTTTTATAATATGATTTAGTTAGGGGTTCAAAAGTTGAAAATCCCTTCTATTATATTTTATATTAATCACTTAGAGTTTAGAAATGATTGGCTTTAATATATATTAACTTACTGATTTGGTAGATTAATAAATGTCATTTCTTATCTCTTTTTGTTTCAAGTTTTTAAAAGAAATTTTATTTCATTTCGCAAACAATTCAGTGCTGGAAATCCCGTTTATTGAGTTTTATTTTATTTATCTACCAATTTACAGATGAAAACCATTTGCATTTTTTTTTCTTTTTTAATTCCCTCTTAGTTGGTCACAAAACTATAAATCTCAAATCCCCACCGAAGTTTCTAAAAATGTCAACTTTCCCTCTGCAAATTCCTTGAAAATTCCAAATTCTGATCCATTTATTCCCCAACCTATTTTGCAGCAGAATTGTTTTCCTTAGGCTTTTAAATCAATGGATTTGCGACGTGTGCGACCAAGGCTAGTTGCAAAAATCATTGCACCTGAGGCACAAATTATTATTACATGACCAGTCTTAACTTTTTATTAACTCAAAATGATATATTTATAAGTCTTTTTTCGTGTGTGCCATGTATATTTGTTCATATCCATTTGTATATTTTGCTTGTTTATAATATTGAAAGAGTGTGAGTAACCTCTTGGGTTTCAAGTTTATAAAATCAAACTAATTGTAAGCAAATACAAGTGAATTGATAGGAAAAAACTAAGCTTTAGAACTAAATTACCACATAAAACTGAAAATTTCAATGAGAAATTAACCCTGTAACAAGTGGAGGTAGCTCTCCAGAGTGTTTAAATCTGGCAGGATAAAATGCTTGAAAAGGAAGCAAATTAAAGCCGACAGTTTAATTTGCTGGTGGTGTATGTATCCATCCAGGCAACCTTTTCCCCAAGATCGGTGGATTTTTTTGTGAGGCACAGAAAAGGTCAGCTGTTCTGTAGAATCTTTAAACATTTTTATGATCTCAATTATCAACATCAGCCCATGATCTCAATTATCAGCATCAGCACAGATTAGGTCAACTGTTCTGCAAGCATCTTGCCTGATGGCTGAGAATTTACATGAGAGGACACATAGGAGCATATACCTTATGATAGAAAGAGATATCATCCATGAACTTCAACCTAGATCTCTTTCATTTTACCTTCCTCCTAAGAGAGAATATTGGAGTAAGATAATGTTTGATATTATAGTAGTTGTTATTTTTAAAGTATTTTTGATTTAAAAATATATCAAAATAATTTTTTAAAATTTATTTTTGGACATCAACATGTTAAAATAATCTAAAAATACTAAACAAAACTATTTTAAAATAAAAAATCAAGTTTTTAAAAATACATGTTACACCACACGGTACTTTGAATCATTATTATGCTGAGACTTTAGAGATTTATTTTTATTCGATATAAAGAATATTTTCAGATTAATTACTGCATGGATTATACCTCTAATAATATATTAATCTCTTAAAATTGTTATGAGAAATTGAAGAGTGAAATTAAATTTCAATGAATGTCAGAGACATTTTTCATCGGGACACCGGGGGCTTAAATTTGGATCCCATCTTTAATAATCTAGCTTTAATAAAACTTTATTTTTTATTTCCCGGTATAGATATTCTTGGACAAATTACATGGTAATCAAAACTGAGTCCTTTTCAAGTAATCTTAAAAAATATATTCTCTGCATCGAACTTATACATTAAGGAATAATATATATATATATATATATATATATTAAGAATATTCTTGAAATCGAGATGTGGTGAGATATGGTTTGTTTTTTTTTATGGGATTTAAAAAAAATTAAGAAAAAAATGTAAAACTTGTTTTTGATAGTGACTTTTTATGCATTAAATGAGCTTTATATTAAAATAAAAAAGTTATCACACTTAATTACATCATACTCTTAAATACTCCATAAATAAAACATGTATTGAATTCAATTTCTTGAAAAAAAAAAGGAGAAAAAGGGAAATTTCACTTCGGAAAATTAGCAAGGGTTATATTCCTAGGTAATCAATACTATTTTCTATAGTAGTGTCACTTTCAAGGTACTTCGCAGCTGTCAATAAAACTCCCCTGGATGTCAAATGAAAAGGGTTGTCTGGGGCGGCGCTTTAAAAAAATATATTTTATTTATTTTTTAAAAGTGTATTTAGATAAAAGAAAATATAAAAAAAATTATTTTAATATATTTTTAAATAAAAAATTATTTTAAATCACAATCTTAAATAGTCATAGATTTTAATGATTTTAAAATCCCATGCGATTGATGGCAAGAGTTTCAAATTCAAGACTGCAAGAATATAAATAAATGTCGACACTCACAAATAACATAAACCACTCATTTATTTTGGACAAGGGCAGTAGCTAAGTAGAAGAACAGCGGCATGTTAAAGTCTTCCTGTCTGGGACCTAAAATCCATGGTGAAAGGGACAATCTTAATCATGGCGGGAATCTTTTCTAATCTTCAATTGGAATTAAACTCCACCATTGAAGACAAATCAAGCTAATTAGCATTTCACCTTTATTCGATCTATAACAAAAGTTGACACATGGCTGCTAGCTAAACTTTAATTTTATCCTGTGTATAATATTATATTTTATTTTTAAAATAACATTTACTTATTATTTCCATAAAAAAAATATATAGTACTTTCTATTTAAACTCGTTCTAAAACTTTCATGAAAAAATATTTATTTTATATTTATATTTCTCCGGTCAAATATATTTATGTTTATTTATTATATCCAGTCCGCAACGCTAATAAACCCGTATAATTTATCTTAAAACATGTATGATTGTAGATTAAATATTTTATCAACCATAGGCTAACTGGCATGCATTATATATTTTGTATCAATTGAATTAGATTCCAGTTTGTGTGTGTTAATGTTTCAACAAGTATATATTTTAATTTTTTTTATTATTAACAAGAATGTTCAGGTCAACTTGCATGTATCTCAACTAATTTTACAAGCCCTGAAATTAATGATCATATAAGTCTTCAGTAACTATTATATTAACAATTACGTGACTCGAACTTGAGACTACATGGAAAACAAACCCCTTGAATCAAGCATATATTATATATTTATCACATGCAATGGTGTACGGAAAAAAGTATATATTCTTCGATAAAAAAAAGTGTATATTGTAAAAAACAATATCAAATTTGTGCAGATGACAATGCTAAACGTGCTTGAAAATGCAAGTAGGAATTTGTTTATTAGTTTTTTTTATTTTTTCAGAATCCAAAGCCCCTTTATTCAAAAGAATGGTTTTTTTTAAAAAAAAAAAAGAAGATTGCAAAATATAAAAAGCTACATGGATGCTTTGACTGAGAACCTCTCATAATCCATTTTCATTTCATCATTAAATTTGGTAAATTAATTGACCATTAATTAAGAACTAAGATAATCGTGGAAAAAGGACGTTTGAATTTCTATTGGAAGAGAAGAAGGGGTTCTTTGATCTTTTTAGATTTGGTGGCTTAGACTTCCCCTGCATTTTCAATTAGTTAGGGTTACAGAAGTGAGCGGTGGGAGGCAAGACAGTAAAGAAGTGACCAACAAAATAAAAAATAGAAACAGAAAAGAGAAACGTATGGTTCAGTTAAATGCATATTAGGCATAAATGGCCTCCTATTTCTATACCTTTATAACGACTAGACAACATTGATGTATGATGTTTTTTAAAATAATTTTTTATTTAAAATTATATTTAAATAATTTTTTTATTTTTTTCTAACATTAACATATCAAAATTATCTTAAAACATTAAAAAAAAACCCATCAATTTCATGTTTTTTAAGCCAAAATAATTTTTTAAAAGCACAAATGTGTCAGACATCTTCAGGCTTCACAACTCACAAGTACTCGTCCATGAACAAACCTCTAACTCGTCCATTAACAAACCTCTATAAACTGATATCCATATAATCATTAAAAAAATACTAATTAATTGAGATATTATTTAAATTTCAAACTTAAGTTGGGAACAAACAAAAATGTTATTTAATTAGAGTTATTAATTTATCGAGGCTATAACATATACAAAAGCTTTATATATATATATATAAAAATTAATTAGTTAAAGTTAAAGTTTACTTAATATCATGATAGTGGTTATTTTTCAAAGTATTTTTTATTTAGATACATATTAAAATAATATTTTTAAAAAAATTATTTTCAATGTTAAAATATCAAAACAATTTAAAATATTCATCAAAAAATATATTTCTAAAAAAAATGTTTTTTAATACTTTTAAAAATATATTTTTAAAATACCAAAATAAACATGGAATATAAAATGCATCCATGTCCTGATGATTGATGCTGCATAGAAAATCTGCCATGGCAATGTCACACCTCTAGGATAATGGTCAAGTGACCAGTCTGTGCGTGTCTAAAGCCAAATATTTCAGCTTGTAACAACTGTTTAACTTTTTTAAATCTTCAACAGCAGCATAGATTGCTCCTCTGAGTGGAACTACCCTATGTTTCGAGTGCATGACACCATAAATTTTTGATATCGTGTATTTGGTAATGCGGTAATTTTTATTATTATAATTTAAAAAAATTTATTTTGTAAAAAATATTTTTAGTTAAGGTTAGTTTGATATTTATATATATTTGGTTAAAATTATTGTTAAAATTGAGGTTGAATAAAAGATAATTTAATGTGTTTGGTTAAACATACTTTTTAAATTGAGGTTATAAAATAATTAATATATATATATATATATATTAATATTGATGATTTTTAATTTAAATATTATAGATTTAACTACCATTGTTACATCATTAAATCAATAATATTTTATATCAAATATTTTTTATTATTCCATTAACTTTTTTACAATTTCATCATGTGTGAAATTCATCTAAAAAGTACTATAGTTTTCATGATTTTTTGAGCATGCAATAAAAACAAGTAAAATATCATCAAAAACAAAATTGAAATTGCGATCAAATTTCATAAATGCTACGTCATTATGCGATGTTCTTCTAATTTATATAATGTTATTATATAATATTAAACACTAGTTTTTCGAGTAAAATATAATTTTTAATTTTTTTAATATAAATAGTTATAATTATGGCACTATTCACACAAACAGTGTCCAAGTAAATTTAATTTATTTGGGCATTATTCACTTCTTGAAATGAATAGTATCAAAGTGAATTAGAAGATGGGCAGAGCTGCTTCTCAGGACCGGCATTTCAACAAAAAAAATATATGAATTTCACATGAAAAACCAGTTGCATTTTAATATTAGTAAATATAATGTTTATACGATAAGTTTTAAAAGCAAAAGCTAGCGTGTAAGAAAGTTATTCTTATTACTTTTTTAAAAATAAGTTATTGATTTTTTTTTCATAATGGTTATACGTTTGACTACCTAAAAGTAATGTATTTTCTCTCATAACTTTTTTTTTTCCACTTATTTTAAAGTTTGTCATTCTAATTTTAATTCACAAGAAGTTCTTTCTTGGAACAAACACACAAGTATAAATATAAAAATAAGTTTAGTTAAGTCATACAAGTTTTCTAATGAAAAACGACTACTATTTTTAAATTAATCATTAATTCATATTTAAATTAGATCCAAAGTTATTATTTGTTGTTTTTTCTTAGTTATTTTATATTTTTTGTTTAGTTTTGAAATTTCAATGCTGGGTGGATTTAATTAGCTATATAATTCTCAATAAAAAATCTTTATTTATTTATTATGATTTGAGTCTAATATCAGTATAAACACGGTTGTCCGGTTTATTTATCTCAGTAGATTATTATCATTATTATGGATGTTTAGATTTTCTCTATTGCTTAGCTTTCTCTATAGGTGAGAAAATTGAGAGCTAATTCTTTCCATACTTTACGTCAACTTTCTATTATAAAATCACCACTAAAAGATTTCTTGTTTGGCCCCTGCAAATAGTCGGGGAAAAACTGACGTGGCCCACTTCTTTTCACAAGTACTGCAGCATTTTCATGTATCAGTGCAGTCAAGGGCGAGCCAAGAATTTTTCTTAGCTTGAGCTACAAAGCAAATAAATACAAATTATTTTTTAAAATCAATCATTAATTTATATATATAAATTTATTAAGCTAATAATAAAGTTTCAATTCAAATACATAAAATAAAATATAAAAAAATAAATTTAAAACACATAAAATTAAAAAAATTAAAAATAAATTACACTATCAAAGTTGCACCCTTCGATATTTTGTGGAATATAATTCATTTATAATCGAATCTGAATCAATATTTTCAAAAAACTCTCGTTCAACGTAAATTATCATAGAATCTGCTAAAAACTAATTTTTCATTTTATTTCAAAGCACAATTTTAACATGTATCAAAAGCTATGTGAAGAAGTGAGACTTCCCACATGCATCAAAAGTGCACATCTAGCTTCATTATTAACCCTTTTCCAACTTTTAAAGTCTTCGATGGTGAATTTGCAATGACAATGCACTTTGTTTTCAAAGAGAAAGCATGAAAAATAAAATATTGCATCATTTGATGAAGAGTACTCTAACCAAGAAAATTAATTAAACCAAGTGTATTGAAATTGACAGTATTATCTCTCTCATTCAGTTCTCAAATACTCTTCTAACTTAAATTGATATGGATCCATTTTAATATAAACTTTTTTAATTTTATCTTGTTAATTAATAAGATGTTGCCACAATAAAATTTATAGCCTAGGATTTCGTTCAAGAATATTAGGATTAATTTTAATTTTTTGAGATTTGAAAGGATTGGTTATTATGATTTGAGATATCAATATTTGATAAAGAGTGCTCTTTACTATTTAATGTTTTTTCATTTGGTTTAAATGGTTTAAGGAATGAAAACATAGTTTTCTTTATTTTGCTTTCTTGATTCTTCGTTATAATATATAACGAATAATAGAGGATTAGGGAATAATAGAGGATTACGGAAGACAAGTGCAAGATAAAGAAATATTGATGCCTTAGCATGATATTCATGAAATATAAACTACATAACGATAAAATCATGTAAATATCTCATGATTTCAAAATAGCTTCTAATAGCATGCTCAGCTTAGCCCATTTCCGACATTATTAATTGCATAATGACATTTATATTTGCAATCACGCTCCAGCAGGCTTAAGAAATTACACCGTAATCAGAACCTTAGCAGTACAAGAAGAGTATTGGGTTTTTTATTATTATTTTTTTACCTGGGATACAGTTCAGCCCAGCCTCCTACATTTCTCCGCCCTTGAGTGCAGGACGTGTGTGTGTGTTACTGGATTTATAGGTGACTGTACGTGGAGCTAGCTAGCTAGCTTGGTAGGTTAGTTCAGGAATAAATTAACCATGACACGTGCGTATTTACGATATCAATGCGACGTGACTTGCTCTGCGTTCTTGTTCACGTGCCAAGATTAAAAGAAATACTCCATTATGCTACTTCTTTTCCTAAACAGGAGGAAAGAGATTGCTAGTGGGATTCCAAAATCTTGATCTTGATAACATTGTTCCGATATGCTTGTAGTGATTCTATCTGCCCTGCTTCCTCAAGTCCTTGCTTCCACAGTATAGAGACAGAAAAACCCTTGCCCCCCCTCTATATATGGGGGGTTCCAGCTCCGCTATCTAAGCATTGAATTGAAGCAGTGTTTCATGGAAGAGATCGATCGAGGTCAAGAAATGATCTGGCCATGTTTCTGGAGAAGTAGACACGGTGTGATATTGGTCCGGCTCATCTTCTGTGCATAAGCATCTGAAGTTCTTCACTCATGAAGACGAGCCGAATCAATATCACTCTTGTATGCTCCCTTCCATCATCTCTAGTGTACTGTTTCAAGAGTACAGGAAATTAACAAGTTCTAAGCAAGCTTGCGCTTGCATAGTTTCTACTCCCTTTAACTTCTCCTAGCTAGTTTTCCTGAAGATTTCTTCCTTTCATTGTTATTTTTTTGAATATATAGATACCCAGCCTTGCACACTGGATTATTAAACTAGTTGATTCTGATATAGCCTTGGAGAAATGCTTTCTGCCCTCATTTTGTATTTTCTATACCTTGTCCATACATACATACATATATATATATATATACATACATATATATATATATATAATAACCAGAAATTAAGTCTATTTTCAATTGAGTTTGCTTGGTTCTATTTAGTCAATATGCAAGAAAAGTACTGTGGGATGATATACTATTAAACCTTCTCAGTTTGTTTCTGGGATCTACTAATTGTTCTTCCTATCGTTGTTCAAAGTAATTGTTACTGGATTAAGCTTAAACATTAATTTCTGATGTTGTATCAGGTCATTTCCTTTTCCCATTTTGATGGATGCATGATCGAGAAACATGTTGGTCTCAAGATCAAGTTCTGAAATATTAGTGGATGCTGCCAAAGGAAGTGGCAATGCCATAATTAAAGCTTGCCAGCAACAGCAGGACAATAACCATCCTTACCGCGGTAGGCTTATGAGTACTGCTGATCTTCCACGCTTGAGTTAATGTTTCTGGCTAAGCTACCATCATCATCATTCAAAGCATTGTTTAACACTTTGCTGCTTTCAATTTAAGCTTTCTCTCTTCCTTTCATGGATGTATCCGTTACTTTCATCAAATCCAGAATTCAAGAGCACTTCCTTTCTCAATCTGTACTTACCTGGCATATAGCTTCAAAGGATTATAAGATAGTATTAATGGAGTCGAATTTCCAAGCACAGAATAGATAGTTGAATCTAGCTGCATGTGATGTGAAACATTACTTACATATTGTGTAAAACAACCTTAATAAAATCATAATGCACATTTAATTAGTTACCTAGCTAGCTAGTTTGCCGTCCATGCCATAGACTAACAGTCATTTAGCCCATTGAGGTATATATAATAAGCTCCACTACTGCTACCTTCATTAGATTATTGTCTGAGAAAAGATTTTAAAAATCAAACCACGTACAAAACATAGAGGAAATGTTCTGCTTTTTGATTAATTTTCTGAGAACATGAAGAGATGGTCTTATGTTCATTTATGGTATAGTACTGTAAGAGGATACGATTCTTAATTAATAAATTAATAGGTGTTTAATGTTACCACTAAAGAACATCCAAGCTAGCTAGCTGCTATAGCGGCAGCCATACGGAGTCCATGCCAGCCGATAAGTTTCATTTTATCTGCAAAAAAGAAAATATTCTTTAATACAATTGTTTTTATATTTCATGCATTGACTATTTCTTTAATCCTATCATGTTATTTTAATAAATTATATAAGATTTGACTTTTCTGACAGTTTGTGTGTTTAAGAAAGATAACTAGATTGAAGAATGACTTAATTAGAATATAAAGATAGATTAGAATCAATGATTAAACTTATAAAAATGTACTGAAAATTGACTTTAAAATATAAAAATAAATTAAGCTAATTTAACGAAACTTCTTAATTTTCTTATGAATACATCTGTTACCGAGAAGTGAATTGCAGAAAATAAATATGGAAGTCAATTCTATGCTGGCCCCGGGCAGCCATGTACATTAATAATATATAGTAGATTGTGACCCTTTTTATTTATTTATTTTAACTGTAATAGTCATTTGATTTCATTGTGAAGAACACACGTCATCGGATTTCATTCGTATTTGAACGAAAAAAAGAAAAGAAAAGGAGAAATACTTATTTATTAATTTTTCTTGTGGCTTGTACATTTTAATAATCTATTACATCCAAAAACCTATTCAGATAACTAGTATGACTGTGCACGTTCATGCAAAATAAAGAATAACTTGAGCATAAAGACAAAAACATGAATAATAACAAAAATAGAAGAACAAATTAGTAAAAGTCAACCAATTAGAAAAAAATATATATATCTATAATCAAGCATAATGACACGAAAGAATCAATGTTATCAGACCAGGACGTGTCTCTGAGATGGGAGGTGAAAAAACGACTTGAATCGTTTGAGATGAGGTAGCTTTTATTATTATTATTTTTTAAATGTATTTGTCTTTAAAAGAATATTAAATTTATATTATTTTAGTATTTTTTTATAATTTTAATGTGCTTATATCAAAACAAAAAAAATATTAAAAAATTATTTTAATATATTTTTAAACAAATTTTTTTTAAAAAAACACACTCTATATTGTAATCATAAATATACACTTAGAAATACTTCCATGGCTAAGTTTGGACAACACCCCCAGTTCTCCCCAAGAACACCGACCCAACGGGTCAACTTGATAATCCACCGACCTAAGGCCTATCTTAGCAAAATCACTTAAACAACATCGTTTCAAGGTATGTTTTTTTATATATATAAAAAAGAAGCCTGGAAGGAGAGAATAAATCTGAAATGGTTTTTTTTAAGAAGAAAAGCTTGTTTTGACAAAGGTCAAATCAAGTTTTGAGTGTTATTAAATATTATTTGAATTGCTTACAGAATAATATTAAGAGAGCGTTTTTAAAAACATTATTTTTTTAAAAAATTAATTTTTTTTATGTTTGTGATTGTTTTAATATGTTGATTTAAAAAAAATTAAAAAAACATCATTTTGATGTATTTTAAAATAAAAAGTATTTTGAAAAACAATCGTAACTACCCTCATAAAAATACATTGTTGTTATAGTTGGTTTTTAGCCATGACTAGTTTTATAGCCCATGCTACGGAGCTAGTTGGATAGTTTTTAAAAAACCCTAAAACAAATTGTAAATATATTAGAAAGTAAAAAATTTAATTCAATCATGGGTATCCTACAAAACCTATAATATAAGGTATAAGATTATGATAAAACCATGAAACTCATATCAAAATAAATTAGAAAACTCGATTGCAACGAATCAAATATCAAAGGTCAAAAGTAAAAAAAATTAATTTTAAAAAAGAGGCTCGAGCAAACCTATATTGATGGTTGGCGCAATGTCATGGGCCGTGATAATTTTTTTTGGGCTAAAGAATAAAAAAGTCAAGATGATGCTAAGATTTATAAAAATAAATAAATAAAAGAAATATAATACCTGAGTCATTGAATTAAATAAATTTAATAAGTTCAGTTAATTTAATAATATAAAAAAGACAATCTAATCTAATAACATGAAAAACTAAGCAAACCCATTAATTTTTCAAAACTATAACTCGTGAAATCTTAGACCCGAGTTCAAGCAAGAAGTACAATTTCTAACTAATTTAATATTAAAATATAGAATGAAAAAAAAATCAATTAAAAAAACTTATTGAAATATGAAAAATAGCAATAAAAGAAATGAAAATCAAACTTGATAAAAAAAATAAACGAGGATGAAATCACAAAAAATATCAATTTTGTAAATTATCTAAAATAATAAAAAAATAACAATCCAAAGAATGAGGATATATTTGAGAGTTAAAAAATTGAAGGGGAACGAAATTGAAAAAAAAATCAATTTAAAATTATTTTTTCTAATAAAAAAATAAAATTAAAAAATGACTAAATATGAAGGGAAGAGAATTTGAATGACTACTATGATTTTTTTAGGGATATCACGCAAATCTAGGTAGAGTAGATAAAAATAAAGGGAAAAAAAATGAATTAGCACCAAACTCAATGAAACAACAATGCACGCATTGTTTGGGGAGGAAAAGGCCATCAAGACAATTCAAATGATATGATAGAATAGTGAATTCAACCACTTTAACCAGTCGCATACGTTTTCCTAAGGTGGTGAAGAGGTTAACTTGTATAGCACATATTTGTTTCTTTGTTTTTTATTTTTGTTTTATCAAAAGACTACATTACTACAAGTATCAAATAATTGTTAAAAAAAAACCATTATGAAATTAGGAATAAGCCCATGCTTTGAGAATTGTTTGTTTGTTTGTTTTTATCAAAAGACTACATGGCTGCAAGTACCAAATAATTATTAAAAAAAAAAGCATTATAAAATTAGGAATAAGCCCATGCGTTGAGAATTTTTAATTGAAGGGTAAGAGAGTTATTAAAGTCCAAGAATGCCCCAAATGACATAATTAAATATTTTTATTTTTATTTTAAAGATTATTCAAGTAGTTTAATTATTGGGAAAAGATTGAGATTTCCCTTAACAAATTTAGAATGATAAATAACCCGTGAAATGGAAATTTTATCTCTCAAAGCTAGTTTATCCATTTATTGTTAAGGACAAATGCATAATTTCACTTTTTTAAGTGAATCATCATGTTTTTACTGCAGTAGTTTAGCCATGGGCTTCTTGTTTTTTTAATTATAACTATAGTCCTGGTTAAAGAAATAAAATCTAGTTTAAAAATAACATACAATTAGGATGTTATTGTATTTCAGAACATGTTAGTTTAGAAAGGTAGTAAATGTTGTTTTTTAATATTTTTTATTTAAAAATATATAAAATAACCTTTTTTATTAATATATTATAATGATAAAAAATATTAATTTAATTAAATTTCGTACCACTGTAGTCACTTGGAGGGATATGCAGGCCACAATATTTCCAATTATATATCGCGCACCACATTGTTTCTTGGTAGTTCTAGTAACAACTGAAAGGCCAACTTACTTTCCCCGATCTGGCTGGTAAGCAATCGAAAAGGTGTTTGGAGTTATTATAATGATTGTTTTGTAAAATATTTTTATTTAAAAATATATTAAAATAATAATTTTTTATTTTAAAAAAATTATTTTTATAGAAAAATATGAAAATAATTTAAAAATATCAAAAAATATTAATTTATAACAAAGAAAAAAAATAAAAAAATAAAATTTGTTTTAAAATATTTCTGAAATATAAAAACAAAAGGCTATTTAATTCAAGTCCACGATCTGCTTTAGCAATATTTTCCTGCCCAAATAGAATATTTAACTCAGTAAAATTTCTGGAAATTATAAGAAAATAAAATAAATAAAATATAAAACATCCATCTCCTTCACCATTGAGAAACTATCATCCTTGCATCACTAATAAAAACAAAATTAGGAGGTCAGTTTATTTGCATGCTGAGCACATCGAAGAGCATTACATGGCTAGCTCAAGTTTATTTATCTTATCAACGATAACTTAAATTAAATGTATTTTATAGTGTGGTAGCGATTGTTTTTTAAATAATTTTTCGTGTTGAAATACGTGCTAATAATTTTTATTTTATTTTTTAAAAATTATTTTTGACATCAGCACATCAAAACAATTTAAAAAATACAAACCGTATTTAATTTTAATAATAAAAAAAAATTCAAATTTGAAGGAACGCGGAACGCATTCTAAATAATTACACAATAAAATGGATTGATGTACCTTATCGTGGTCACTGCCCTTCGCAAGGGTGAAAAGGGTGGGCAGAGCATGGATTCTTATTTCCCCATTTTTGAGGAAATTCAAGCCGCCAAAGATGCCGAAGAGCTTTTGGAGAATCCGTCTTTCCTTGATCAAAATGTTGCACTGATGGCAAAGGCTAACTATTTTAAACCATTACTGCGGCTTCTTTCTGCAGGTATGCTCGTCAGTTCATTTAGAATTTCAATTATTTAAGATTCTGGTCATTATTAAATCTGGATAATTCATATGCAAGCATTTGCCTGACAAAAATTACCGAGTTCAAATGTTTTACCTAAGCTCACACTTCCTTGAGAAATTAGCAGAGATTGATTTGATTGATCACAATAAACTGTCCTTGTTTACAGAAGGGGCACTGGAGCCACTTCTTTGATTTCTCGTAAACGATGATTTAGAGTGAAAAAGGTGGCTGTTAAAGCTCTTCAGAACCTTTCAAATGCACCTAAAAATGGTCTTCAAATGATCAGAAAAGGTGCAGTCGGAGCTCTGTTTGAAATTCTCTATCGACAGAACAGCTTATCGTCACCACATCTGCGCGAGCAGGCTGCAGTCATAATTATGAACCTTGCCGTGGCAACTACTGCTCAAGAAGCTGATTGCGAGCAGATCTCATTACTGGAATCTGAGGAAGATACTTTGAACTCTTCTGTCTTATTTCCTTGACGGGTCCGGAAATACAGAATAGCATTCTTCGAACTTTTCTTGCAAGGAGTCAATCTCCTTCTGGTGAAGAAATAAGGGCAAAATTGAGCCAGGTATGCAATCCTGTGAGCACTTTAGTATGAAGGAAAATAACCCTTTTAGACAATGCAATGTCCTTAGCATAGACAGATATATTTTTTGATCTTCGAACAAATTATCTAGGATCATTTTTGTCCTTGATGATTTTGGATGAATTATGTAGCAGCAAATTCAAATAATCTATTCCCTCATTTTTCTAATGCTTATGCTATTTACAGTTCTCCGCTGTCCAAGGATTGGTTCAATCATTCCACTGCTTGGCAGAAGATGGTGATAACAACATCATTTTGGAGCATGTGGGTCAAAGACGCATTGAGACATTGCTCAAGATCATTAAGACCTCAAATGATGGAAGTGATTGCTGCAGGCAGCCATGGGTGTTATTTCTAATCTTCCTAATGACCCGCAGATAACTCTGTGGCTTCTAGAAGCTGGAGCATTTCAGGTCATTTCTACCTCTCTTACTGATGGGAGCAGAAATGCCTCACACAGAAGGCAGATAACAGAGAATGCTGTTAAAGCTCTTTGTCGTTCAAGAGATAGTAGCTGAAGCTGAAATTATTCCGATGCTTGTACAATTACTGGTTTTTGGAACTGCTTTGGCGAAACAAAGTGCTGCCATTTCACTTAAACAGCTTTCTAAAAGTTTGAGTACCTTAAGCAGCCCGGTGAAAAGACGAGGCCTTTTCTCCTGCTTGGCTGCACCAGTGATCAGATGTTGCCCTGTACACCTGGGAATTTATACAGTGGAATCTTCCTTCTGTATTTTACAGGCTAACGCACCGGAACCCTTAGTGAGGATGCTCGGAGAGGCTGATCTTGGAGTCTGTGAAGCTTTATTAGATGCACTCTTGACATTGGTTGACGGCCAAAGGCTACAAAATGGGGGCAAGGTCTGAAGCTCGACTTCTGCCACAGTACTGGAGAAGATACTGAGCTTTTGAGTGGATCTTTCAACTGGTTGAACTCAAGCAAAAATATGGAACTTCAGCACAGATGCCATTAGTTGATATAATACAAAGGGGAAGTAGTTGTTAGGATATTGTTATTTTGTGGCAATACCCCACCACCAAGCAAGTGGAAGCATTGTTAGTGTCATAATTAGTGGCATGTATTAAGGCTTTTTTGTCCCATTGAAGTTAATAAGTGTGCTAGAGAAGCTTACTATTTGATATCTATAAAAGAGACATAATTATTTGAGAGTAAGAGCATCTCTAATGAAAAATGCCATATTGAAGAGCTAAATGAAGAAAATGACTTTTTAAATAGTGTAAATATAGTTTTTTGGATTATGTGCATTCCAATGGTAAAAAGCTATTTATATTTTAATATATTTCATGTTAAATTAATTTGAATATAATTATATAACTAATTTAGATATTTTATATATAATATAATTATGATGTTATTAATTATATAATTAATATGAGCCCATTCTCTACAAAGTAAGCATGTACGCGAATCCATAACTATTTTGTTTGTTGATCAACTCCTGTAATTGGATTCTTGCTTGTATTTAGCCATGCAGAGATAAGTAAACAATCCTCATTTGGTGAGAAATTTTTACTTCTTTGTGATTTTTTTGCCGAATGGACATTTAAATTCAAGCATGTTGAGTCATCAATTAATTGATTAGAATCACTTGGTTGAGAGAAAATATCTTCTGACTCACTCATAAGAAAGTTGGTAAAAGAGCTTGAAAAATTTGAATCCATCTACATTAAAAAAAAAAACTCAAGTTAAAACCTTATTATAAGAGAGTGTATAAGAAGCTCACATTCAATGTCTAACAATTTGTAATTTTCATACATGCGAATTAATAATAAGCATTACTACTTGTTCTAACATAACAATTTGACCATTTTTTGGAACTGAAAGAAAATTGATATATTGGTTTAATTGCATTTTCAAGAAGACAAAATATAATTGACCTTAAATTAAAACAGATAATCAAAAATAAATTTTAAACATGTAACTCTATCTTTTTATCAATATTAACTACCATTATTAATTCCTCTCAATTTTATCAAAGATAAAAACATAAATAAAAATTATCTTTCTTAACCCATATTAAAAACATAAAATAATAAAGAAATAAAACTCATCACAAATATTAAATTAACAACAAAAGGTTTAAAAAATCAAGAGATATAAAAACGAAAATAGAAAAAGCTTTTAAACAAGGATACCTTTTAATTTCAGCTAATTAACACAACAGATGTTAATAATTAACCGGAGAATAATTGATTCTTGTTTTTTTTTAAATTTGAGAGAAGGGTGAGGCACAATATAAAAATTTAAAACTACAAGTTTTTTCTTCATGTATTTATAATTTTTTTTTTCTATATTTAAAAAAAAAAAGAGTTGTTGGCCAATTCTACAGTTAAATGTAGAAATGACTGTTAAGAAAACAAAAAGTCATTTTGGCTATTGGTTTACCTCTTCCGTTGGAGTGCAAATAATAAAGAAATAAAAGGTAAAAGCCATTTGACTTTTCATTTGGCTGCTTCGTTGGAGCTGCCCTAATAAGAGAGTGTAGAGAGTGAAGTGAAGAGAAGAAGAGAAAAAGAAGAGTTGTTGCCCATTGCTCCCATATATAGCAGTGTGTGTGCGTTGAAAGTTGAGTTAGAGTGGATATGATTTTTTTCTTTCATGTATTTGTTTTGTATTTTTTCTCTATTTCTAATAATATTAACCTTTTCCATAGATATAAATAATTTGTCGAACCACGTTAAATATTATGTCAATATACTAAGTTTTCATTGAATAACTATCAATATACCACCGGTCAGATTTTTCAATAGCATGAAATCCTTAGCTGCTAGATCACTTTCTCAACTGAGTATTCTTACTGAACAATCCTCTTATTTCTGATTGTTCATAAAAAATATTTGCAATCTTCTTACACATGTATCTAGCATTACCTTGTTCTGCTAATTTTGAATTTGCACTAACCTAACGAAATTATAATATTATTCTTTCACGTATTTTCTTTCATGTTGCCTAATTGCATCCTACTTGTTCTTCAGAAACTTTTCGCTGTAATCGACAAGACTAGATTCTTCAACCTCGGACATATACATGGAAGATTCTGCGAGCACATGTACTAGGTCTGGAACTATATATAGTAGAAATCATTGCACCATCAACAATAGCTGTCAGTATATATTTACAGAACTAGAAATTATTACATCGAAAAAAGGAGAGTAATAAACAAAACAAATTAATTAATCCCTAAAATATAAAAGAATTATTAAATTGTCTCTTTGTAGGTGTTGATCTTGCTTTATTTAGTATTGTTTTATTAAGAAAAGGTTTTTCTCATCAATCTTTCCATCTTATCTACTTTATTTTTTTCTATTTAAAAAAATCGGGAAAATCATGAAATGGAAAAAGAGATTAAGTTATAAATGGATTTTAAAACATAAATATTAAATAAATAATTTCTAAAACAATGATAACCATTTAATTAGTATGCTAAACTGTAGGGACCGTGTACAATTAAATTAAAGCCTGCCTCTACTGCAATGAAACCGGACTGGTCAACCCTGTTTTGAACCCGATGTATTTGAAAATATAGTGTGAACTATGTTTTTTTAAAATTTAAATTAATTTTTTATTTAAAATTATTTTATTATATTTTTAAATGTTTTTGATGTGATAATATTAAAATTAATTTTTTTAAAATAAAAAAAATTATATTAATATATTTTTAAATAAAAAATACTTTAAATTATAATTATTATCACATTTCTAATCAAACCCTTAATAAAACAAAAGCATAAGAAATCCTCCCAGCATAACCTAGGCAACATGCAGGTGAATAGGAGGCGAGAAAATTATTTTAAAACCCAACTTCACCGGAAAGGTTAACTCATAATTTACATAAAAAACATGGGTTAACCCGACAAACAGCCCAGAAAAATCCAATCAATGCTTTATCAAAATCAGTTGATATTTTATTTTATTAAAATGGTATTATTTTTATTTTTCTATAAAATAAAAAAATAGAGCCTCCCTCCCGAGTTTAAACTTTAAAAACTATGAAGACCCGGCTGTTACTATTATTATTTTTTATTTATTTATACACATATACGGCAGCTACACACAGAACAGAAAAAAAATTCCCCTCTTCTTGTCTTCACCTCTACCTTCAGTTACCAATCTGCTTCTGCTGTTCTTCTTCATCATATTCCACTACTACCGAGCACTGACCTTCAATTTAAGCTTGGATTGCGTTTAATTTCAGGCAAGTTAACTTCTCCTTTCTTCTTCTCTTCACAGTTTTTGAAACACTGTTTTTACTCATTGATTTTTAGGTTTTCTGTTGAAGGCTTAAAGCCTTATTTTACTGATGATCTTATACTATTTGGTCCATGGAATCTCTACATTTCGTTTTTTCTCTGTTGAATTGAGTGACACGAGGAAGTTTAGGGTTTTGGTTTAATGACAGGTTCACAAAATTTAGGGTTTTGGTTTAAAAATAGTTCTTATGTTTAAATTAACAAAGTAATCAATCCAGTAGTTTCTGTGCGTGGATTTTTTATTTATTTTTTATATATATGTATTTGTAATTTGACTGAATGACAGCCGTGACCATTTATCTAGTTCTGTTGGCATCCTTGGTAACTGTTTTGTTAGTTAAGAGAATTATTGTAGGCGTGGATTTAGCCAAATAATTTCCAAAACCCTTAATTTGTGGCCATGATGGTCCACAATATCACTTGATTACAAATTGAAATTGTTAATTTATTAGCAAAATCAAGTATTTATATTGCAAGTTAATGCGCAGATGCATGAATAGGCTATATTACAACAAGTAAATTGCGTTGATAAAAAAAGAGAAAAAAATCCCATAGAATGGTTGCTCAAATTTTTATCTAGTGCATGTGGAACTTTTCTTTTAATTACAAGAACTTTTGTATTAAATTAGATTCAATGAAGGAAAAAAAAGAGCCTTGAAGAGAGTTGTGATGAGATGAGGGAAGATAAAAGCCCATTCCATCAGCCGAGGCTTGTGATTGACACGAGATTCTATGCTTGAAACTTGCCCTCTTGTAGTGTTGTTGCTATATGAAAAGCAAAGTAAATCTAGCAACTTATATAGAATTAGAACATATTTTAAATTCTATTTGCTTAACAATCTAATCAATTATGATAATTTCAATTCATTTCTCTTTTTCCTATTTTTAAAGTGTTGAAAATTATTTTTTTAAAAATTTGGGTGGGGTATTTGAATATTTAGGTATTAGAGCTACAATAGTCACTAGCCTTTAATTCTTGTCTTTTTCCTGGCATTAAAGGCTGCCTAAACCCAACAATGAAGAATGTAAAAATCTCAAATTTGAACCGGTTTCTGGTTCAGTTCTAAATCTAAAAAAAAGGTCAGATATTTTTTTTTTAATTCTCAGATGAAGTTGAATTTTGTGGTTTTCTGTTCTACTCATAGATAATAATTTTTTCTGTTTTGATTTTTCTAGTTTTTCTTAGAGTGACAATGGGTGATGATAATCTGAAGACATGGGTATCAGATAAGCTAATGTCATTGCTTGGATATTCACAGGCAACTGTGGTTCAGTACATTATTGGAATTTGTGAGTTTGAATTTAATGGTTTTTTGTTCAATTCATAGTGTCACTTTTTCTCTTTTGATTTTTCTACTTTATAATTGTTCTCTCTCTCTCTGGTTTTTTTTAGCTAAACAAGCTAGTTCTTCAGTTGATGTGCTTAGTAAACTTGAGGCTTTTGGGTTTCCATCATCGACTGAAACCCAATCTTTTGCTCTAGAAATCTTTGCTAAAGTTCCCCGTAAAGCATCTGGTGGTTTAAATGTGAGTTTTTCCCTGTTTCTTTTTCTTTCCTTTTAATTTGGGAATTATGATTATTCTCTGCTATAGTTGGCTGCTTTTTTGGTTTGCTTGCCATTATTCTGTTTGTTAAATGAATGATGCTTTTGATTTCTGTTGCCCTAGCTTTATCAAAAACAAGAAAGGGAAGCTGCTGTGTTGGCAAGGAAGCAGAAGACCTATCAACTTTTGGATGCCGATGATGATGATGATGACGATGACGGGGATGATGGTGCTGGTGGTATTGACAATAAGTCTTTGATTGCCACTACATCTGATAGGCACAAGAAACGGTTCAGGAAGAAGATTGAGAGTGAAGAGGATGAAGGCGATGAGGTAGAGTGTTTATATTCTTACTGCCAGAACTCTTTTTTTTTGTTCATTACGGTAAGCTGCTTGTCAATGTCAGTTCTGACGGCATTTTTTTGTTTTGACCAAATGCAATGCTGCAGGTGGTCAAACAAGTGGAAGAAGCAAGACGGGTTAAAAGACGGACTTCCTCATATGAAGAAGATGATGATGATGATGGTGATTCTGACGTATGCCTTTGTTGTTCAAATGCCTCGTATTAATTAATTTGATCCCTTTCCTTGTAATTTATTTCCTTGCTATTTAGTAAAGAGATTCTTATCAAGCATTGCTGGGGTGTTGCTTACCTTGATTATTATAGATTTTACTAATAGTTCATAAACCTGTTGTAAAATGATTGATTCACAGTATTTTGCTTAGCTCACTGGTTTTTTTAGCAGTTTTTGCTCTTTGAATTTAAATATGGCTTGTATATCTTGTGTTGTGTGTAGGCAGAGGAAGAGAGATTGCGTGATCAAAGAGAGAGGGAACAATTAGAGAGAAATATTAGAGAACGTGATGCTGCAGGGACTCGTAAGGTACACATCTGCATCTAATGATCTATCTTGCTGTCTTGCTAATTTTTGCTGTTGCTTTGGGATCTGTTATGATCTTTTATTTTATTTCTGCGCTCTGCCATTGTTTGAAGTATGACACCTTCTGAAGCTAATGCATGCTCTTGCAAGGTCAATTTTTTAGTATTAAATGTAAATCTCACAAATATGTACTTGCAAACATTCACGGTACATGTTTCTTACTGACGGTCTTGTCTGGTCTTATTATAACAGCTAACAGAGCCAAAGTTGAAAAAGAAGGAGGAAGGTATAAAATCTCGAGTGCTTATGTTTACACACCCACATGCATAAAAGTTCTCTAACAATGCTTTTTTTTCTTCATGGAATCTCATTTTCTTATCATGCAACAGAAGAGGCAGTTCGAAGATCAAATGCTTTGGAGAAAAATGAGCTTGACACTTTGAGGTTCGTGTTTGATTATCTGCTGCTCCTTGTTTAATGACAGGGTAGCGTTGCTGATCATTCTTCATTGGCATTGATTCAGGAAGGTGTCACGACAAGAATATCTAAAGAAAAGGGAACAAAAGAAATTGGAAGAAATCAGGTATTGCATAATCACGCATGGGATATTGCTATCACCTTGCTTTAGTTGTCTTGCTTACTGGTGTTTTTAGCCTTAATAACATGATAACCTTGCTTATGGTTGACACTGTTCAATAATCTTGAACTTCAGGCTGCAAATCATAAATTGCATATAATATCTACTTTTATGTTTTTCTTCTCTTTCCCTGTTTTTTCTTCAATTATCCATATCCTTTTCAGAGATGACATTGAGGATGAACAATACCTCTTTGATGGTGTGAAGCTCACGGAAGCTGAATATCGTGAACTAAGGTAATAAATCCAATTCATTGTTGCGATGTATCTATACTCTTTCACAAAGTTTCCTCCTTTATCTTCACCTGCAAAATTGTTTATACCCATATGATAAAAACAATAACAGGTTATTAATTGGTTATTGCGATAGCAACTGTTCTAGAGTGTGTGTTTTAGATATTGAAGACAATTACCACATGCAATACTTTTCAACTTGTTTGCTGACAAAGCCCTTTGATTCTGAGTGTATTGTGTATCTCTTGATGTTAGTGGTTTGTGGACTGTTAGCTGCTAGTGTAGCCAAACAGTGGTCTTACGTAATTGTTTAGTCGTGCTGTGGCTTTATATAATTGGTACCCTTTGTCACCTAAGTTGAATATCTCTTTTGGGTGACTCTTTTATGCCTTCACTAATGTGGCCATGGTGCAAAAAATAATGTGGTGCAATGACTTGGACCGCTTCATATCTTTTTATTTTGGTTAAAGTCATGTCTTATGAGGATTGTGGTCCTTTTGTTTTGTACTTGGACATCTGGAGAACATACTTAAACTTGTAGCCATCAAAATCTTTCTCTAGTTTCTAGGTAAAACAATACAATCTTTCATATCCATTTTGTACCATTTGCTCAAAGCTGCCCCAAGCTCAAATATCATTCTCCTATAATGGCTTCTGGACATATTTTTATATTCGGTAATGTTGGGTAGTTCAGTTACCAAATATTGACTACTATTAAGCACTACGGATGCTTTATTTTAACAGATACAAGAAGGAAATTTATGAGCTTGTGAAAAAGAGGTCAGAGGATGTTGAGGACACAAATGAGGTAATTTACGATTTTTTGATGGTTCTATTTAATTTTGTTATCTTGATTGAGTTATTTTATGTTGCGGTAATTACTTCAGAAGATGATTCTTAGCTCTTTCACATTTTCCTTGCATAATCATATACTTGAATTTAGATTGGGCTTTTAGTTGTTATGTAGTATTTTCACTTATATTTGTGATTATTAAATATTATCAGTTTGCAGCTTTAGGGGTTCTACTTTGTACAGTTTTGGTGTGCATGGGTGTACCCTTTCTTGTGTTCCTAGCAATGTAATTTATACATGTACAACAAAATGCTTCAATCCTAAACTAGTTGGGGTCAGCTAGATGGATCCTTTCGCATCATTTCACACAATCATATGCCAAATCTACCCAATGCAATGTATATATCAAAAAATTTGTTCTGCTCCTAACCACTCCAATATAACCTTCATGTTTTTCTTGAGTAACTGGTGTTCTCATGGGACAATCTGGAACTTGTATAATAATAAAATCTTGGAGTTCTCTCTCACATGTATATAAGTGTTCACACATGGAAGCACTCATGCATGCCCTTGCCCACTCTGCCACCACCGATGCTAATAAAATGTCATATTTTTTAGAATTGTTTCATTAATTGTGTAGTTGTCATAATTTTTAACTAGTTATATTAATGAGCAGTGAACATATTGTTAAATAGTAACGCACTTCCCCTTGCACTGACAAAGGTGGTTGCATTCTTCCATTCCTCTATTCTGACACGTAGTGGTCACTATTCTGTTGGCATTCCCAAGTAAACATGTTTTAGATGCTCTTGAATAAACTCTAGTGTGGTCGCTTATTTAGGATACTTTCTACAAAGTATGTTCAATCAGAGCTGGTACTTTTGCACTACACTATGTTCAAAAGTGGAAAGATATAACAATTTCCTTTGTTTAGGTATTCAAACGAGGAGAGAAGTGAAGGGAGGGGATCAGAAAATTTAGTTGTAACTTCTTTCCAGATCCAGCTTTTAGTTTCTCTCTAGAAGTAGAGAGATAGATGAGAAGTTTTTGATTTTGCAAATTTGATTTTTGAATTTAATCACATATGGAATCACTTGGTTACACTATTGTTAAACCTTTAAATTCCCTTCTCATCATCACGTCCTCTTTAAGGTATTCAAATTCAAATTGGCTGAGACTTTAGAAGGCAAATTCACTCAACATTTCTTTCTCTGTGACACCTGAAATTGCTAGAGGCCCTCTAACCAGTTTTCATGACAAAAAAGAAAAACGATCTAAAAGATGCTTGCCATCTATATGCTGTTTGTATACATTTTTTTTCTAGACACTATATGTTATTGTTGCTTGCTAACTCTTGACGTGCCATCCAACATTCTTTCTGGAGTGCAGTACAGGATGCCAGAAGCATATGATGAGGAAGGAGGCGTTAATCAGGAGAAGAGATTTTCTGTGGCCTTGCAGCGTTACAGGTCAGTTTAAAAGGAAGCATCTGGTGATTGAAATCACCAAAATTGTTCTGCAGAACATGAACCGCATTTTGTTAGAAATGGAAAATTTTAGTGTTCACAAGTAGCATATTTTGCTTTAGACTGGAGTGGTTTGTTCTGATGTTAAACCATTTCATACTGTTTGTTTGCTGTAGGGATGGCAGCGCTGGAGATAAAATGAACCCATTTGCTGAACAGGAAGCTTGGGAAGATCATCAAATTCGTAATGGAATATTACATAAAATTACATTCAACCAAACACATCATGTTTAACTCTCCTTATTCCATTCATTTTATTGGATGTACTTATATTCTTCACTCACCATTTTGCAGAAAAAGCAACATTGAAATATGGTTCTAAAAATAAAAAGCAAATATCTGATGATTACCAGTAAGTTAAAACATCTCTTCACCATTACAATATCGACAAAATTTCCATCCCAATGTTTTATTTTGTCTTGTTTTAATTTCTAATCAGACATCTCCATTTCTCATTTTGGTTTCTTATTTGTTTTCCTCTTTTCAGTTAAACAAAGTTATATGGAGGTATTTTGATGCTTTGCTTGTTTCATGAACTTGCAGATAATTAGTATTTTTAAATGTGTTTAGGTTTGTGTTTGAGGATCAGATTGAGTTTATCAAGGCAACGGTCGAGGAGGGTGACAAGGTATATCTTATTTTTCCTTTTCTTTTAAATCTCAAGTGATCATTCAATTTTCTGCTGCAATTCTCTTATCCTTGCCTTTTTTTTTTTGACATGCAGTTTGATGATGAGCTGGCCACTGAGTCACTTGAAGAGTCCAATGCAAAATCAGCTTTAGAGAAGCTTCAGGTGTGCTGAAGCAAGATCATTTAATTACCGCACCTAAATACCATGGTTTACAAGTGACAACAGATTTGATAGGTTATAAAAAGGGGAAATAGGTTATAGGTGGGGATTTGGATATGTTTAGCTTATGGCTGTGCTTGAGTAAAGTAAATAAACAAGGAACTAAGGATAAAGTAGTTTAAAAAGAAGGAAGAAATCAAACCTAGCATCCCATCGGGGTTTCTAGAAATCACTCCTAGGAATTCTTAAGCATCACACCTAAGATAAGAACATCACAAACCTAACCTTGAAGGCAGAAAATCTCAATTTCATCCACTCAAAAACCCATCCTTGCAAAGTAGGGGTTACAACCAATATTTTTAGGCTAATGAGGAGGTGCCTTAAGTAGGTGATTAAGGAGGTGCACCATAACTGGTGATGGTTGGCAGGTTTGTTAATGCTGAAGAAGTTGACTGGTCAACTTTCAAAAATCACAAAATTACCCCCGACAAACAAAAATTACAAACTGCCCCTCTCAGTTACAACCCCCAAAATATGCTATATGAAATAGTAAAACAGTCTAGATTAGCTCCAATTATGGCAAGCCAATGGACATGCTTGTAGCGTTAGATTTCCCCCTACGATAAACTTTCCAGGTGCTATTTTCGAATCTTTTTTTGGCTAATGGGGTCTGCTTCCTTTCTTCTTCTTTGGAAGTAATTCTGCTACTAAAAGCAAAGGACACTTTGAGCTCGGTGAATAAATTTATTGAATAGTATAACAATGTGTAATACTATCTCAGCAGGAAAGCTATGGTAGCAATGAGCCAAGTGATGAAACTGATGATAGAAATTGGTCTTAATTGATTGGGTTGAAAAACTTTTGATTGGAAGATATGGAATTTGAGTATTGTAAAGCTTCAATGAATATGAGTCAGGCTGTGATGATCATTTTGCAATGCATAAAAGACCATTTATTGTTTTGTAAATGCATGATCTGATGTGTTTTCTTTTCTCACTCGACATTGCAGTCTTCTAGGATTTTCCGAGTAACAAACTCCTGCAGTGGTTGTGGGAACATTTGCATGTCTAGTAGTCTACCAGAAAACATGTGATTTACTGTTATGTTGTTAACTATCACCTGCATTTTTTATTCTTTCAGGAAGATAGAAAAACCTTGCCTATCTATCCATATCGAGATGAACTGCTCAAAGCTATCAATGATCATCAGGTATTTTCTTGCAACATTTAATGCTTTTGCTAATTGGTCCCTTCTTGTCGCTGGTTATTTTTTGCTCATATGTAAACTATAGTCTTTTGTACATGAACTTGCCTCATTCCCTAGAGTCCCACTTGTTCTGAAATGAGATAATGTGGGCTAAGTTGTATTTCATGCTATCAAGAATGGCTGCCTCTTTCCCTGTGTCCATTAATGAAAATAGGATAAGAAAAATGGCAAAGGTTAAAGTACTATTGAAACGATATTGTTTGCCTGATTTGGTATTATTGGAGTTTACACCTTTTTGCGACAGGTTTTTAGCTGTAAAGATAATTGCCTGAGGTCAGAAGACCAAGAAATCATAGTAAAAAAAAGTTCTGGCTCAGCAGCAGCAGCTGACATACTCGACCCTGTTTTGAACCATAGCTAGGAAAGGTTGGTTAGGGTAGGAAAGAAAGCAATTTTTTCAGTATCTTTGAAGTTTGGATACAATTTCTTTGTTTTGAAAAACTTAAAAATATGATTTCGATATTTATTTTCTAATTGCTACATTACACTGATTTTTATTTATCACAAGAGGCCTATTCTTGTATTTCTTTTTTCCATCCTAAAGCGTCATATATATTTTCTTGTGATTGGAGGGAAAAAATAATTAAGAGTGGCAACGTTACTAGATCACGGTTATAAAAAACCTTGAATGAAAGAACACTTTCAAAGAATTGCACACTACCTTTGCATGCTACCAAAAACACTCAGATTCTGGATTAGGCCTAGTTTGCTAGGGTAGATATTATTTGGTTATTTTTTCCCCAGTATTTTCCTCTCAAGTGAAGTCTTCCTTGCTTTTCATTGATGGTAGTAATCTCTCATCTTAGCAGAAGGGGAAAGGTGTTGTACTTGAGCTATCCAAACTAACAAAGAGAGAGGCATCTCTTGTCTCTCAAAAGGCTCTTATTACACTCCTTCTGTCCTAGCCAAAAAATTGTAAGAGGTAGAAAGGCAAGAATTTTCCTCTTATTTTGTTTACACTGTACACCTCACAAAGCCTTCACAGCTTCAATCAATCTTGCATCCCAAACAGATCCCTGCCACAGAGAAGACATCCACATCAATTTTGTGCTCGAAATGAAATGAACAAGCAAGCAACTGATTCAAAAGCATTCTTACAGAGTAATCAGCAATTGGCCAAGATAATTGTAAACCCCCAGTCAAAAATAGGTAACTCTGGGTTAAATAAATAGGGTAAATAGATAAGTATGGGTTAAATAGGGTAACTATTAATTGAAAAATGATAAATTAGGGAGAAAATCTTATGAATTGGGATGAACATTTCCGGGAGATTAATTTAAAATTTAGAGAAGCTAAAGTAATAAAAAAACATGTGAAATATTAGTCAACGATAAATCATGAAAACTCCTTGACCAGGTAAAAATAATAATTTGAAGGAGGAAATTTTGTAAATTGGGTATAGATCAATGCATGACCCTTTGCGTGAGAAACGTCAAATTTTAGTATAATCCTCGCACACAATCGCGCTCTTGGGACTAAAGTGGTAAGAAACCCAAAGAA
Organism: Populus tomentosa; assembly: GCA_018804465.1. NCBI lineage: Eukaryota > Viridiplantae > Streptophyta > Magnoliopsida > Malpighiales > Salicaceae > Populus > Populus tomentosa. The sequence goes on from CM031997.1 coordinate 571,861, forward strand.
AAATTTTATGATAATTATGATTGGGAAAATTTTAACCTAAGGTAAAACATTATGTCTTAAGATTCCACTTAAAATTTTAGTCCGATCCAACAGTTGGATTGAGAAATATGTTCGATATTGTAAAACTAGATGGTTGGAAATTTCACGCTAAAAATTTGAATTTCAAATACCATACAATTTACTTAAATCATCTGGGGTTTTAGACTAATTCTTTGGAGATTCCTACTCATACTTATTATAAAAATTTTCTCTGAGTTTGTTACCACTTTTAGTCCCAATAGCGTGATTGTGTGCGAGGATTAACATTATACTTAGATATGATGATTAGAAATATAAAAGTTACATTGAAATTTTAGGTCATTACAATAATCCCCTGGGAAGTGCATTTGTCTTCCTAGTAGCTTCAGAGAAGACATGCACATCAATTTTGTGCTTGAAATGAAATGAATAAGCAAGCAGCGAACTGATTCCAAAGCACTCATACAGCTTAATCAGCAATCGGCCAAGATAATCACCTGGGAAGTGCATTTGCCTTCCTAGTAGCTTACCAATTGAAAGTTGCTTCTAGCTGTGACCAAGTCTTTCTTCAATAGGAAGAAAATGCACTTCTAGGGGGATTTGCTTGACTTGTCTTTCCTAACTAGTATTGGATCAAATGACTTAAAATTAAAGCATCTCTCTTTGGACCTCAAAATTCTTTCTCATCCCCTCTATCCAGTAGTAAGCATATAAATGCTTTCATCTAATTGCTGAACAGTGTTCAGTCATACGATTTATAATGTCTTGTTAGATGGGGCATCTCCAGCCACTGTGCTTGAGTCTGTAACATGGCATTTACTTACTACTTGCATGTGCATGAGTGGATGTAGACCCCCCAGTTCATGTTTTTTTGATAATATTTTATAATCTCTTTTGCAGGTTATTATCATAGTAGGAGAAACTGGTTCAGGGAAGACCACACAGATACCACAGTATCTTCATGAAGCTGGTTACACCAAGCATGGGAAGGTATAATCTTGTTCCTTCATATGCATTTGCCATTGTAGATGCTAATTGCCATTTTTCTATTGCTCCAGTTGTCACCCTCCAGTGAATTATTACTCGTCAAAAATTTGAGTAGCATTTTCTTGTCATATTTTCGGTACAAATGGACACATGCAAAATTTTCTTGTTACAGTATTGGGCTTTGGGGAATCAACAACTGATGCAATTATTGCAACTTGCTCTGCTATTATGTTGATATTCTTTTTGTGGTATAATTTGCAATTATTTGCCTAAAGTTGTAGTTAAATTCCATAATTTCTTGTTTTAACTGAATCTTAATTCTAGTGATTTAAGAAGAGAGTCAAAACAGGAATGACCTCGAACACCAATGTAACATGCATTTGTATTTACACACAGCTAGACATGCCTGTAACACTGATTCTTTTATGATAACTGATATAACATTGAAACAACAATTAGTGTGTCACCAGTAGGGCAATGGGCCAGTACATTGGATGCGTGCATCCCCTACTCCCATAGGGTCATTTGTGATCCAAGAAAAATGATTGGGAATGGCCCTAGTTTTGTCCCTTATATATATTTATCTCGAGAGTCAATTATGCCTTGTGTTCTTAATGTTGACAATTACATCCAAAGAAACTATTGGGACTGGGTGATGTTGTGGTGTTTTTGTTGTTCCTTAAATTCTACTTGACAATGACTTGCAACATGGAAAATGATGTGCTAAGATAGGCAAAATTAAAAGTGTGCCAGATTACTTCAAGAGATAACCAAAGGTTTTGCCTAAATGATTTGAGAAAGCTGGTGTCCACATGTTTGACATTTTTGAGACTATCAACGTTTTTTTGTTGCTTCTTACAGGTTGGTTGTACACAGCCAAGGCGAGTTGCTGCCATGAGTGTTGCTGCTAGAGTTTCACAAGAAATGGGTGTGAAACTTGGGCATGAGGTGTGTGGCATCTGTTATTACTCTCAGTCTCTCTTTTCTACTCATGTTTTTGTTTATTTTACCGAGTGTAGGTTTATATGCGTTCTCACATATGTTGTATTCACTGTCACTTGGATTGCTGTTGGTAGAATTGGGCTCACATGCTTCTACATTTTAGGATTGAAGAATTTATGCTACACTAACCCTCAGACATGTGCAATATGCATGGTCTGTTGTACCTTTTAACATCCTAATCTTTAGGGTCTTTTAATGCGAATCACAGTTTTGTTAATGAAACTCTACTAGGAATAGCGGTTCTGTTGCATTCCCTGCTAATGTTCCATGCCCGAAGGGGCTTGGTGTTGGTGGAGTGATAACATTGAAAGAACCATGTGAGACTTTGATACCAATTTATTTATACCAAGTAAGTGCTTTCACTCTCATACTTCCAAAAGGAAGGTGCAACCATTTTCCAATACTGCCAAGAGGAAGGTACTGCCATATTCCAATTGCATTTAGAAACATCTGAAGTTGAGAAGTTTCAACCTCTGGTCTCAGTGAAAGTTTATATAACTTATACGGGTATTTCTGCTCCTATAATTGCATATTTAGCTGCTTCATAAATGGTGCTTCATTTTCACAGCATACATCCTAATGGAAGAGAGAGATCAAATCATATTCATTTCAAGAAGTCCTTTAAGCCAAACTAAGTTCGTATTACTTGTTATTCCACAAAGATGGGGCCAGGGTTTGTGCCTGTTTTCTTTTTTTAATCTCAAAGCACCACATTGCATTGCTAGACTACACATAAAACTCAAGCCTTGAAAATGATAAAGGCTTATGTTGGCTCCTTCAAAAGCTATAAAAATGGCAGTACCGGTTGAAGTGGGGGGAGCTCTAGCTGTGTCATATGGTGTGTCTACTCTAATCACTTTCGGCGATGTATCAATGAATGTCCTAGTTACACTCATGTGTCCATTCGTATGTGTTATCTTTATCAACACTGACCAACTCTTCTCTATCTTATTCAATTCTTTCTGTATGTGTTCTAGTTATAGTCATCATAGCAAACCTTGCCATGCATTCCCTCAATAGCTTTTTGAGCTTCCTCAGTCTTGCAACGAATGATATTAACTCCGTTATTCAGAATAATGGTTTTGATTAAAACCATGATTCAGAATAGCGGTTGTGTTAAATCCATGATTCTGAATAACGGTTTTGTTTCAAAATAACAGTTGTGTTAAACTTTGCTATTTTCCCAATATTTTTTATAAATGGTGTCATTCGCCTAAAATTTTATCCTAAATGTGTTATTTTTCAAAAAAGTTCTAATTTTTAATACATGAATGATAATGAAAAAAGAATTTGATTAACATATAATATCAATTTCCTAAGTTCTTCTTGTATATGAAAATAAATTCTTCAAACCCAACTACAGAGTCTTAAGAATATTTAAACAAATGAAGAAAAGGATTACAAATACAAATTAAAGTTCTGTGCCTTTTAAGTGGTCAAATATATTGGATTTTTGGTTGATTTGGAAAGGGAGATACATATTATGTAACCCATGGATTGTTTTTTTGTTTGGGTAAATATGACATAGGAAGAAAAGGCAAAAATATTGCAAATGCAGTCAAAGGCTGGCTGGCTATCTGAATTATATTGCTATAAAAGAATGAACTCTTTTATATCAAATACCAAAACATCTTTGTTACAGCTGTGGCAGCCCCTAAATACTAAGCAAAACCCTAAATAAAAGAAATTCTAGCCCTTAAAAATAACTAAATGTCAGCTGTCAAACTAACATGATAACTAATACATAAATGGAACTAGTAAAGGAAAAACTATAATTATGTGAAAGATGCCAAGTACACTAAAATACCATGCTACAATAACTTATTGAAATTAAAGTACTATATAGGATCTGCTCCTATATCAAAATGACTTAAACCTAAATCATGCAGTTGACTTTGAAGGCACATTGCAATGATCATTGGTTGGACAGTAAATAAAGACAGAATGTTCACGAACAAATTAAAAGAGAGTGACTTGTTTTTGTGAAATCTAGCTATTATTATGGCTTAAGGTGTGCTCATATCATTATTTGAGATTTTCTATTATCACAGACTTAATAGGATTTGAAACTCCTAGCATTTAAAACAAGGAAAGCTTAATTTGTGGAAGTATGTTAGAAATGGTAATAACCTACTATTAAATAACATTTAACAGTAAATGGTTTTCATGTTATCTTCAGGTTGGCTACTCCATTCGTTTTGAAGATTGCACATCCAATAAGACTGTTTTGAAATATATGACCGATGGAATGCTCTTGCGTGAATTTCTTGGCGAACCAGATCTGGCAGGCTACAGGTGAGCTATGTCTCATTGCCTTATTTGTGGTTTTGATGTGGTCGGTTCCACTGGCTTAATAAAGCGTTTTTTATTTTATTTCAAATTAGTGTTGTGATGGTGGATGAGGCACATGAAAGAACTTTGTCAACTGACATACTGTTTGGATTGGTAAAGGCAAGTAGATTCTTTCAACTTTATAGCTATAATTCATTTAATATATTTATGGATGTATAAAACCATGACTATGTGTATATTCTACCTGATAGAAAGAAGGTACAGATTCTTTTGCTCATTCAATACATTAAGGCATAATTTATTTCACTGCCAGGATTCCGTGAATATATTCTAGCAATATCAGATCTGTAGGAACAGTATAACCACATTAGGATTACATCTGTAGGAACAATTTTACCAGCGTTAGGATTACTTATTTTTGTACATGTACCGGTTAAACTCTTGATCATTACCTGACTGTTCAACATCCATGTTTCTATGTGATAGGATATAGCCCGTTTTCGACCAGATTTAAAGTTGCTTATTTCAAGTGCAACACTTGATGCTGAGAAATTTAGTGATTACTTTGATTCTGCTCCAATTTTCAAAATTCCTGGGAGGAGGTTTCCTGTTGAGATACACTATACAAAAGCCCCGGAAGCTGATTACTTAGATGCAGCTGTTGTAACTGTACTTCAAATTCATGTGACACAGCCGCCTGGAGATATTTTAATATTTCTCACTGGTCAGGAGGAAATAGAGACAGCTGAGGAGATTATGAGGCAGAGGACAAGGGGTTTGGGTACAAAAATTGCGGAACTTATTATTTGCCCTATATATGCTAACTTACCCACAGAGCTCCAAGCTAAAATATTTGAGCCCACTCCTGAAGGAGCACGGAAGGTGGTCCTTGCAACAAATATTGCGGAAACATCCTTAACAATTGATGGGATCAAGTATGTCATAGATCCAGGTTTTTGCAAGATGAATTCATACAACCCTAGGACTGGGATGGAATCCTTGCTGGTCACACCCATTTCAAAAGCTTCAGCAATGCAGCGTGCTGGCCGGTCTGGACGAACTGGTCCAGGAAAGTGTTTTCGGTTGTATACTGCGTACAATTATCTTCATGACCTGGAAGATAATACAATACCAGAAATACAAAGAACTAATCTGGCCAATGTCGTGCTCACTTTGAAGAGTCTTGGAATCCATGACCTAATAAATTTTGATTTTATGGATCCTCCACCTTCAGAGGCATTACTTAAGGCTCTGGAACTGCTCTTTGCACTGAGTGCACTAAATAAACTTGGTGAATTGACTAAAGTTGGTCGAAGAATGGCTGAGTTCCCCCTTGATCCCATGCTGTCTAAAATGATTGTTGCTTCTGACAAATACAAATGCTCAGATGAGATAATTTCTATTGCTGCCATGCTTTCTGTTGGAAACTCAATCTTCTATCGTCCAAAGGACAAACAAGTTCATGCTGACAATGCCAGAATGAATTTCCACACTGGAAATGTGGGGGACCATATTGCTCTTCTCAAGGTTAGTTACATATGTAACACGCTAGGAATGGATTCAAATGCATATAATTATATGTATACATGCATATTCCCACACTTGGTCTCCTGCAATTACATGCTGTACTAATATAGGCACAATGGTTTGTACATCGTACTTGTTTATGCATGTACACTTGTTAGAGATGCTTATCAATCTCAATCACTCTCTCCCCCGCCCCCTTTCTCCTTCTTTGTTATTCATTTGTTAGTTAAAACAAGGTTACTTGGGAAATTAAAAAGCAGACGGCTAATTTTCATCAAAAGGAAAAAAAAGAAAAGAAGCAAAAGACCAGTAAGTTCAATCAATTTTTTTAGTGGCTAATGGTTCACCTTTTGAATTCTTTTTTAAGAAAGTTCTTTTTATTTTGTACTCTTCAAAATACCCTTTCAAATATGAAATATACATTTATTGTTAATTGTCCTACCTTTTGGAAGAGAACTTATTAGATTGAGCTTAATTTCTTCATTTTTTCTTTTCCTAGTAAATTCTTCAAGTTTTGTTGTATACTTTTCGTCGCTGTTAAAAACACAACTTGAAGAAGAAGTTAACTCACAGTTCTCCAAAAACAATTACCATATGATGCAAAATGTGAAAGAGATCTTCATCACACATCAATGAGCGCCACCCCTACACAAGTTGAAGAATTCTAAATTTTAAAAATGCAATAAATAATGCAAGCTGAAAAATCTAATAAAAAAATTAAGAAATAAAGGTTTAGATCTATGAGTTCCCTTAAAAAAGTAAAAGTACACATGGAATAGAACTTTTTTGGATAAGTAATTCACATATGAACTTATTGGTCAATGAAAATGATGATAGAACTTGTTGGCCTTTTACTTCCTAAAACTGAACCTATTGGTAATTTTCCCAGTTTAGTTTAGAGTGGATATGCAATATATTGCTCTGATTTTGATAGATTTTTATGTTACATTTTCAGAAATTATGATATGAATTGCATTATCATTGTGGTTTTCCTTTTTATTTTATGAACTGCATTTGAATTACTCATTTTACTTGATTCAAGGTGTCCAGAATGGTTGCCTCACCATGTGTGTTGCTGATGTTTTTAGGTGTATAATTCTTGGAAGGAAACTAATTATTCGACACAATGGTGTTATGAAAATTATATTCAGGTATGGCTCAATATTTTAGAATGGCATATTGTCATCTAAATTCCTGATTCTTTGTGCTATGTTACCCACTGTGAGTGTTCAAAATAGACATGAGTCCAAGTTTTTCCAACTGTTGAGGCCTCTGATCCATAAAATGGGTGCAGGGTGTAGGTTCCAAAAGAGTCCCTTTTCTCCCCCTGTTCTGGATAAACAGTTCTTTGCATGCTGGTATATCAGCACACTTGAGCCCTTTTAGTAAAACCGAACATGAATTTTATCAAGCAGCACAATGTGCACATGGGCATCTGGAGATCTGACTTGAATTTCAAATAGATTGCTCCCATCATAATTGAAAAACTAAATATAGCCTCCAAAGCCAATTCTCATAAAAGTCTGATCTCTGACCACTGTCAGCATGTGGCTAAGTTATTCGTGGCAGTATAATGATAACTCTTATTTTAATTTTGATCTTCTCCTTGCTCCCTCTCCCTCCCTTTCTCTCTCTCTCTCACACACAGACACACACACAACTTTTATCACTTTAAACCTTTTAACTTGGCATAAAGAATTGTTTGTGAGTTTAGAACTAAGAAAATGCCTAGAACTCAGTAATGAACAATTCAGCATGATGGCGGGAAGTTTGTTTGATTGATACCCCCCCCTCTCTTCAAGTTCGAAAATTTAACTTCCTACCCATGCTTGCTGGAGTCCAAAATGTGGGCTAATTTCTTCACTTGTTTAGTGTTGTGTGAATTTTGTTGACTTAGCAAGCCAAGCAGTTCTTCCAGCTGCATTGCTGCTGTTATAGATTTAGTTTATAATTTAAGCTCCACACTCTTGGTACCATAGACATGAAGATAATCTTCAATATTGTGTGGCCTCACCTCGGGATTATGACACTGATTGATGCTGGCCATTACAATATGAGTGGTTACAGATTTTTATTTTGTTCATGTTAATTACTCATGGTAGACTTGGAAGTTTATACATTTTAAACTGCAAATTTGACAATATAGTTCATCTGACACTCAGCTTAGCCCTTCAATTTTCTTTTTAGCGATATCTGATCTGTAGTACCTTGTTACCCATGGTCTCCATGGTATCAGGTAAGGAGTATGAAGCGAGCCAGGGATGTACGAGACCAGTTGGAGGGCCTTTTGGAGAGGGTTGAAATTGAGCTATCATCCAGCCCCAATGATTTAGATGCCATAAAGAAGTCCATAACATCTGGTAAATTTACTAGCAATAACTATTACTATTTATTTGGAGTCAAAATACTCACGTGATCTTCAGTATTTAATTCAACTCTAATCGTCGTTTCTAGGTTTTTTTCCCCATTCTGCTAGGCTACAGAAGAATGGATCCTACAAAACTGTGAAACATTCACAGACGGTTCACATTCATCCCAGCTCAGGGTTGTCGCAGGTGAGATGTGTTTTGGCTCTGTTTGGCCTTGCTATTATGCATATTAGTGTGCAGCTTTTGTCTAGCTTTTAAAAGTAGAAGTGTTTGGTAAAGAGCTTGCTTTTTGAAAAGGCAAGCATTATATCTCAGAAAAGCAGGTAAAAGATGATTATGAGAGAACATCACCTTCTCCTGCTTCTATTATAGTCAACTAAGAGGGGTGCTTTGATTATAGGCACGCTAAACAGACCCTTTGTCATTAATGATTCTTTGTGATTGTCTAGGATGGCATATCAACATATTCAAAATAGATATTGTCCCTGGTTTTCTGTATTATACTTGAAATGAGTTTGAAGTAAACCGCTGTGGCTTTTTATTTTCTTAACCTTGGGATGACATCTTCCATTGAAAAGATTTGTATACTATCTAGGTAGGGATTTTTCTATGGGTGATTCTGGTTTTATCTGGTGTAGTTGTTGCAAATAATTTTGGAATGCTGATTTCCAAGAGCCAGATAGTTTGCATAAACACTAGGCATAAGCATTTATAGACCAGGATGGTTGTTGAACCGATACCAATTTTGGGATTAGGCATATAATGACTATGAAAACTGTTTTATAAATCTCACAGATGGTGTACATTTCTTTGTATCCTGATCTATCTGGATTTTAAGTTGTCCAAGGAACCTAAATGCTTGCGCTAAACTTTTGCACAACGTTAGAGAAGGCTTTAACCTGTGTGTTAAATAGGGAAATTTCCTTTTCGTCATCTTCACTCATCAGTTGGGCATGTAGGTTATAAGTATACCTGTTATAGATTTTTTCCTTCAAGTTAATATTGTTCCAATAAAAATTATATAGTGCATAAGCTTGTCCTGAAGTGTTTTTTTCTTCTCTATTGCGCTCCACCCTAAGCTTGTCCTGAAGTGTTTTTCTTCTCTAATGTGCTCCACCATACAAGCGTTTTCTTGGGTGGGCAAATTGACAAGGAGTCAAGTACATGTCAGGCGGCATTTGTTATTTCAACTTGTACAAATCCCATTATCCAAGTAGTGTTTTGTTGTGTGCTTATATATTTTATTTATTTCAATGCAGGTGCTCCCAAGATGGGCTATATACCACGAGTTGGTTCTTACTACTAAGGAGTACATGAGGCAGGCAAGTTTTACTCATCTCAAACACACATTTCAGATATTACTCCCATCAACAAGGGCTTCACTTGGAAATTGGAATATGTTTTGGGTTATAGCTGAAATTTGGAACACGAATTGCAGGTAACGGAACTAAAGCCAGACTGGCTGGTAGAAATAGCTCCCCATTATTACCAGATGAAGGATGTTGAAGATCGTATGCTCTCTTTCTCCCTCTCTCTCTGTGTATATTTGCGTGCATGTGTGCGTGTATTACTGAAAGGCCTGAATATTATTGCTGTTCAAGCTTGCAATGAGGACACAACTTATAAGCCAATACCAGTCAAGTATAAACAACATAGTAAACAGATAAGATGAGCGTCCACGAATGCCAAGTATAAATAGCTTTTCCTTGCTGGAAAGCGATTGCCTTCTGCATGTTATTGAATGGCATGATTTGGCTGACAATGATTTGTCGTCTTGAGTGGGCTTCGATCGGAATTCTTGCTTCTATTTGAGAATTTAAAATGGGAACTCTTTCTGAATATCCTGTAGAGAGAAAGAACATGATGCATGCAAACTAGATGAAAAAAGCTTGTTCTACGTGCATGCATCTGTCATTAGGACGGTTGAAATCTTGGTATTAGCTTGCATTGATGGCAATCCACAATCGTTTTAATTTATCGTACCGAAGAAGTGCTTCCTTGTGATATGACATTGAGCTACATTGTGTTTAGTGATATTTGGTTTTATGTTTGGCAGCGGGGTCGAAGAAAATGCCACGAGGGCAGGGACGAGCATCATCGCAGCAGCTGGGTTCATAAGATACAAAGAGTACAAGGGAGCTTGCAGCTGGGTTCATAAGATACGAGGAGTATACGGGAGCCCTAGAGTTTTTTGTGGTCTAGGAATACAAGACGTAAATACAATTTTGCAGACAATTTGACATCGCATGTAGGGATCGTAATTTCATCTGAACCAATGGATACTGACCTGAAATTTGGATAGTTACCTTAATCAATGATTAATTGACTATCCCAACCTTACTCTGACCCAGGATTATATACATTTGTATTATGTATATATAGAACATTTATGGAGAAGGCTATATTGCTTTCAGGCAAATTATGTTGTGTATTATGACGGATTCAAATATAACACTTGTGATTTTGAAAATCACGGATCATACAAGTCATCACAAAAACAAGTTTATATAAACCATACAAGTTCTTATTGAGACCAAATTCTCGCATCTTGTATAAATTAATTAATCAATTCAACAAATTCATAAATTCATCTTTTTAGGAGTAGTGGGGGTGTTTGGGAGTGAGTATGAACTTTTTTTTAATTAAAATTTAATTTTTTTAGTGTTTTTGAATTGTTTTGATGTATTGATATTAAAAATAAATTTAAATAAAAAAATTATTTTGATAATTTTTTAAGTGAAATATTTTGAAAATCAATTGTTATTTCATTCTCAAATATCCTTTTAAGCACCAACCTCTTAAAATTTCTTCATTAGCATCATGCATCTATTATACAACACAATAATGTGAACCAACACTTTAAATATCCATAATAAATATGCAAAAGGATTAAGAAAATGATGAAAATACCTGATAAAAATTAAAAAGAGCTATAATGCCTGTTATAATGAGCACAACGTCGCATAACGAAGCAACCTTGTGGAAGTTAAAGAGGGTTTTAGATTTAATCATAAAGTTATGATTATAAAATTAAGGAGTCATCATCTTATATTATGATCACTAGAAAACCTAATGGTTTGTGAGAATCCTGGTAAGGGGATTTGTTGTGCAAAGAAAAGATACATTACCACCAGTGCAACCTACCTAAGATAGTTGCATTGTTTGTCGATTGTTTTTTCTAGGTCATGTTTTTATCTGTTAGTCTCATTGAAAACAAATCTCCTTTAATGAGAAAATCTCTATCTTATTGGATTAAATTCTAACTGTTCCAGGTAACAAACTAGTTATTATGAGATTTTTAGTATTTTGACCAAAACTTGATAGATAATCATAAACCGGGTACAATATCTATTGTTGCGTTTTTAAAACAAGATAGAAATATGATTTCTATCTTTTTTAAAAAAATATGCATGAAATAATCCTTTAGGTCATAAGAAAACAAAACATCTTCTTTTATTTTTTTTAAATAAAGTTCATTTTGAAATTTTGGATTTTTCTATTTTTTATAAGAGAAAATCAGATTTTTTTAATATTCTGTCTATATCTTACAGTGTAAGTTTGCAGCCTGATATTAAACAAAATTATTAGAAAAACACGCGACGGATCCACATAATTTTAGAATGGTCTTTTGAATAATTATTTTTTAAGTATTATTATATTTTTTTTAATACATGGGTTGCTTGTACACAAAGCCTAAGCATGACCCGTTTAGATTGTGTTGGGCCAACTAACAGCCCAAAAAATCTTCTCTCCTTTTTTATATATAATGGGTTGGACCCGCAACCTAGCCAACACGGCTGGGTTGGGTCCAACCTACACAGCTTAGTAATTGGCCTAGCCCACTGACTAACTGTGTGGTAAATTGCAAAACATGAATTATAAGTCATTTTCTGCATATTTACACACAGAATAAGAAGAAGAAAAGGGAGGGCGATGAAGGTGGTTACTTGGTTCCCGGGGGGGTGGAAGGAGGGGGGAAGCATTGGAGGGGGGGAGCATTGGTTGCCTTTGCTAGGAGGTTTGACAGGAGAATGATGGAGAAGCTGGCGATTGACAACAACTGCTCGAGTTACTGAAGCTACTAAAAGCATTGGTGGTGGCCTTCTAGTTGGCGGTGTGGCTAGTAAGAATTACTTACGGTGTTGGAATGGGAAAAAAATGATGAAAAGGAAACAAGGTTGGTTGGTAAAAAATATAGTGTAAAGACTAATTTTTTGGCTAACTTTCCACCAAACTTTATTACCCCAATACCCGAAATCCACTTCTATTTATAGGAGGTGAAAGAGGAACATCTTGTCTTTTTTAGGGGACTAATCTTGGTCTTAATTTAAGTTGTAAGGATCTCAACTGTTGATTTAAAGTTGTTATCGTGATCTGTGAAAATTAGGTTGTTAAATGCTAATCAGGTTGGCCTCTTTGGGGATGGTATTGCAACAACTATAGATGCAATTAGCTAATAAAAATTACATTGGGATGTAATACAATGTCAAACCATCATAGTGGTGTATGGTTTGTCTGATTTGATTGAGAGACAAATCATTAATTGCTCTGAAAAAGTAGGAACCCGAGCAGCCTTTTCGAGTATAAAGATAAAAGATGATGAACAATAACTAAACAAGTCATCTAGCTTTCTCTCTCTCTCTCTCTCTCTTTATTGTTGTTTCTGCTGGTCAAAACGATGTTATTTTAATCAAAATGAGTCGCTTCATTTAAATTAAACGACACTATTTTGACTACTTAGGGTTTTAATTAGGGATTTGACTAAAGTTTAATTTAGTCATCTGGTTTTTGATTTTTTTGGTCGTATCTGCACCCTTAATTGACTTCAAAATTTTAATTTTATATAATTTTATACTCGTCAAATTCCAATATCAATTCTGAATTTCAACGTCTTTTTTATTTTGATCATTGGTTTTGTATTTATGTAAACTAGCCCTCAATTGATCATTAAACTTTCAATTTTCTTGAATTTTACCCATGTTTTCAAACAAATTATATCCTCGAAGTTAAGTGACTTTGAAAAATGTCATTGACTATGAATTTCTTCAATTTAACCCTTAATTGACTTTAAACTTTGATTTTCTTGCAATTTTACCCCTGATTTCAATAAATTAAATTTGAAAAAAAAATTTAAGTTTGGTCCTCTAAAATTCTAATATTCTCAATTAAATCCAAATTGAACTTCTAAATTTAATTTTTCACCAATTAAATTCTTAATAAAATTAATTTGATCATTTAAAAATATAATTAAGTCTTTGCACCTAATTAAATCTTTTAATTTGATCAAAATTAATTCTTAAACATAATTGAACTTTTAATTTGGCTCATGATTAAATCAAATTGACCAATTAAAAATAGATTTAATTTTCATGCAAATCCATGTAATAATAATTTAACTTGACATTAAATCTACATTGTCTCTTTAGACTTGGGTACAATAAGACATGATTAAACTCCTAATTTCATCGAAAATTCCAACTTAATTGTTATATATATATATATATATATATATATATATATATTTGAAACCTTCTCAACTTGCTTTTGCCACATTGTCAGTCTTATTACTTTTATTCTTAATTTTCATAAGAAAAAAAAAGATAAATTTAAGAGAAATAATTCAAAAATAATTTATGACAATGCCTAGAAAGTAATTAGTGGCATGCTATTAGTTACTCTTTATAGCTCATCATTTAAAAGAAAAAGACAAATATATATATAAAAAAGAGCATATAAAATGGATCCCAAAAGTAAAGAAGTAACTAATAGGATATTATTAATTACTCCTTAAATACCATAAAAATTTTTATTAAAATTTTTCATTTAAAGCAACTAGTCTTGTCACTCTTTTTTATCTTCATTCTAAGTTGGGGATTATATATATATTATTCCTTTCGAATTTATTAACACATTAAGCAAATTGAAATGGTGCTTTGTTTGTAAGATAGTTATGTTATTTCTGAAGTTGACTAAATTAGTTACCCTACCATGCTCAAGAGAAGTTGATGATTTACTATTTTATTTTTTGAAAAATCAACTTTGGCATAGTTTAATTTGAAAATTTACCACATTTTGTCTAATAATTATAATAATTATATTGTTTATGTAAGAATTTCTATGATAATTAGTGATGGTGACTATTAGTATGGTGGTATTCTTTCTCCTCAAGGATGAGGAGAAATTTCTATAAATAAAAAGGAGTTGGATGCAACAATGTAACTGATCATGTTGCTCAAATAATTCAAAAATAATTTATGACAATGCCTAAAGAGTAATTAGTAGCATGCTATTAGTTACTCTCTATAACTCATCATTTAAAAGAAAAAGACAAATATATATATAAAAAAAGAGCATATAAAATGGATCCCAAAAGTAAAGAAGTAACTAATAAGATATTATTAATTATTCCTTAAATACCATAAAAGTTTTTATTAAAATTTTTCATTTAAAGCAACTAGTCTTTCACTCTTTTTTATCTTCATTATATATATATATATATATATATATATATATATATATATTATTCATTAGAAAATATGAATGTAGAGTGCAATTTTTATAACAAATCTTTTTTGTTAGGGATTGGATATCTGATCCATTTGAGAGCGGTATTCAAAGGTTTGTAATTGATCACAAATCTTGGTGTGCCTCTTTCGATTTTAAATTTTTTATTCACATAGAAGGCGACACACGACAAGGGTGATCGAGACTTTTGGATAAGATCTTTAGACTCGAGATCATGGATTTCAAGTCTTCAATGCTATTCTAAATCAGCATTCACTTGTATGGGCCTTGCTTTTGTAGGTATTAGTTTTTCTGAAAAAATATCTTCATAAGGAAGATCAACGATGTGTTGTTTTCTTTTCCAGAAAGTATTAGGTAAGTCCGAACAAATTTGTTGCTCAATCTTATTTTGTAAATCAATGATTTTCTTTTGTAAATCAGGGTTTTGTAGTTGTTTGGTTATACGAATAAAGAAACATGGTTTTGTAAATCATGTGTATTGACTTTGCAAAAATAGGACGTCTGTCCTTTCTGGTTATCTTTGTAACAGGTAACGTTTTTGGGGTCAAATTTTATTTTGGGTTTTGACTGGAAAGGTCTTTGAGGTTTGGTAAATTTGTAGGGTTTTTTGTAGTAAGGTGAATCTGCCAACTCGTCTATAAAAGGGGACTCCAGATTCTCCAAAAGGCAGACTATCATTTTTCCCAAAGAAAAAAACTTTAATCTCCATTGTAACTCATAACCTGTAACCTATATCAATTCTCCTTTGTACCCAATATCTCTTGTGTTAATTTACAAATTTAAGTAAGATTCTATTTTCATTATTTATATTCTTGTTAAATTATATACAGGTTTTGGGATATTTGTAGTATAGTCTGCATTTTGAAAGCTAGTAGAAGGGATATCGGACGTAGATTTTCTTGGAGAGGTTTGGTGATAAGGGATATTGATAACAAAAAAGATTTTAGAGATTCTTCCCAGATCTATTGTACTAGAAGAAGAAGAGGCTTCTGAGAACCTGGAACTTGTAGAGTGACGATGAAAAGATAGTTTGACTTTGCCATCTGTGTATTGGGTAATGTTTTTTATTTCAACATTGGGTTAAGGTGGTTGAGGCTTTTCTGGTGGTGCTACACCTTCAAGAACCCAATCTTCTGGAAGGGATATGTCTTTCGATTGGATGGCTTTTGGAACAACAGTGTTTGAGCGGGATAAATCTGTTTATAGGAGGAGTGTTTCTCCTTTTTGAGATTGGAATTTGTGTTTGCTGGCAAAAGCTGAGAACATGGCTTTGTAGTGAATTTTAAATATGAGAGCAACAGGGATAGATCCTTCTAGCATGTTATAATTATGAGTTTTTATTTGTAAGAGCATGCTCTGTAGAATATTTTTGTCTTTGGGAGATATGGTTATGTTTGGATAGCAGTCAAAAGATACGGGGCCATTACAAAGGCTTGACTCAATAGAACTAAGGAGAGAGTCTTGGAAATTTTGAAATCGAGCATCCCTTAGGACAGCTAGGATGAAGGTGTTTAGACTTTCTTTTGTGAGGGGTTTTATTCCAACTTGGACAAGGCCAACATGAATATATTTGTAGTTTTTGGCTAGATGTATTTGTAAGGACTTTTGAGAAAGGAGTTGGATGGTTTCAAAAGGTTTTGTAAGTTGAATATCTCGTTCCTTAGTTTTAATAGTAAAATCTATTTTGAAAATATCATATTTAGATTTTTGATAAATCTGAGTTTGAGAAATTTTTGGGATTTTCCAATCATCAATGTTTTTTGTAAAATCTTCAATAGTTATTTCTTCACTTTGTACAATTCTTCTACTTTCAGAAGATTCAGAGGTGGAGGAGGCTGAGATAGAAGTAATCATGTGAAAAACAGAATCCATAGAAAAGAAAGATAAACTAGGAAATAGGCTGCAGGTTATATGGATTTATTGCCCTTAAGACTCAAGCGGGACTTACACCATTCAGTTGCATTCACATATTATCTAATTTGTCTTCCTACCCGGACCCCAATAGGCTCTGATACCAATAACAGATACTTGTAGTATAGTCTTAAGTTTGTGCCATGGGTAAATCAGACATTTCCATAACCACCTCAACCCAATATTGAAATCAACATGACAACCATAGTAGTCCCACCATTGGAGGAACAAGAGGGGGAGGTTTGTAGTATTCATGTCATTATGGAAGTAGAAAAGCCAAGAATGACTATGGTTTGGATTTTGTAAGAGGAAGGCATTGAACCATCCTTGTTGGTAATCCCAGTACGTATAGGTGGTATTAAAGTCCTAGGGGTTTGTACGAAAGTGTATGGGGAAGGAAAGAGGTTGATGTAAGGGTTGTCCCCAGTCTTTAGGGTGAATGATTTTGTGCATTGATTTGATAAGTATGTATGGAGCATGCTTTAATTCAATTCAAATTTCTAGTCTTAAACTGTTCTAAAAATGGGAAAACAAGTTTGATGCTATCGATTTTTAAAGTAATGCAATTATGATGTGCTTGGTATAGAGTGATCATGTCAATGAATGGGGTACCGAGAATGATGGTATGATTAATATTTTTTGTAACAATAAAAAATGTTTTAAGAGAAAGGCCTTTGTTGAAAACAGAGACTTGAGTTTTTCCTGCAATATGTAATTTTGAATTATTAGCAATAGAGAGTTTTTCAGATGTATTTTTCAAAAATCTTTTTGGAACCACTCCTTTGATGTAGTTCAAATCTGCACTTGTGTCAAATAAGGCGATGATGTCAAGTTATTTATCAATTTGAAATTCTTCTTTTGCACCCCCCAAATTCATCTTTCTTGGTAAATCAGAATGAATTTTCTGTACAAAATTTTTTGTGCCATGGGTATGTTCATGGTTCTATGATTATAATCTACAAAACGGACATCCATTTCTGGTTCGCAAGTTCAAAATCAAATGGTGAGATTCTTTTGCAGCTGAATCCAAAAGTTCCAAATTAGCAGTTACAGAAAGGTTACAAAAACATTAAACAGCTCCCATCATTGACCATCATCCTCAATCAAAGTTTCTTGCCAGAAAGGCTCAAACGGCAGCTCTCCTCGCCTTTGCTAGAACTGAGGAAGAATACCTACAAATAGTCCAAAGCATTATACAAAGCCAAGACCCGAAAACGGTCTTGTCCCAATCCAGCTCATCTAGATCGATATCTCCAGCCATTTCCCTTGGAAATGATAATGAAGATGACTGTTTTGATATTTTACCACCTATCAAGCGACATTAAGTAAAAAAAAAACAAATATTTTCAAACTTTCTCAAGCTCATCTGTTCAAGAGCCCTATTTTAGACTCACCTGTTTTGAGTTCCTTTTTATTTTAAGCCTGTTTGTTTTAGGCTTTCTTTTTACAAATATTACCTGTTACTACTACTACAAACAGACAAAATCAGTGTTGGTAGCAGCAAGACAACAGATGAAGGTCCCATAAAAAACATGAGCATCTTCCTTTTCTGTCACCATATGGGCATCTTCAGTCACCACATAGGCATCTTCCTTTTCTATCACCATATGAACATCTTCCTTTTCTGTCACCACATGAGCATCTTCCTTTTCTGTCTCCACCTAATCATGGCAGACAACACCACATGGGTTCACATGGGTACTGATGGAATTTCCAAGCTCTTCCAACCAGGCATTTTGGCTCTTTCCATGTCAACTTGTCTATAAAAGGGGACTCCAAAATCTCCAGAAGGCAGACTATCATTTTTCCTAGAGAAAAAATCATATTCTCCATTGTAACTCATAACCTGTAACCTATATCAATTTTCCTTTGTACCCAATATCTCTTGTGTTAATTTACAAATTTAAGTAAGATTCTATTTTCATTCTTTATATTCTTGTTAAACTTTATGTACATTAAGTATGCTCTGTGTTTAATCAAGAATCCTGACATTGTTGGTCTTGCCTCCTTCATTCGCATAAGAAATCTGTTTATATTATTTCTTTGATCTTTTCAAAAAATCAGTATGTAGGCTGAAAACCCGTGACCCGATCTTTTAGATCATTCTCAGGTATAACAACACCATGTACTGAGTATTTATATATTATATTTGTTATTTCAGTTATCTGTTTGTTCTTTATTAATCTATTTATTATCTGTTTGTTATTTAAGTTATCTGTTATTGGTATCAGAGCCTTGAATGTAACCAGAAAGGTCTAAACATGGGTAACAATTCCAAGATGGAAGTGTTCTTTATTAATCTATTTATTATCTGTTTGTTATTTAAGTTATCTATTATTGGTATTAGAGCCTATTGGGGTCCGGGTAGGAAGACAAATTAGATAATATGTGAATGCAACTGAATGGTGTAAGTCCCGCTTGAGTCTTAAGGGTAATAAATCCATATAACCTGCAGCTTGTTTCCTAGTTTATCTTTCTTTTCTATGGATTCTGTTTTTCACAGGACTACTTCTATCTCAGCCTCCTCCACCTCTGAATCTTCTGAAAGTAGAATAATTGTACAAAGTGAAGAAATAACTATTGAAGATTTTACAAAAAACATTGATGATTGGAAAATCCCAAAAATTTCTCAAACTCAGATTTATCAAAAATCTAAATATGATATTTTCAAAACAGATTTTACTATTAAAACTAAGGAACGAGATATTCAGCTTACAAAACCTTTTGAAACCATCCAACTCCTTTATCAAAAGTCCTTACAAAAACATCTAGCCAAAAACTACAAATATATTCATGTTGGCCTTGTCCAAGTTGGAATAAAACCCCTCACAAAAGAAGGTCTAAACACCTCCATCCTAGCTGTCATAAGGGATGCTCGATTTCAAAACTTCCAAGACTCTCTCCTTAGTTCTATTGAGTCTAGCCTTTGCAGTGGCCCCGTATCTTTTGACTGTTATCCAAACATAACCATATCTCTCAAAGACAAAAATATTCTACAGAGTATGCTCTTACAAATAAAAACCCATAATTATAACATGCTAGAAGGATCTATCCATGTTGCTCTCACATTTAAAATTCATTACAAAGCCATGTTCCCAGTTTTTTCCAGCAAACACAAATTCCAATCTCAAGAAAGAGAAACACCTCCTACAAACAGATTTATCCCGCTCAAACACTATTGTTCCAAAAGCCATCTAATGAAAAGACATCCCTTCCAGAAGATTGGGTCCTTGAAGGTGCAGCACCACCAAAAAAGCCCAAACCACCTCAACCGAATGTTGAAATAAAAAACATTACCCAATACACAGATGGCAAAGTCAAACTATCTTTTCATCGTCACTCTACAAATTTCAGGTTCTCAGAAGCCTCTTCTTCTTCTAGTACAATAGATCTAGGAAGAATCTCCAAAATCCCTTCTGTTATCAATATCCCTTATCACCAAACCTCTCCAAGAAAATCTACGTCCGATATCTCTTCTACTAGTTTCCAAAATGCAGACTATACTACAAATATCCCAAAACCTGTCTATACAAATCTTGAACAATCCTCTCCTCCAACTTCACCAACATTTTAAGCTATTACTGAAAATATCCAAAACGAGCTGAATGTATTAACCTCAGAAAAACACTTTGTTCTTGACAAAACTCTCTTCAAAAAAGATTTTTATTCTGCCTATAACTCTACAAAACAAATTTGGTTTTTCCAAAACTTTTTCTAACATAGAAGTGAGATACAAAAGCAATTTTATAATTTCATTAAGTTACATAAAACACAGATTCTATTCTTTGATTGGTTTGAATTATATTATGCATCTGAACATCGCATTGCATATCCTTTTGCATACATTAAACATGCATGCCCAATCACATCAAGATCAAAAACCCCTATTTGGAACCTCACAAGTGGACCCACAGTTGAGTCTGAACATCCACCTTTGCGAAATATCCAAATAACCCACAACAACCATATTGTAGAGGCAGTCCCTTATAAATTTTCCACTGATGACACCCTTTCCAATACAAAACATATCATTAACCAAAATAACTTTACAAATACCAACCTTAACACTTTGGGAAAACAACTTACAAGATTAGAAAAACAAATACAAAGAACCACTACAAGTTCGGTAGACATTAAAACCTCAACTGACTTGAAACTAAAAAACCCTGTCTTCAAACCTTATCAAATTACAAAAACAAGCCAAACACAATTCCAAGAAAACCAGACAGACTTTCTCAAAGCTATCAAAACACATTTACAACACCTTGACAGTTTAACTGTCCTAGATACACCACAAACAACTAACCCTTCCACCTCCACAAATCAAGTCAGTACTCTACAAAAAAGCCCTGAGGCGTCTTCTGATGAAAGTAATTCTCCAAACCAACCTCTTACCCTCAACAAACTTACATGGCAAACTCCAAAAACATCCACTGCTCCAGACATTTCCATAGCCACTGAACCAACTATCCTTACTCAACACAAATATAATGCTTCTTCCCTCTATGAATGGAATATAGATGGAATGTTCGAATACAATATCCTTAACACCCTTCAGCAAATGACTATGGCAGCCAATGCCTACAAAACCCAAACAGGAACCTCAGACAAAGCTATTGCTGAACTCCTTATTGCTGGTTTTTCTGGTCAGTTAAAAGGATGGTGGGACTACCATCTAACTGAAACTGATCACCTACATATCCTAAACTCCTTCCAAACATATGAAGACCAAACACCCATCTTTGACCCGTTCGGAAACATTATCCAAGATGTTGTATCAACCCTTATTCTTACAATCTCCTTACACTTTGTTGGAGACCTTTCTCATCTGAAAGACAAAGATGCTGAACTCATTTCCAATCTTAGGTGTAAGAAGCTTAGTGACTTTCAATGGTACAAAAACACCTTCCTTACCCGTGTCATGCTTAAAGAAGATTCAAACCAACCCTTTTGGAAAGAAAAATTCCTTGCAGGTCTACCTATTCTCTTGGGAGAAAAGGTTAGAAACAAAATCAAAGACACCTTTACAACGAAAACCATACCATATGATCAGCTCACATATGGTGAACTTGCAAGTTTCACCCAAAAAGAAGATCTTAAGATCTGTCAGGATCTTAAACTCCAGAAACACCTAAAGTGGGAAATGAAACGTACCAGACAAGAACTTGGTAGTTTCTATCACCAGTTCAACCTTTCCACTAAAAAACCCTCCTGCAGCGAAAATTGCTCACAACCAAGAAAACATCTAAGCCACAAACCTCCTTATAGACGATCAGCCTATAAAAATCGACAACAGTTTTATTCCAAACCAGATTCACCTTACTACAAAAAGCCCTACAAATTTACCAAACCCCAAAGACCTTTCCAGTCAAAACCCAAAATAAAATTTGACCCAAAAAACGTTACCTGTTACAAATGTAACCAGAAAGGACATACGTCCCGTTTTTGCAAAGTCAATACAAAACTTCATGAGCTTCAAATAGATGAAGATACCATCAACCAACTACAAAATCTCTACATCGAAGCTACAGACACTGACCACTCTTCTTCAGACACTTCTGAAGAATTTCAAATTGATGAAATAGCAACTACCAGTGCCGCTTCAGATACCTCCACAAATTCCAAACAAATCAACGTCTTAACCCAAGACCAGGAATTCATTCTTGAAGCTATTTAAAGACTTGATGATCCTCACCTTCAAAAGACCTATCTAGACAAATTATTGAAAGATTTCAACCAACTAGAAAACCCTCCATCATCTAACCGCTCTATATTACCCTCTACCAGCACCAATACCTATGATCTTACAAAGATCCTTAATAAAAAGAAATCCAAAACCACTGTTACCATTCCAGAATTACATTCTGAGATAAAAACCCTCAAATCCGAATTACAATCCCTTAAACAAGCCCAACAAAAAGACTCTGCCATACTACAACATCTTTTATCCAAAATTGAAAGCCAGTCTAATAGTGAGTCTGATACACAAGATCAGACCATTGAATCCCATGCATTACCACATACACTTACAAATATTGATCATATTCCAGACGATTTTCTAAATGTATTAACATAAATATCTTCAAAAAAATATTTAATTAGCATTACTCTTATTTTCTCAGAAGATTTCAAACTTGACACCATCGTCTTATTTGATACATTTCCAGATTTGAACTGCATCAAAGGAGTGGTTCCAAAAAGATTTTTGCAAAATACATTTGAAAAACTCTCTGCTGCTAATAATTCAAAATTACATATTGCAGGAAACACTCAAGCCTTTGTTTTCAATAAAGGCCTCTCTCTTAAAACATTTTTTATTGTTACAAATAAATTTCCTGATAAGATCACCGATAAAACCCAATTGCAAAGGTTTTTAGGCAGCCTTAATTATGTTTTAAACTACTACCCCAATATTAGCCGTCTAGCAAAACCCTTACATGATAGGTTAAAAACAAACCCCATTCCTTGGTCTGACCTTCATACCAACCTTGTAAAATAGATTAAGAAACAGGTTCAAACCATTCCCCTTCTCCATCTAGCTAACCCGCTAGCTCCTAAGATAGTTGAGACTGATGCCTCTGACCTAGGATATGGTGGAATTCTCAAACAAGTTCAAGATAACAAAGAACAGATCCTCCAATACACATCCGCCCACTGGAATGATTGCCAGAAAAATTACTCTACTATAAAAAAAAAGATCCTTTCAATTGTTCTCTGTATTACAAAATTTCAAAGTGAATTACTAAATCAAAAATTTCTTCTACGTGTTAATTGTAAATCCGCAAAAGAAGTTCTGCAAAAAGATATCCAAAATCTTGCTTCAAAACAAATTTTTGCCCGATGGCAAGCTATTTTAAGCATTTTTTACTTTGATATTGTGGACATTAAAGGAGATTCAAATTCCATTCCTGATTTCCTAACCCGAGAATTCCTTCAAAACAGGTCTTGATGCCTTCGAAAGCAAAGGCCAAAGATAAGGGGAAAGCTCCTCAAACCCAGCCTACAAAACCAGAGAGCCCCAAACCCTCTGCAAAACTTATGTCTTTAGCTATCTCAGCTGCCAAACCAATCAA
Organism: Populus tomentosa; assembly: GCA_018804465.1. NCBI lineage: Eukaryota > Viridiplantae > Streptophyta > Magnoliopsida > Malpighiales > Salicaceae > Populus > Populus tomentosa. The sequence goes on from CM031997.1 coordinate 595,565, forward strand.
ATCTTGGTATGAGGTAGTTATTAAAGAAGAAGAAACTACAAAACCCCAACATGACCAAACAGACACAATTCAGCATTGGGTTGACACCATTTCTAAATCGCCAGAATTACTTCTGGCACTACAAAAAATGTCTCAACAGACCTCTGGTGATCCTATCTCTCAAACAGGTAGTATTTCTAAACCACTTTCAAAACATCAAGGAGGCATTTCCACTTTAAAACCCCTCCTTTCTTTACAACAACCCAGTTTTTCAAAAACCAAATCCAAATATATTTTCAAAACTATTTTTCAAAATATTCTAACTATGAAAGAAGACTTTTATCATGAAAACCCTTCCATTGCTACTTTAAAAAATTTCCCTCCAAATCGGTACTACAAACCCTGGAATCTAGCCAAACCACAATCCTATTATTCCGCAATCCTTGAGATTACTAATTTCGTCAAGTTCAAACACTTCAAACTTCATTCTGATCACACTGAACCGACATATTCTACATGTATCATTCACAAAATCATTCACCCTAAAAACTGGAGACAACCCTTACATCAACCTCTTTCCTTTCCCATACACTTCTGTACAAACCCCCAGGACTTCAATACCACCTATACGTACTGGGATTACCAACAGGCATGGTTCAATGCCTTCCTCTTACAAAATCCAAACCATAGTCATTCTTGGCTTTTCTACTTCCATAATGACATGAATACTACAAACCTCCCCCTCTGGTTCCTCCAATGGTGGGACTACTATGGTTGTCATGTTGATTACCTCAAAGACCATCCTTTGGTTGAAAACGGTTACCTCCATTTCAAAAACAACTTCCAACCAGCCCTTTCTGAAAGAAAGTTCTCTTTCTTACTCATTTTCTGTACAAAATTTTTTGTGCGATGGGTATGTTCATGGTTCTATGATTATAATCTACAAAACGGACATCCAGTTCTAGTTCGCAAGTTCAAAATCAAATGGTGGGATTCTTTTGCAGCCGAATCCAAAAGTTCCAAATTAGCAGTTACAGAATGGTTACAAAAACATCAAACAGCTCCCATCATCGACCATCATCCTCAATCAAAGTTTCTTGCCAGAAAGGCTCAAACGGCAGCTCTCCTCGCCTCTGCTAGAACCGAGAAAGAATACCTACAAATAGTCCAAAGCATTATACAAAGCCAAGACCCGAAAACGGTCTTGTCCCAATCCAGCTCATTTGGATCAATATCTCCTACCATTTCCCTTGGAAATGATAATGAAGATGACTGTTTTGGTATTTTACCACCTATCAAGCGACATTAAGTAAAAAAAAAAAAGTATTTTCAAACTTTCTCAGGCTTATCTATTCAAGAGCCCTATTTTATACTCACCTGTTTTGAGTCTTTTTTTTATTTTAAGCCTGTTTGTTTTAGGCTTTCTTTTTACAAATATTACCTGTTACTACTATTACAAACAGACAAAATCAGTGTTGGTAGCAGCAAGACAACAGATGAAGGTCCCATAAAAAACATGGGCATCTTCCTTTTCTGTCACCATATGGGAATCTTTTGTCACCATATGGGCATCTTCCTTTTCTGTCACCATATGGACATCTTCCTTTTCTGTCTCTACCTAATCATGGCAGACAACACCACATGGGTTCACATGGGTACTGATGGAATTTCCAAGCTCTTCCAACCAGGCATTTTAGCTTCTTCCATGCCAACTCGTCTATAAAAGGGGACTCCAAAATCTCCAGAAGGCAGACTATCATTTTTCCCAGAGAAAAAACCTTATTCTCCATTGTAACTCATAACCTGTAACCTATATCAATTCTCCTTTGTACCTAATATCTCTTGTGTTAATTTACAAATTTAAGATTCTATTTTTATTATTTATATTTTTGTTAAACTTTATGTACATTAAGTATGCTTTGTGTTTGATCAAGGATCCTGACATTGTTGGTCTTGCCTTGTTCATTCGCATCAGAAATCTGTTTATTTATTTCTTTGATCTTTTCAAAAAATCAGTATATAGACTGGAAACCTGTGACCCGATCTTTTAGATCATTCTCGGATATAACAACGCCACATACTGAGTATTTATTTATTATATTTGTTATTTCAGTTATCTGTTTGTTCTTTATTAATCTATTTATTATCTGTTTGTTATTTAAGTTATTTGTTATTGAAATTGATGAAATAGCAACTACCAGTGCCGCTTCAGATACCTCTACAAATTCCAAACAAATAAATGTCTTAACCTAAGACCAGGAATTCATTCTTGAAACTATCAAAAGACTTGATGATCCTCACCTTCAAAAGATCTATCTAGACCAATTATTAAAAGATTTCAACCAACTAGAAAACCCTCCACCATCTAACCGCTCTATATCACCCTCTACCAGCACTAATACCTATGATCTTACAAAGATCCTTAATAAAAAGAAATCTAAAACCACTATTACCATTCCAGAATTACATTCTGAGATAAAAACCTTCAAATCCAAATTACAATTCCTTAAACAAGCCAAACAAAAAGACTTCATTTTGATCAATAACTCTTTCCAAAAGGGTTGGTTTGAATCTTCCCTAAGCATGACACGGGTAAGGAAGGTGTTTTTGTACCATTGAAAGTCACTGAGCTTCTTACACCTAAGATTGGAAAGGAGTTCAGCATTTTTGTCTTTCAGATGAGAAGAGTCTCCAACAAAGTGTAAGGAGATTGTAAGAATAAGCATTGTTTGAAATCTTCTGAGAAAATAAGAGTAATGCTAATTAAATATTTTTTGAAAGATATTTGTGTTAATACATTTAGAAAAATCATCTGGAATATGCTCAATATTTGTAAGTGTATGTGGTAATGCATGGGATTCAATGGTCAAATATGTTGCTCAATCTTATTTTGTAAATCAACGATTTTCTTTTGTAAATCAGGGTTTTGTAGTTGTTTGGTTATATGACAAAAAGAAACATGGTTTTGTAAATCATGTAAATGAAATTTTTTGCCATTAATTAATGCATTGATTTGATAAGTATGTATGGAGCATGCTTTAATTAAATTCAAATTTCTAATCTTAGACTGTTCTAAAAATGGAAAAACAAGTTTGATGCTATTGATTTTTGAAGTAAAGCCTCAACCACCTCAACCCAATGTTGAAATAAAAAAGCATTACCCAATACACAGATGGTAAAGTCAAACTATCTTTTCATCGTCACTCTACAAGTTCCAGGTTCTCAGAAGCCTCTTCTTCTTCCAGTACAATAGATTTGGGAAGAATCTCCAAAATCCCTTCTGTTATCAACAGATAACTTAAATAACAAACATATAATAAATAAATTAATAAAGAACAAACAGATAACTGAAATAACATATATAATAAATAAATACTCAGTACGTGGCGTTGTTATACCTGAGAATGATTTAAAAGATCGAGTCACAGGTTTCCAGCCTATATACTGATTTTTTGAAAAGATCAAAGAAATAATATAAACAGATTTTTGATGCGAATGAACAACGCAAGACCAACAATGTCAGGATCCTTGATCAAACACAAAGTATACTTAATGTACATAAATTTTAACAAAAATATAAATAATGAAAATAGAATCTTACTTAAATTTGTAAATTAACACAAGAGATATTGGGTACAAAGAAGAATTGATATAGGTTACAGGTTATGAGTTACAATGGAGAATAAGGTTTTTTCTCTGGAAAAAATGATAGTCTGCTTTCTGGAGAATTTGGAGTCCCCTTTTATAGACGAGTTGGCATGGAAGAAGCCAAAATGCCTGGTTGGAAGAGCTTGGAAATTCCATCAGTACCCATGTGAACCCATGTGGTGTTGTCTGCCATGATTAGGTAGAGACAGAAAAGGAAGATGTTCATGTGGTGACAGAAAAAGAAGATGTCCATATGATGACAGAAAAGGAAGATGCCATGTGGTGACAGAAGATGCCCATATGGTGACAAAAAAGGAAGATGCCATGTTTTTTTATGGGACCTTCTTTTGTTGTCTTGCTGCTACCGACATTGATTTTGTCTGTTTGTAGTAGTAGTAACAGATAATATTTGTAAAAAGAAAGCCTAAAACAAACGGACTTAAAATAAAAAAGGACTCAAAATAAGTGAGTCTAAAATAAGGATCTTGAACAGATGAGCCTGAGAAAGTTTGAAAATACTTTTTTTTTATATAGAGCCCTATTTTAGACTCACCTGTTTTGAGTCCCTTTTTAGTTTAAGCCTGTTTGTTTTAGGCTTTCTTTTTACAAATATTACCTGTTACTAGTACTACAAATAGACAAATCAGTGTCAGTAGCAGCAAGACAACAGATGAAGATCCCATAAAAAACATAGGCATCTTCCTTTTCTATCACCATATGGGCATCTTCTATCACAACATGAGCATCTTCCTTTTCTGTCACCATATAGGCATCTTCCTTTTGCCTTTTCTGTCACCACATGGGCATCTTCCTTTTCTGTCACCACCTAATCATGGCAGGTAATCAAATAGTCCAAGATAACTCAAATAACTCTTTATTCTTGACAAAACTCTCTTCAAAAAAGATTTATATTCTGCCTATAACTCTACAAAACAAATTTGGTTTTCCCAAAACTTTTTCCAACATAGAAGTGAGATACAAAAGCAATTTTATAATTTCATTAAGTTACATAAAACATAGATTCTATTCTTTGATTGGTTTGAATTATATTATACAAATCCAGATTGATCCAAAAGATAGATACAAAACTGCTTTTACAGTTCCCTTTTATCAATATGAATGGAATGTCATGCCCTTTGATCTAAAAAATGCTCCATCTGAATTTCAGCGCATCATGAATGACATTTTCAATGCACATTCAAAATTCTACATTGTTTACATTGACGATGTGCTTATTTTTTCACATTCCATTGATCAACATTATATATACATATATATATATATATATATATATATATTCCATTCGAATTTATTAACACATTAAGCAAATTGAAATGATGCTTTGTTTGTAAGATAGTTATGTTATTTCTGAAGTTGACTAAATTAGTGACCCTACCATGCTCAAGAGAAGTTGATGATTTACTATTTTATTTTTTGAAAAATCAATTTGGCATAGTTTGATTTGAAAATTTACAACATTTTGTCTAATAATTATAATAATTATATTGTTTATGTAAGAATTTCTATGATAATTAGTGATGGTGACTATTAGTATGGTGGTATTCTTTCTACTCAAGGATGAGGAGAAATTTCTATAAATGAAAAGGAGTTGGATGCAACAATGTAACTGATCATGTTGCTCTTCTTGATTTTCATCATAAAAATACTGACTATCTAAATGAAACAATCACTAAGTTATTACTTGAGTTGCAGCATTTAAGTTACATGGATTTGAGTGTAAATCATTTTGAAGAGAATTATTCATATTTTGTTGAGTCCCTAAGCAAACTAAGATACATGAATCTCTTCGACAATTTTTAAACTGAAACTCTCTCAAATCAGCTTTGCAACCTCTCAAGATTGTAATTTTTTTTAATCTCAGTTATAATTCTAATGTTAATTTTGAAAGTATTAATTGTTTCTTTAACTTTTTTTTTTCTTAAACATCTTGACCTGAACGAAAAAGATCTCAATCATGCCATTAACTAGGTACAAACAATTAACAAGTTTCTTCTTTTAAAAGTCTTTAAGTTAAATGATTATCCTATTTCTCTTTCTTACAATCATTTTGTTTCTTCAACATTCAATTGGTTATTCAACAACCTCATTTATCTTGATCTCATAAATAATTGGAATATCAGTTCTGAAAATCTCGACTGGCTTTCTCATCTTTCTTCTTTAGAATATCTTGACTTGATCTTAGTCAGGCCAATGACTAGCTGTGAGTGCTTACTAGGGTTCCTTACTCACATGAATTGAAGTAAAGTTTTTGTGATCTTTCAAATATCATTCCTTCATCTCTCTCTTGTAAACTTTTCTAAATTTCTTATTAACATTGATTTCTTTAACAACCATCTTATTTAATATTCTATTAATTATGCAACTTCAATAACACTGTAATTGTTATTAACCTTTCATATAACATACTACAACGTTCAATTCTAGATGCAAAGATGATTTTTTTTTAGGAATCTTAATATATCCTTCTACTAGTTACAAGGCAGTTTGAGTTTATTTTGGTAAATATACAGTTTAAGTGAACTACAATTAAGAGAAAACAATCACTGAAGAGTTGTCTTAGTTTTTTCAAGATTTATATAAATGCATGGAGAGCTCACTAGAGATTTTAAAACCATACAACAATTAGTTTCATGGTTTATTGCTTGACATCATAAAATTCACTTCTATTAGATTATTAGTTCTCTCTTCAAATGAATTGAAAAGATCTTAAGCAAAATTTATTGAAAAACTATCTTAGCTCAAGGAATTGTATGTTGGGGAATTTTCTGAAAGGGATAATGTATAAACCTCATTTCTCAAATCTCTCTAAATTAAATGGATTGAATACATTTTGATAACTCCTTATGACTCCCACTTTTCAATTGAATATTATATTTCTATTGTCTTGCAATTTAAGCTCTTAGTTTTCTTAATGTTTTTGAAACCAAAATGATATATATTAGCTTGATATCTTTTTTACTGAAATTTTAAATAGCATCCCTAAATGATTTTGAAAGTTGTCTAATTCCAAGTTGATTCACTTAAACCTTTTTAACAACAAGAGCAGAATTTTGTTACATTTATCATCAAAATATTTCAACCTCCACACCATAAATTTGAGTTTCAACCACTTAGAGGTCCCCTACCACATTTTCCATTAGAATTGTTTCTCTCTAACAATAAGTTTTCAAGTCTAATTTTTCTTCCATGTAGGATTGCAAGTAGCATATTAAGTATCATTGACATCTCAACTAACCTCTTATTAAAATAACTTCCTAATTATTTAATGAATTTTACAAGTCTTAAGTATTTCAAATTTGACCATAAACAATTATTCAAATGAAATTCTCAGCTCACACAACTTCAATGCTTAATGGAATCATCCCCAACGAGTGATTGTTGGAGAGGTTCAAGTAATCTAGAAAATGTAAATTAGCTATTATGATAGAAATTGCTTTTGATAATTGGTTTCCTGACAAATCAAGTTATTTAAATTCTCTCAACCACCCAATCTTTTGAGATATTACTATAGTCAAATTATTTCCTAACAAGTTCAGTGAAACCAACTTTAAAAGTCCTATTATTTCTTCTGAAATTTCATATATTAATTTGTTTCTTGTAAAATTAATGATCCTTAAACGCCCAAAACTACTTTTATAATCATACTCTCTTCATTTCCATTCAGCCCTGACCTTTCTAATAAGGATATTTGAAAAAGTCACCACCAAGATTAGTTTCATTACTAGTTATGGAATTCTCGCCAACTATTTTCCAAATCATGGAAGTAAGGCTACTAAGATGTTTTAGAATGATTCTAGATATATTGTTTAGAGGTAGGTCCGAGATCATAATATTTTTTAGGTGACAAAGATGTGGTGGTATGCTTCCACCGAACCCATTAGATTGTAGGGAAAGGAATTTCATAGAAGTCAGGCTTTCTTATATCCAATTTCTCTTTGCAACTTATTTGAAATCATATCTAAAAAGACTAGACTATTACAATTGCTTAAAGACAAGGTAATTTTCCAACAAAGCTATTATTGTGCAAATTCAATGTTATAAGAATGCTCATATATAATAGAGCTGAGAATTACACATGAATAATTATTGTATATCAAATTTAGAATTTCTAGATTTTCAAAATCATCTAAACAATCAAAAAGTCATCATAATAAGAGGTTATTTAAGAGGTCTTAAGATATTCATGGTTATACCTCCCATCTCAAATTAAATACAAACTAGCCCTAAAAACATATTGTTAGAAATACAAAAATGCTATGGGATTTGATAGAAACGATGTTGGTGAATCATCAAACTAGTGGAAACTTGAATGTATGATTTGGAGGATGAGATATTTTGATGAGAGATCTAGCAAAATTTCAATAGTCTTCTTATGAGGAAGGTTTAAGAGTTTTAACTTGGAATTGGAAAAATTCTAAAACCAATTAGAGATGATATCTCAAATTTCAGTAGAAGAGATACCAAGCCGAAGTGCATCATTTTGATTTCAAAGCCATCAACAAAAATAAGAGCCAAATTGTAAGATGAAAACCACATTTGATCCAATTGAAAAATAAAAGCCCAATTAGACTCAAATTTCTAAGCCTAGTGAGACCATCAAACTGGTTGAAACTTAAATATATGATTTGAAGGATAGGATATTTTGATGAGAAATCTAGCAAAATTTCACTAGTCTTATTATGGAGAAGGTTTTAAGAGTTTTAACTTGGAATTGAAAAAAATCCAAAACCAATTAGGGATAATATCTCAAATTTCAGCAGAAGAGATACCAAGTCGGAGTACATCATTTTGATTTTGAAGCCATTAAGGAAAATGAGGCCCAAATTGCAAGATGAAAACAACATTCAATCCGATTGAAAAATGACAGCCCAATAAAATGAGTTATAAGTTAAATTCGGTATGTATAACTTGAAAAGATTGAAAATGAGCTTCAGACAACACGCGTTGTACAAAATTCTCCTAACATGAAATGAGCTGAGATAGGCTTCCAACACTTTCAAAAAAATTCCATCTAATCGATTGTTATCGATCCACAACTCTCTCGATGATCAATGATGAAAGCATCATAACATTGGTCAATGATCCAGTGAGTTGATTGCCACTCAAGCCTAAGGAAACAGGTTCAAAACACAGTCCAAATCTTTTCGATAAAAATTCATTCAATTGGTTAAGAAAATATCAACTTTCTTATGAAAGTGAATCTTATGATGTCAAGCAATGAACCATAATATTGATTGTTGTATAGCTCAAGAATCTCTAATGAGCTTTCCATGCATTTATAAAAGTCTTGAAAGAACTGAAAAAGCTCTCTAGTGAGATTGTCTTATCCTAAATGTAGTGCATTTAAATTGCACATTAGCCCAAATGATCTCGCAATGCCATGTAATTAGTTAAATGATGGATCAAGAATCATAAAAGAAATTATGTTTGTAAAAGCATATGAAATTGAACCTTGTCATAAACTATATGATAGATCAAGAACAATTAAGTTATTATTGATGTTGGACAACCTATTGAATATTAAAGTAAGATAGGTTTTTGAGAAATCAATGACAACAAGAGATTTAAAAACACTTGCAAGAGAAATAGATGGAGGAATGACATTTGAAAAACTACAAAAACTTGAACACAATTCATGTACATGAGGGAGTTTGGCAAGCACTAGTAGCTAATTGGTCTGACTAAGATTATTTCCACTCATGTCAAGACTCTAAAAAAGAAAGATAAAAAAACCCGTTAAGGTTTTCAGAATTGATATCCCAATTATACCCAAGATCAAGATAAACAAAGTTGTTACTAAAGTTTGGACAACCAATTGAAAGTTGAAGCAATATGGTTGTAAGAGAGAGAGTGACAACAAGGGATTTAGAAAAAATTATTAAGGAACGAGAGAAAGGACAATTGTTTGAAAGATAATAATTATTTAACAATAAAACTTTTAAAAGAGAAAACTTGTTAACTGTTTGCACCCAGTCAATGACTTGACTAAAAACATTTCTATTCAGGTCAAGATGCTCAAGAGAAAAAAAAAATAGTCAAAACTTTCAAAATTAACATTAGAATTATAACTAAGATAAAAATATTACAATCTTAAGAGATTGCAAAGCTAATTTGAGAGAGTTACAGTTAAAAAAAAATCAGAAATTTAAATATCTCAATTTATTTAGGGACCCAATAAAATATGAAAAATGATTCCTTCAAAATGATTTATATTCAAATCTATGTAACTTAAATGTTGAAACTCAAGTAATAAATTAACAATCATACCACTTAAATATCCATAGATATTCTCCTAATGAAGAACAACTAACCAATTATGTTGTTGCATCCAGCTCCTTTCTTTTTGTAGCAATCTCTCTTTTCTTCTTCACTTTCCTAAGTAGAAAGAATACCACCATACTCATGATCACCATCAATAATTATTATAGAAAGTCTTATAGAAATATAGAAGGCATTGGTTGAAATTACAAAAAATCTTAAAAGAACAAGACATTATTTTATGTTTGGTAGAATGTGGCAAATTTTCAAGTTAAACTATACCCAAATTAATTTTTTTAGAAAAAATAAAGTACCTCCCAACACCATCTTCTTGTAACCAAACCAATAGTGTTCTTCTTAAATGAAGTTCAAGAATGTAAAAGAACAAATTAAACAAAGGTAATCATAAAAACAAATCCAATCACTGTTGACCAACAATTAATCAAGCAAGAATGGTTAAACATAAAAAAAAATTAAATAATTTAAAGCTTGAACGACATGTAGTTTTAGCCTGTTCTCCTTTCTGGTAAACCAGGAGGCCAAGTTCTAGAGAATTAATGAATGGATGTAATTGCTTTTTAGTTTATACCACGATTTCTAAACCGACGAAGAAGGCAAAAGAACAATACCTAGCAAAGATTTAACTTGATTACTCTATAAATTGCCCAAGAAATCCCACTCGATATCCTTTGAAAACTGCATTCAAAACCCATAAAAAAGCACCAATAAGTTAGTATCCTGGGCATAATTTTAACATAATTAACTGTGAAGATGAGGAATCTTAAACAGAATTAGAAACCTGGGGTGCTTTTTCTTTGACTTCCTGAGCGTAGTTGTTGCCCAAACAACGGCTACCCATATCGGTGACTTGTCTAATTAGCGAAACTGGTCTGGCCTTGGTGATAGCCACCACTCTGATCTGCTGGCAACCACGAACTGGCCTCTATGCTGCGTGAGAGAAACGGCGTAGAGCATAGCAGAGAGCCACCATCGCCACTTTGTCCGCTCCAGATACCTTGAACCATATGTGTTTTCCCAGAGATTAAAACCTACGAATGATTAGTTCCCATATCCTCACCACGCTCTCTTTTAGACCAAGGAGACTAGATCTGGACCAGCTGAAGACTTGCTTGACAGAGGAAAAATACAGAGAAACATCAAAGTTGACGATAATTACGGGACTGCCGGTGAATTCACTGCGCAAAAGACCATCATCTTTTGGCTTTTGTTGTAATTATAATATAATGATCCGTTTGTCTAGTTATTAAATATCTTTATCAGTCAAGTCAAGTAAAGTAAGTCAAGTCAAGAATATAGTGAAACTGAACAAATTCTATATTAATTTTTCATCCAATTTTAACTATTTTAGTATTTTCTTATATAGGTTAAATTTTAAAAAAATATTTTTATATATTTTAAAATTTATTTTTAATATTAACATATCAAAATAATATCAAAACTCTAAATAAAACTGCAATTGAGCTACAATATCAAAGTTTTACTATGTTAATAATAATATTTTTTTTCCTAAAAATTATATCACATTATATTCATCATATATTTATCAATCAACTTTGTCAATCCTATTTAGTAATTAGTCATGGAGCTTACCAAAATTAAAGAAAAGTTGCAGACTTTATTTGATTAATCATTTACATTTTGATGCTTATAATTATCAACTGTTTTTTTGTATTGATTAATCTCTACAGGGAAAAAAATTAGTTTTCTTTTTGGGTGTTTTTACTAGCAACATGTCCCATATGTTCATGCTAGGAGTTTGCATCAAGAACAGTTGAAGAAAGATGAGAGCTGATCGATCATTAATGATACGGTATTCTTTTGACAGCTTCTTTTCACAATCTTTTCCACACAGGTTCACATCGTTTTTTCCAGTTAAGGTGATCAATACCAGGAAGAAGGGATGATCTTAACTCTCAAAGATGGAAGACTCATTGAAAGTTTCAGATGTCTCTAGAGGTGAGCAGCACATCATCATATTCATGGGATATCAACTTGAAGCCTATCAGGAAAATTTTACCCCATTACTGATGAAGCATGCTTGCTGATATGGATAATTATAAAGCCATGTTTTTCCATTTTCCCAGACTCCAAACAAGCTAGCCTCAACTTCTATCTCCTAAGCACGTCTTCTCTCCTCATAGACACAGCTTGCAGCAAATTCAGAAATTGTTTTGCTGAATTCCTTGAAGTTCAAGAGGCTGCAGCCTCACACTGCATGGGAAAAGAGTTCATCCAAATTATTCAGATTAAGAGCTAATTAGAACAGTATTAGCTACCAATTGTACACTGTCATTTCGTACTGCCACAAACAAACCTAGCCAGCCCAACCCTGAATTTTATAATTTTCTAAAGTTGCTTGTGCAACAGACAAGTTAAACCTGTGAATTTTTGGACAGGTTTCCAGTCACAAAATTGACGAGCAAGTATAGAAGGATACAGCAGTAGTTTCCATCCATGTTCGATCTCATATAAAATTCATCAAAAGCTCTTAACGTTTCACTTGCATCTGTAGATGATATTTTCGTCTGTGAGCAATCAAGATCTTAGAAAATTTAAACAACTGCTTTAATGAACATTCTGATTGTGGAGAATTTATACATGCAGAACTGGTTGCCGCAGTTCTCCTTTAACGAGGAGGTTGTTAGCTTGAAGCCCCTGCCCTAAACTATTAAAAGACCTCAGACATGATTCCAGTTTACTACCATCCGCTGTAAATATTTGCTACATTGATAAAAACAAGAGTTCCTATCAGCCAGATGGGTTGTATAGAATTCAGACAGTGGAAAACAAACAAGAAAAACTCACAAGATCATATCTTGCAACCGCGATGCTGAACCTCCAAGGAAGTAAAAGGCAAAAGTGACGTGCACCCTTAAAACGAGCCCACAAAACCAATACGTCGTATTATATTTTGATCCCTAAATCTTTCGATTGTGCTATTAGCTCCTAAACCAGACAAAATAATAACATTTAAATACTTTTTTTTTTTTACCTTTTCAGCCTGTGGTCTTTAATACTCATGCAAGTCCTTGATTGATTCTGTGTGCAATCGTTTGTTTACGATATGATTGTTGTTTCAATAGTCACCCACTTGTCTAGCTAAATGTGTGCGATCTCCATAGATTCGATTCTCCTTGATCATATTCATCAACGAGTTTGCTGATCAGTTTGTTTCCAGCGGAGAAATATTTGTTCCTGAAATGAGGAACATCTTACATACAAGGCAGGCAGCCTCGGACTTCGACAGAGGTGATGAAGTGCTAGAATCGCAGTGGTTGGACTCTGACCAAGGATACAATGATATGAATATTTTAGCACAATAAATACTTCATTCTTTCATAAGGCTATTATATAAATAACCAACATTTATGCTAAAAAAAAAAACTAGATTTGTTTATTAACACAAGTTAATACCATGAATACTTAATAAAATTTACAAATATTGTTGTTACTTAAATAAAAAAAATTAATATAATCATATTAATAACTTAAAATAATTCATCAATAATAAATTATTCGATTGAACCTTCTTTACATATGGTTTTTAGTTAAGTAATAAAAAAAAAATATACTATACTTATTTGAAATACTATTAATAAATCATTTAACTTTAATAATTGTTTTATCTTTATTTAATCTTTACATTAATATCACATCTCAATATTCTTTTTAACTCTGTTTTTTTATTATTTGTGATTTTATGTAATTAACCTCTATGATCCAAATATTATCAGATTATTAACTACTTTAACACTCTTATATTTAGAAGAAGCCATCAATCATTTAATCCAATTACAAATTGAGTCTTTCATATCTTACTGTATGGGCAGCAGGTATTATATGTGGAAATGCAATTTGTAAAATAGAGAAATTCCTTTGTGCCTGGGCAGGCTGCACAAGTTCCTAAAGATTTTGTAGAAAAAAGGTATCCTACTGTTCTTTCTGTCGATTAAAAAAACTCGCATAAATCACCGGAAATTACTATCAGATTTTCACTTTTATTGACTGGCAGGTTACTGATATACTCATTGTGGTGGTTTAGCGGGGAGGAATGTAGAAAATTCCATGTTATATCTCAGTTAAACTGCTATTACACTTGCTGGAAGTAGACAAATCAGAGCCCTAACATCCTCTTTAAGCGACATCCTTATTCACTGTCTCCTTCAATGTTGAAAATATTAACAAATATTCCTGAAACTTTTCCTCTTTCAAACCTATGTGCAGCTTCTTCCTGGGAGATCTCCTCCCCCAAGCATGCTCTTGGGGAAAAAGATAGGGTAAAATGTGAGGACTGGTAAACTTCATAGGAAGCTACCGGAGAACCATAGAGATTGGTATCAAGATCAGACAAAGTCAATTATTAAATGATGTCTTGGATATCTTTGTCTATCAACTAGATTGTATTTGGTTAATGTATTGAGATAAAAGCGACGAAAAAAAGTAAAAACAGAGAATCCATGACCCTTTACACTTCCTGTTTGAAAAGCCAGAAATTCACTGCAAAATTGTTTCATAAACAAGTTTATTTTATGTCAGTAACTCTTATCAAACACATTTATATCACTTTTCATTTCTATCCTCAAACCATTTAACGAACTCTCTTATTGGTACAGGTATACGGCCAGAGATAAATAATAGCTGCCAGTGGCCAGCTTGACAACTGCCTATGCTTGATTGATTTTGCTTGTCAGACATCTCCGAGTGGTAGAAATTTCACGAGGATATACACTTGCGCCAAGCTTATTTCTAGAGATGAAAGCGATGTCGACATATGCTTGAATGGGAGTCTTATCTCCGGGGAA